>CM042223.1:1963261-1995761 GCA_023566465.1 Cottus gobio | reverse complement strand
AATCAGGAGCGTTTTGCAAAGTGTGTGTTTTGTCAGCGCTTTGAAAAGCAGAAAGTGGCTGTAGCTTCTATTTGCCTCTTAGAGATAATGTTAGTAGGAACGTCTCGGATGGGGAGAGTCAAACGCTTTGATCTGACCTTTGACCCTTGGAAACGAGACCTGGCCAGTCATCAGAAACGCTGAGCTGTCGAGGACCCTCCAGCAGCTTTTGGTGGTTTTATCAAATCAAACCCTTATGGGACCATCTGCGTTGACTTGGGACTTGTTGGTCATCAATTTAGTCTTTTTAGCTTTGACTTGGGATTTACCTGTTTTGACTTGTTGGTCTTGACTTGGTACTTTACTGAGGACTTACGTGTCATGATCTGTTAGTTTGGATCTTGTTGGTCTTGTCTCAAAACATGACTTGAGAAATCCAGTTTGAGACTTATTAGTCTTGACTTGTCTTGAGTCTTAGCTTGGGACGTCCCTCAGGATTTACTAGTGTTGACTTGTTAGCCTTGATTATGGACTTGTTAGCCTTGATTATGGACTTGTTAATCTTGATTATGGACTTGTTAATCTTGATTATGAACTTGTTAATCTTGACTATGAACTTGTTAATCTTGACTATGAACTTGTTAGCCTTGATTATGTACTTGTTAGTCTTGACTTTGTGCTTGTTGGTCTTGAGCAGATCTTACACGTTACCTGGTTTAATTCTTTTCCATACAATGTGTTTGTAGCAGTGGAGGGAAGCACACACACGGAGAATACGTCCTTCACAGGTTCCATCGGTTCTTTTATTCAGGTTTCGCACAGCAACTCACTCTTGCTCATCCTGTCACCGGTCTACCTCCCCGACTGATCACCCAGCCGGGCTTAAATAGCCTGGCCCACTCAGCAGAATCAGCTGTGGCTAATAAGCCACAGCTGATTCGAGTGTTTTCTCCCTTCCCTCTCTCCCGTCGCAGGTGCGCTAACCACGGCCCCGCCCACATACCCCCACCGCCCGACTTAGGCCGGGGAGCCACCGGTCTAACCAACTCCCCCCCCCCTCCCTCCCACTGGGAGCGGGAGCGGGAGTCAGTCCCGACCATCTGCCCCCCGACCTATGGACCACCATGGAATTAACTGGCGTTTCCGCCCGATGCCACCGGGTGGTCCGGGCGTTGGCATCCTCCATCCGTGGGGGTCCGGGCGCGGGACATGGCCCGGACAGAGGGCGATCGAGCGCCCCGGGAGGCAGGTTCCTCGCGCTCTCCGCCGGCCCCCCCCCGGGACCAAACCGGCTCTCCCCCTCCGTCCGACGCGGCAGCCTGCAACACAAGAGAGAGAGAGAGAAAATTAGGCACACTATTCTGGCATGTACCACCCCCATGCCCCCTCGGCCCGGGCCCGAGCCGCCTGTTCGGCCCGCAGCTGCCGGCTCAGCCGCCTGATCGTCGCCTTATCCCGGCGCCGGTCCTGCGCGGCCCATCGCAGCTCCTCCCGGAGCCGCTCAGTCTCCCGCCCTTGCCCCTTGCCGGTGTGCCGGCTGGGGGCGGGGCCCCTCTCGGCGGCCCGCCGCCACCATCTCCGGCCTGGGGCGGAGGGGTCCCAGACCCGGACCCCCTGATCCACCTCCATCACGGGGCAGTCCGCTTGCCGGTGGCCCGGCTCCCCGCACGTCCAGCACACGGGCCCCGCCAGCCGCGGGGACCCCCCTGGATCCGGCCCGACGTTCTGGCCGCTGTCGGGGTTGGCCGCCAGCGGGCCCGGTCCGCGGGCCGGCCACCATTCGTCCCGGGCGCCGATGCCCCCTCTCCACGTCGCCGGCGGGGCCCACTCCGTGAGCTCCGGTGGCGCCTTCCGCCGCCTTCCCCGCTGCTCCGCTCTTCTCCCCGGGCTCTGCTCTGCTGGAGGCGGAGCCGGCCTCGTCCGGGCCGCCGGTGGGTTGGCAGGCCCCGAGTTCGGCGCCTTCCGGCGCGCTGCTGTCGGTCCCGCCGGCGCCGTCTGCGCCGCCGCGTCGGCCCGGGTGGGCTTGTCGGTCGCCACCGCCGCGTCCCTCCTCGCCGGTGGGGCCGGCCGCTCCTTCGTGTCGGCGGTCTGGGTCGTCGCCCCGACCCGGGTGGGCGTGTCGGGGCTCACCGCCGCGTCCGTCCTCGTTGGTGCCGCCGGCCGCTCGGCCGCGTCCGAAGTCTGCGTCGCGGCCTTGCGCCGCGCCACTGGGCCGGTCTGGGCGGACTTCTCCTTCCAGCCCACCCGGTCCGTCTGGGCCCCCGTCCCCTTCCGCGGGGCCGGGGCCGGCCGGGTTGGGGCCGCCGGCTCCCCGGGCGGCCCTTCGGGCAGTCTCCGTTCTCGGTACTCCTCCGCCAGCATCACCGTGATCCCCAGCGTCCTCGGCTGCTGTCCGCGGACCCAGTCGGCCATCTGGCCCGGCAGGCCCTGCAGGAACTGTTCCATGCTCACCCGCTCTACTGCGTCCTCCAGCTGGCCGGGACCCCCGGTCCGGAGCCACCGCCCCGCCTGGTGCCACACCTCCTCGGCGAAGGCGTTGATCGGGCCTCCGGGCTCCAGTCGCATCCCGCGTAGCCCCCGGCGGAGGTCCTCTGTCATCTTCCCACGCCGGTCCTCCGCCGGTGCCGCTCCGTCCGCCGGGGCCCCGGGTGCGCCCGTCGCAGCCGCTGGGGTCCCCATTGCCCCGGCTCCCCGTCTCCTCCGGGCTTTTGTCCGCCGACCCTCCGAGCCCTCCCCGGGCTCGAGCGCCGTGACGGCGCCCACCAGCTGGCCGTCTCCCCGGCTCTCCCGCGCCGCCGCTTTCAGCTCGAGGTACTCACTCCACTCAGCCCCCGAGTGATACCGCAGAAACGGCCTTCCCTCCTCCGCCACCGGGGTCCTCTCGGGCCCCACGTTGGGCTCCACTGTAGCAGTGGAGGGAAGCACACACACGGAGAATACGTCCTTCACAGGTTCCATCGGTTCTTTTATTCAGGTTTCGCACAGCAACTCACTCTTGCTCATCCTGTCACCGGTCTACCTCCCCGACTGATCACCCAGCCGGGCTTAAATAGCCTGGCCCACTCAGCAGAATCAGCTGTGGCTAATAAGCCACAGCTGATTCGAGTGTTTTCTCCCTTCCCTCTCTCCCGTCGCAGGTGCGCTAACCACGGCCCCGCCCACAGTGTTGTTTCTTATTTTTTTAATGCAAGTCACCTCCTACACATGAAGATAAGCAGGAAACAGTGTTTTAAATCTGCAGTAGAGGCCTTCATGGACGCAGGATGAATGTTGGTATTTACTCAGCCAGCAGCCGTGATGCCAGGAAACATCTGGATTGATTTGACCAACGTCACCGATAAAAAAAACTCCCATTAATGTAAATATATTCAGACGCCACAGATACGCCGGTTCCCCCCTGAACTCATCCCATCGCCCGTAACCTCCGTAATTAGTTTGTTGTTTATTTAATTTAAAATCCAACTCAAACAGACGGACGAGAGAGAACGAGGCCGACGTGAGGACAGAAAACACGTCGAAGGAATTGCATTTCCTCTGAAAGGGATGCGTAATGTCTGTCTCACCTCAGTCAGTGTTACTGTTTCTCCATCATCATCATCATCATCATCATTAGCGACGGTGCATTCAGGTTGCCTTACGGCCAAACGCACCGCTCGCTTCCCTTTCTGTCAGAACGTGTGCTCCTTCATGAGGTTATGTTTAATATTTAATTCATGAGGTTTTGGTTTAATAACGTCTTCAGAGTTTTGTTATGTAACTTGAGTTTCCTTCTTAAATGTCAGCCAGTCAACAGCAGTTTGTTTCAGGGGAACGTGTCTCCTGCACGCCACCGCTGCATGAAGTGTACAGGAAGTACTCAGGCTGGTGAGAGGAGGAACCCTTTGGGTTGAAGGACGAATGTCTGCTCCAGCGCCGCCCTCAGGACTTGTTAGTCTTGACTTAAGAGTTATTGTACTTAACTTAAGACTTGTTAGACTTGACTTACGATTTGTTGTATATGACCTATTGGTTTTGATTTGGATCTTGTTGTTCTCAGGACTTGACTTCAGACTTGTTAGTCTTGATGTAGGAGATGTTAGTCTTGACTTAGTAGACGTTAGTCTTGACTTAGATGTTAGTCTTGATGTAGGAGATGTTAGTCTTGACTTAGTAGACGTTAGTCTTGACTTAGATGTTAGTCTTGATGTAGGAGATGTTAGTCTTGACTTAGTAGACGTTAGTCTTGACTTAGATGTTAGTCTTGATGTAGGAGATGTTAGTCTTGACTTAGTAGACGTTAGTCTTGACTTAGATGTTAGTCTTGATGTAGGAGATGTTAGTCTTGACTTAGGAGATGTTAGTCTTGACTTAGATGTTAGTCTTGACTTAGATGTTAGTCTTGATGTAGGAGATGTTAGTCTTGACTTAGTAGACGTTAGTCTTGACTTAGATGTTAGTCTTGATGTAGGAGATGTTAGTCTTGACTTAGTAGACGTTAGTCTTGACTTAGATGTTAGTCTTGATGTAGGAGATGTTAGTCTTGACTTAGGAGATGTTAGTCTTGACTTAGATGTTAGTCTTGACTTAGATGTTAGTCTTGATGTAGGAGATGTTAGTCTTGACTTAGATGTTAGTCTTGATGTAGGAGATGTTAGTCTTGTCTTAGGAGATGTTAGTCTTGACTTAGATGTTAGTCTTGACTTAGATGTTAGTCTTGATGTAGGAGATGTTAGTCTTGACTAAGGAGATGTTAGTCTTGACTTAGATGTTAGTCTTGACTTAGATGTTAATCTTGACTTAGGAGATGTTAGTCTTGACTTATGAGATGTTAGTCTTGACTTAGATGTTAGTCTTGACTAAGGAGATGTTAGTCTTGACTTAGGAGATGTTAGTCTTGACTTAGATGTTAGTCTTGACTAAGGAGATGTTAGTCTTGACTTAGATGTTAGTCTTGACTTAGATGTTAATCTTGACTTAGGAGATGTTAGTCTTGACTTATGAGATGTTAGTCTTGACTTAGATGTTAGTCTTGATGTAGGAGATGTTAGTCTTGTCTTAGGAGATGTTAGTCTTGACTTAGATGTTAGTCTTGACTTAGATGTTAGTCTTGATGTAGGAGATGTTAGTCTTGACTAAGGAGATGTTAGTCTTGACTTAGATGTTAGTCTTGACTTAGATGTTAATCTTGACTTAGGAGATGTTAGTCTTGACTTATGAGATGTTAGTCTTGACTTAGATGTTAGTCTTGACTAAGGAGATGTTAGTCTTGACTTAGGAGATGTTAGTCTTGACTTAGATGTTAGTCTTGACTAAGGAGATGTTAGTCTTGACTTAGATGTTAGTCTTGACTTAGATGTTAATCTTGACTTAGGAGATGTTAGTCTTGACTTATGAGATGTTAGTCTTGACTTAGATGTTAGTCTTGATGTAGGAGATGTTAGTCTTGTCTTAGGAGATGTTAGTCTTGACTTAGATGTTAGTCTTGACTTAGATGTTAGTCTTGATGTAGGAGATGTTAGTCTTGACTAAGGAGATGTTAGTCTTGACTTAGATGTTAGTCTTGACTTAGATGTTAATCTTGACTTAGGAGATGTTAGTCTTGACTTATGAGATGTTAGTCTTGACTTAGATGTTAGTCTTGACTAAGGAGATGTTAGTCTTGACTTAGGAGATGTTAGTCTTGACTTAGATGTTAGTCTTGACTAAGGAGATGTTAGTCTTGACTTAGATGTTAGTCTTGACTTAGATGTTAGTCTTGACTAAGGAAATGTTAGTCTTGACTTAGGAGATGTTAGTCTTGACTTAGATGTTAGTCTTGACGTATGTGAACGCCTCTGTTTTCCAGCCCAGAGAAGCTTCTCCCATAATTCCTGGAAAACCCGGCAGACACACGGAGCTTCTTGTTCATTCAAAACGTTGCATTCATGCACCGTTAAAATTTCCAGGATCAAAACATGTGTTCTTTAAACATTGGCTGGTCGACACCCTCGGCTCTCGGCTCGGCTTATTACCGCGCAGACGCGTGATCGGTCTTTACTGCCGGAGCAAACGTCTCCCATCGGACGGATCGCCCGCCGCGCTTCTGCCATTAAAATTAAATTGGATTTCATTTCTAAGCTCCTATTAATTCAGGGGAAGTCATGTCTGTTGATGGAGGGTCCAGCGGTTTGGTTTCCTCCTCTTTCTCTTTTTTCCGGTCCTTTGCTTCTCCGGCCCGCGGCTGATCGCGGCTCTAATAACGGCGATTAGTCAGTAAAAAATATTTGGAAGGACTTAACAGAGTTTTCAAATAAAAGCTGACGACGTCCTCCTCACTCTGTTATTCAATCGCAGCTAATGAGATGTTTTATGTTAATGGATGTAAGGAAACGTGTGATTTCTCCCTTTAAACATAGCTGTGAGTTACTTTCTGCCCGACGGCAAGAACGCACTCGGAAAACCTTTGATTAAAAAAAGAGAAAAGTAAAGAGCTCAGACAGAATTCAGTGGACTTTGTTAACTTGCCTGTTTCTTTCCTGCTTCACCTTCTCAGCGTCTGATGTCTCCTGTCATATTTGTGCCTCATTAGAAGCAGAGCCACAACGACGACGACGATTAACGAGTCTGTCGCTTTAAACTCAACAAATATTGTCATGAAATCCCCGGTGATGACGGCGGTCCCAGAGGAGGAAAAAGGCATAAGCACATCAGACGGAAGCTCGTTGAATTCAACTAGAGAGGGAGGAAAAACTGTAAATGAAAATAAAGAATTTCAACATGAAAAAAAACAACTAAATAATAAGACGTGTTCAGATCCAAAGTGTTTGATGTGTTATTGAACAGCTGATCGGCATAGAATACTAATGAGCTGATGAAGAAGAGTGATGTGTGAGGATGAAGAAGAGTGATGCATGAGGAAGAAGAAGAGTGATGTGTGAGCATGAAGAAGAGGGATGTGTGAGGATGAAGAGTGATGTGTGAGGATGAAGAAGAGTGATGTGTGAGAATGAAGAAGAGTGATGTGTGAGGATGAAGAAGAGGGATGTGTGAGGATGAAGAGTGGTGTGTGAGGATGAAGAAGAGTGATGTGTGAGGATGAAGAGTGATGTGTGAGGATGAAGAAGAGGGATGTGTGAGGATGAAGAGTGATGTGTGAGGATGAAGAAGAGTGATGTGTGAGAATGAAGAAGAGTGATGTGTGAGTATGAAGATGAGTGGTGCGTGAGGATGAAGAGTTGTAGAGTGGAGGGTAGCACATGATGATGAAGATGATGATATTTGGGTTAGAGGTAATTGAGGGAAGGGGAAAGGGGCGGGGCTACGGGTGTCACATGATCTCCATGAGTCTCCTGGTGTTCGCTGGATGTTCACGCTGTTCATCTAAATGTTTTCTGAGATCTTCTCATTCATCAAAGTTGAGGCAGAAATCGTACAAAGCTGATCTGGAGCCAGTTTTTATGGCCTTTGATCCTTTGGCCGATCGATCAGCTGACTCTCCGTCTCTGTTCCAGGGTTGGAGAAAGTCGGCCGGGACTCCACCTACGAGCAGGAGGGCAAGGTTCAGTTTGTGATGGACGCCGTGTACGCCATGGCCCACGCGCTGCACCACATGCACCGCGAGCTGTGCGCCGGGTACCCGGGACTCTGCCCCCGCATGGCCAACATCGACGGCAAGGAGCTGCTGGCCCACGTCCGCGCCGTCGGCTTCAACGGTAGGATCGGTGTTTTCAAACCCGTTAAGATTCACCCTCTGTGGTCCGGTCTCTTAAAGGCCCCTGAAAATACACCTTAAAGTACTACAAGGAACTTGTGTTTTTGGTGATTCTTGGTGCCCCCTGTGGATTAAAGCGGTAGTGTCTCTGAGCACCAGGGCCGGCTGGAGTCTGAGTTTCTGGTGAACCTGCATGATGTCATCGGATTTTAAATCGAACCTGATGTGACCGATGAGGAGCGTTAAGAAGAACTCTATGGAAACATTTACTTTGAAGGTCCACAGAGGACCAGGACTACACTGAGGTCATATAGAGAACCAGGACTACACTGAGGTGATTTAGAGGACCTGGACTACACTCAGGTCATATAGAGGACCTGGACTACACTCTGGTCAGAGAACCAGGACTACACTCAGGTCATATAGAGGACCTGGACTACACTCAGGTCATATAGAGGACCTGGACTACACTCAGGTCATATAGAGGACCTGGACTACACTCAGGTCATATAGAGAACCAGGACTACACTCAGGTCATATAGAGGACCTGGACTACACTCAGGTCATATAGAGAACCAGGACTACACTCAGGTCATATAGAGAACCAGGACTACACTCAGGTCATATAGAGAACCAGGACTACACTCAGGTCATATAGAGGACCTGGACTACACTCAGGTCATATAGAGGACCTGGACTACACTCAGGTCATATAGAGAACCAGGACTACACTCAGGTCATATAGAGGACCTGGACTACACTCAGGTCATATAGAGGCATCAGGACTCAATTAAAGGTTTGAGGTTCCTCACAGTAACTTTATAAAGCTTTATAAAACCACTTCCAGGTCCGCTGTAAAGATGAAAACGCATCAAGAGCGTTTTCTATTTTCAGAAACAAACAACATCTTTAGAGATTACAAAAAGCAACAACCACCCGACCACAGACCGGGCGGTTCGTCTCGTGAACTCTCCCTGGCTGAAGTTCTTATAGCGAGTGTGAATAACTTGTGATGGAGCCATGTGGTTGGCCGTGAGTTTGAATCCTCACCGCCTCCGCAGGCGACACCTCAAACAAGTTCTCCGCGTCTCGACACTTTTCTGACAAATATTTGTCCTTGAATTTCATCGCCATTCTTTTTGTTAGGCCGAGATTTAGAAAAATCACAAGATTGCCGTCATTTGATAATCCACCGGGATCGGGCATGCGGAACAGAGTGAGGCTGATGCACAAGGTTTGATAATGAGGGGTTTGGGGGTGTGTGGTGGGGGGGGGGGGGGGGGGGGGGGGATGGCAGGAGGAAGATGTGAAAGAAGAGCAGAAAGAAACAACATCACTTCCATTCGTTGGTAGGAAGACTTCCCTTCTTCCTTCATTCCTCGCCATCCGTCTTCCTCATCGTTGCTGAAGTGTGAACTCTGAACACCTCGTGTGGGCGTTTGTTGTCGCTATACTTCCTCTTTCATAATTACATGAATAAAATAAAAACATATTTTTTGGGACATATTTTTCGTCAGTATAGCTTTTTTTGTGATCTTCCCCAACCGTAAAGGTAAAACTGCGTCTAGTACGTCAATACCTACAAAAATAAAGCGCCGTAATTTATACGTAGCTCACAAATTCTATTTGTGTGAATCCACGTAGTCGTGAACCAAACCTCAAGAAAACAAAACACAGTGAGCAGGCGGTCTAGTGGAAATGGTGGAACGAACGGCCATCTTTCAGACCGGAAACTGATGATTGTTCCACATGTGAAACGACAAGTTACCTCTTACTTAGTAACGCTTACTTTAACCCAAACCACCATCTTTTCCTAAACCAAACTAAGTATTTTACGATCTTTTCCTAAACCAAACTAAATATTTTACGATCTTTTCCTAAACCAAACTAAGTATTTTACGATATTTTCCAAAACTTAACTAAGTATTTTACGATCTTTTCCTAAACCAAACTAAGTATTTTATGATCTTTTCCTAAACCAAACTAAGTATTTTATGATCTTTTCCTAAACCAAACTGAGTATTTTACGATCTTTTCTTAAACCAAACTAATTATTTTTTGATTTCTTCCTAACCAAACGAAGTATTTTACGATATTTTCCTAAACCTAACTAAGTATTTAATTATGTTTTCTTAAATCTAACTAAGTATTTACAAAACAGAAATTAAATGTATTTTTACAATCCAGTACAATACGTTGGATTTACTCGTGTAAAAAGGATAATTCATGATTTATTATGTTTCCTCCTCCTGCCTACGTTCAAACCTGTGAGATGAACTTCCCTCCGGTTGACTCAAGGCCGTCTGTTCACAAAAGCTTTGATGGAGCTCATTTTCCCGCTCCAGCTTCTGAACGTCGGCTTTTATCTCCGAGGACAACTTTCTTTTCACGGAGAATTTCTCTCATTTAAAGTGATCAAGACGCTGAATGCTGAAGATGTTGACTTTTTCTTTTCTTTTTCAAGGTGAGTGTGTTGTGTTAATCTTTCCAGAGAAGCATTTAATTACACAACACGATGCCATAATGTTACCCTCGACTCCCTCGCACAAAGAATATCAAGTCAGTGAATAATTCATAACAAATGAAAAGACCCAAAGAGAAATATAAGAAATAAAAAATAAAGGAAATGGAAATAATCCCAAAATCAAAGCAAACTAAAGTCCAGCCGCTGGAATTTAAACTGGAACAAACCTTTTTAACTATCTTTACTGTTTTCTTCCACGTGACGTTTTTTTTTTCCAGCCGTGTGAATTAAAATAGGAAAGCAAAGGTAAAGAGGAGTCAAGACATATTTAATGTACATTTCCACATCAATCATGTCCCTAGTTGATTATACGACTATATTCTTCTACTTTCCTGTCTTTTTCTAGCACTTCCTGTAGATCTTTCATATTAAAAGCCTCCCAGGAATATGAAAGATTAAGACCTATCTGTGCAGGAAGTGTTGAGCTGTGTTGGCAATAGATTAATAATAATAATAATTATAATAATAATAATAGATCTCTGTGCAATGTACTGTATAGTATATTGTGTCCTTTCAAGTCAACGACTAATTAATTAATTAAAGAATTTGCTTCGTGTCACAATTTAAACATGAAGAAATTTAATCTGCATCTATTTAAAAAACAAACTGCATCATTTCAAGGTGCTTTTCAAACATTTGCAGTTTCTTAAATGTGAGTTTTCTTTCCCACTTTCATCCCCGTCTTTAAAATCTTATTTTAAACTGAATATCTTTTATGGCTTCGGACTGTTTGTCGAACAAAACCAGACATCTGGAGACGTCACTGCATCAGTTCTGGCCGCCATAGTTCCTGTTGAAAGACTTCCACTCCCAATTCATTATATTACATCAGATTGGAGATCTTCCCCTTATGTCTCCTCCTTTTCCTCCTCCTCTTCCTCTTCCTCCTCCTCCTCCTCCATCCCTCCTCCATGGATTCAATTTGAATCCTTTTCAAGGAAGAGGAGGAGATTTTGTGGCTGATGTGTTGAGCTCCCTGGGATTTATCTCTCTGATGGATGTGAGGAGCTGCTGGTGTTATTTCTGCAGCAGGAGGAGGAAGAGGAGGAGGAGGAGGAGGCGAGGAGGAGGAGGAGGAGGAGGACGACACATTAAACATTGAATCCGCGGTGGGTTTCGCCCACAGGGCTGAAACTGTAAATCTGTGCACGGTTAACGTGGCCGCGTTTGAAACATTAAACGGTCTGTCGCCTCGTTCGTGAATTAAAGGACGAACGGGGCCAGAAACAGGAAACGTGTCCCGGAGAGGAAGATTAGTCAGTCGTCTCTCAGATCAAAGCCCAGAGGAGGAATCTTGTTGAGGAGGAACGCAGCACAATGAAGCGGATTCGGGAAAGGAAGTGTGTGTGTGATGCGTTCCTGTTCTTGTGTCTTTGTGGGGACCGGTGGGCACTGCAGGGTCTCCTGTCTCTCAGTCGTCTTCCTCCATCTTTAGACACACAACTGGCTTTAGTTGTGTATTGTTTCACTTTGAGGGAGCTGAGGCATCACTGTTGCCTGGTAACACTTACAGAAGTTATTAATGGGAATCAATGGCTTCCCAGAAATGTCGGGAAATGGAAACTAAAATAAAACTGGAAGCACGATTTGTAGTACATGTTGTAAATATGAGGTAAATATGATTCTGAAAGAAATGTCCAAACCTGCTCCGTACGCCAGCGAACCGGTGAAGACACTTATTTTTTTTATTGTTTTGGTCTTTTGTAGTTAGTTTTTGGTTGTTTTGTCCGTACAGTTATCATGCGTGTTTTGTTCCTTTCGGTGGTCAGTTTGCACCTCTCATTGTTTTGTGTTTAATTGTGATCATTTAGCATTTCTTTGCAGTGGTTTTATGTCGTGTTGTGGTCATTTTGCATCATTTTGTAGTTTTAGGGTTTGTGCACCTCTTTATGGTTATTGTATCCCTTTTTGTTGTTGTTTTGCATCTTTTGTGGTTGTTTGTGTCAAATTGTCGTCATAATTCCTTTAAATAGTTCTGCGTCTCTCGGTGGTTCTTTCTCTATAAGTCACTTTAAGTCTCTCCCTGGTTAGTCCTGGTCTAGTTGACCTTTGGCCCCTGGGCCCGTTCACTAATCCATCCATCAAGTAACTGACAGATAATCAATATCACTCTTTAATATAGCCTACGCAATAATAAACCTATATTTAATATCACAATCCAATCACAAAGTATAATTCTAGATGAGGAAATGATTGCAGAGGTAGAAACAACCACAGCGCCTCAGTGGTGCTAACGAGGGAGGAACAAGAACGCATTGCTGAAACCATTTATTAAGTACATAATCATTCCTATAATTTGCTCCTATAATAATCCTCCTCCTCCCTCGGCGTTCCAAAAGACCGGCTTCGCTGAACGTCGGCCTCGGAGGACGTTTCCTCTGTGAAGCTCCAGCAGCACACGTTGCATCACATCCCAATCCTGAGCAGCATGTGCCTGATTGAGCCTATTTTTTCATGCTTCACTTCTCAGAGCGCGGGGGCAGCGGGGTTACCCATAATGCCGTGTGCGAAATGCACTGAAAATCCAGGGCGAAGCGACGGCGGCGGGTCCGGGAGCTAATCGACCGCTCACCCGCGCCCGCCTCGCCCGTGTGCTTATTTTTAGAGGGAGGCCGATCGAGACGCCTGTGCTAATGTTAGCGCTCGCTGCGCTAAAGCCGGCCTCATTGTAATGTCCTGTTTGAACACGGGGGGGGGGGGGGGGGGGGGGGGGGGCTCCCTTGATTCCTTTAGACAGCAGATGCTTACTAAGAGGCGATAAAAGCTTGTTGTTGCCGTTTTAACCGGGATGCAGCATGACTGACCCTGTGGAGCTGCAGGAGGAGGAGCCCTTTACAGCCAGTGTGTGTGTGTGTGTGTGTATCACTGCAGGTGAGTGAAGTGATGAAAAATGAGAAGAGCTCGTCTCCTGCTAGGACTTAACTTCAAATATGCAGCTTTTTTCATAAACTGCTGAACAAAGCAGGACCAGAGAGGGGTCAGCGCTTTTGTTTTAAAGGAGGCGTTCAGTGTTTTTAGGAAATGTGAACTCTCCTTTCCTTCAGGTCTAAATGAAATGTCCCGCTTTCTACAGGCCTTTATTGGAGTTGCTGGTTTATTGAAGTGTCTGGGCTCTACATGCAGGGTCTGGACGTTGTGTCCAGGGCTTTTATTGTGAAAGGAAAGAATGGAAGGAGTGGATGTAATAAGGAGTAATCAAGCCTCAGTGTTGTCGTTCACCGTTTGGTTGATGCCGAAAGAAAATCTACTTTTTGACATAAAATAAAGAATATGTCTTTGACTTTTGATTTTGTTTTATTAATATTTTAATATGTATTAATCTAATATCCTCCGTCTGTTTGCAAAGCTTTCAGTTCTCTGAGTGTCTTCTTTAAGAGATTTCCTTTCATCATTCTTTCTGAAAAGCTAAAAACATGATTTCAGGTTATTATCACAAAATCAGGAGCCACCGACAAAATATTTAAAGATATTTCTTTAGGTTTGTCAGCTCGAATAAATACAAAGAAATTCACCAAAGAGATCTGAAAGGAAAGTGTAGAGGATGAAGAGGATGAAGATGATGAAGAGGATGCTGAAGATGCAGAGGATGAAGAGGATGCTGAGGATGAAGAGGATGCAGACAATGAAGAGGATGCAGAGGATGAAGAGGATGCAGAGGATGAAGATGATGCAGAGGATGCAGATGATGAAGATGATGCAGAGGATGAAGATGATGCAGAGGATGAAGAGGATGAAGATGATGCAGAGGATGCAGATGATGAAGATGATGCAGAGGATGAAGAGGATGCAGACAATGAAGATGATGCAGAGGATGCAGATGATGAAGATGATGCAGAGGATGAAGAGGATGCAGAGGATGAAGAGGATGCAGACAATGAAGAGGATGCAGAGGATGAAGAGGATGAAGATGATGCTGAGGATGCAGAGGATGAAGATGATGCAGAGGATGAAGAGGATGAAGAGAATGCAGAGGATGAAGAGGATGCAGACAATGAAGAGAATGCAGAGGATGAAGATGATGAAGATGATGCAGAGGATGAAGATGATGCAGAGGATGCAGAGGATGAAGAGGATGCCGAAGATGAAGAGGATGAAGAGGTGAGAGCCGCCCGCTAAGGTCCCCCGGAAACAATCAATACCGGAGGACCGGATCAATAAAACTCTGAGGTCTCTTTTCTGGAGCGACACACACACTTCCTGTCAGCGCAGCGAGGAAAAGCCGCCGCCGTCGGATCCATTTGGGTCGAAACAGGCGGATTAATGGAGCGTCACGTCTCTTTCTTCTTCTCTGACTTGAAGACAAACTGCAGCGGTGACGAAGGTATCGGCGGTCTGGACTGAAGCACCTCGAGGTTACGGTTCACATCTCAGGGCGGTCGACACGTTGTAGTCCGTAAGAGAGGATGAGGACAGTTTGTGTTGTGGTCTATGAGCTGTCTCTCATCGTCGTGATATCAGACCTGTCAATCACCTTGTAGCCCCGCCCCTAAAGCGTCCCTTGCTTTATGGTCTGTTTGACTCTAAATGAGCATAATTTACTAAATGAACATCATGCTGTATTGAAGAAGACTTGAAACTAGAGATTGAAACATAAACTCATGTTTACAATGTTTACTGAGGGAATACATCAAGAGAGAAGTAGAGTCATTTATATAGACTTCTATACAACCAGAGGAGTCGCCCCCTGGTGGTCAGGAGAGAGAATGCAGCTTTAACACATGAAGCATAGACTTCTATACAACCAGAGGAGTCGCCCCCTGGTGGTCAGGAGAGAGAATGCAGCTTTAACACATGAAGCATAGACTTCTATACAACCAGAGGAGTCACCCCCTGGTGGTCAGGAGAGAGAATGCAGCTTTAACACATGAAGCATAGACTTCTATACAACCAGAGGAGTCGCCCCCTGGTGGTCAGGAGAGAGAATGCAGCTTTAACACATGAAGCATAGACTTCTATACAACCAGAGGAGTCGCCCCCTGGTGGTCAGGAGAGAGAATGCAGCTTTAACAGATTAAGCATAGACTTCTATACAACCAGAGGAGTCGCCCCCTGGTGGTCAGGAGAGAGAATGCAGCTTTAACACACGAAGTATAGACTTCTATACAACCAGAGGAGTCGCCCCCTGGTGGTCAGGAGAGAGAATGCAGCTTTAACACATGAAGCATAGACTTCTATACAACCAGAGGAGTCGCCCCCTGGTGGTCAGGAGAGAGAATGCAGCTTTAACACATGAAGCATAGACTTCACTCTCCAGAAGCAGAGGTCGCTGCCTGGTTATTAACGATATAAATACAAATTATGTATATTCCACAAAATGTTATGTAATCCAAGTAATGGAAATAAAATGATAAAAATGACATTTTGGACAGACGTGTAATGTAAACTGTATCTCAGACAATCAGCTTTAATTCTAGTTTATTCTAACACGCTGCGTCTTGCCTCACAGCCGCGTGTCACCACACTCACGATTACCTTGTTTGGAAATGACGTGGAGCGAGCACAGATCCTCTGGAGTGAAATGATGGAGGTGAAGGTGGGGGAGGATGGAGATGACGAGGTGGGGATGGATGGGAGGGGGGAGGGCGAGCTCACCGTCCTGAGGCAAGTTTTGGCGACTCATCTGCTCGCTGATGTGATTTGTGATGCTTTGATTTGTGTTAAAGGAGGAAATCAGGGCAGCAGAGAATCAAACCGTCGCCCACTCACTTCATTATAAGTCCGTCTTCTTTTAGTTGTTGTTCTTTCGGCTCTTTAGCTTCAATCTGCCGCTCTTCCTCTCGGCTTCAACGGCTCCAAAAAGAACTAATCGGCTTCCAGTTCGAGACTCCGCCCCCTCCGGTGCTGGATTGGCTCCGTGGCGAGGAGAGTGCAGCGCCGCTCTCGAACACTCGCGCTGCACGGTGACACAACGGCAGCTGGAAGAAGAGGAAGAGGAAGAACGAGGCTGAATCTGTAAAAACAAAACATCATGTTTCTGAGGATTAAGGGAACATCTGAGCATTCTTTGTGATGAGAAACAAGTGAAAACAATAACAATATACACAGATTATGTCGGTTCGAACCACCTCCTGGACCCTGAGACCCTCCAGGTCTGCAGCAGCAGCCTCGGCCCTCGAGTGAAGAGGGTTCCCATGAGCCTCTTCTTTACAGACACACCCACGTTCTGTTAATCCCATGCAGGATTTATTTTTCTGCATACTCGGGTCCCTAAAACAGTCTTGGAGTTGGGTAACTTGGGGATGAAAGCTGGGCTTCCGTGGATCCAATGAGTCCGTTTATCCACGAGTACAGACCGGGGAGGCGTGGCTCCTCTGGGGGCTCCTCTGGAGGCGGGGCTCCTCTGGAGGCGTGGCTCCTCTGGGGGCTCCTCTGGAGGCGGGGCTACAATAAACGGATCCGAACAGCTTCCAGAGTAGAGGTGCTCACCGGCCGATCGGACCTTCTGTCATTATGTAGTGACTCATTCTCTAGCGGTCAAAACATGGTTATTAGCAACATATCTGTGATGCAAACAACATAACAGAGCACGAGAAAGGCCGTCACACACATCCATCATAATGTTCTGAGCCCTAATTAATTAATTATTCATGATTTATGACTTGAACAACTTGACACACGCTGCTGAGCTGCATCTCAATCTTCTCTATCAATCTCAATCTCAATATCAATCTTTAATCTCCGGGCTCGAAGGGTTAACTCTCGGATGCCGATTGGTTGTTTTTTCAAATGTTTCAAGATGCACAAACGTATTCAAGGTCGCAGATACGTCGCAGATACGTTCATTATTTACACTTTTCATCAATAGAAGAAATAAATCCAGGTGGGTGAGACTTTCTTGATTTTACTTATTGCTTATTATAACAATACATGCTTTTTCTTGATCCTCCATCCATCCATCCATTTTCCACCGCTTATCCGGGGTCGGGTCGCGGAGGCAGCAGGTCAAGCAGGCTGACCCAGACTTCTCTCTCACCCGCAACATCTACCAGCTCATTCTGGGGGATCCCGAGGCGTTCCCAGGCCAGCTGGGAGATATAATCCCTCCAGCGTGTCCTGGGTCTTCCCCGGGGCCTCCTACCAGATGGACGTGCCTGGAAAACCTCTAAAGGGAGGCGTCCTGGAGGCATCCTAATTAGATGCCCGAACCACCTCAGCTGACTCCTTTCGACACGAAGGAGTAGCGGCTCGACTTCAAGCTCCCTCCTGATGTCCGAGCTCCTTACCCTATCTCTAAGGCTGAGCCCGGCCACTCTACGGAGGAAACTCATTTCGGCCGCTTGTATCCGCGACCTCGTTCTTTCGGACACGATCCAAAGCTCGTGACCATAGGTGAGGGTTGGGACGTAGACCGACCAGTAAATTGAGAGCTTTGCCTTTCGGCTCAGCTCCTTCTTCACCAAGACGGCCCGGTGCAACGCCTGCTTTACTGCTGCAGCCGCACCGATACGCCTGTCGATCTCCCGCTCCATTTTACCCTCACTCGTGAACAAGACCCCGAGATACTTGAACTCCTTCGCTTGTGGTAGGCACTCTGTCCCCACCCGGAGGGAGCAATCCACCGGTTTCCGGCAGAGCACCATGGCCTCAGATTTCGTGGTGCTGACTCTCATCCCCGCCGCTTCACACTCGGCTGCAAAACGCCCCAGTGAATGCTGGAGGTCATGGTCCGAGGAGGCAAACAGGACCACATCATCTGCAAACAGCAGAGAGGCTATCCTGAGATCCCCGAACCTGACATTCTCCGCCCCACGGCTACGCCTAGATATCCTGTCCATGAAAGTCACGAACAGGACCGGTGATAAAGGGCAGCCCTGGCGGAGGCCAACACCCACCGGGAACGTATCTGACTTACTGCCGAGGATACGAACACAGCTCCTACTGCAGGCGTACAGAGACCGGATGGCCCGTTGCAACGGGTCCGGCACACCATACTCCCGCAGCACCCCCCACAAAAAGCCCCGAGGGACCCGGTCGAAAGCCTTCTCCAAGTCCACAAAGCACATGTAGACTGGTTGGGCAAACTCCCAGGACCCCTCCAGTATCCTTGCAAGGGTAAAGAGCTGGTCCACTGTTCCACGACCAGGACGAAACCCGCACTGTTCTTCTTGAATCTGAGGTTCGACAAACGGTCGGAGCCTCCGTTCCAGCACCCTGGCATAAGCTTTTCCCGGGAGGCTGAGTAGTGTGATACCCCGATAATTCGAGCACACTCTCCGGTCCCCCTTCTTGAAGATGGGAACCACCACCCCGGTCTGCCAGTCCATGGGCACTGTGCCCGACCCCCATGCGACATTGAAGAGGCGTGTCAGCCAAGACAGCCCAACAAAGTCCAGCGCCTTCAGCATCTCAGGGCGGATTTCATCCACCCCCGGCGCCTTGCCACCAAGGAGCTTTTTGACTACCTTAGTGGCCTCTGCCAGGGATATGGGTTCATCCAACCCCAAGTCTTCAGGCGCTGCCCCCTGTTCAGGGGACATGTTGACCGGGTTTAGGAGTTCCTCAAAGTGCTCCTTCCACCGCCCGACGATATCCTCTGTCTGGGTCAGCAGCAACCCTCCCCCGCTGATAACAGCCTGGGGAAGGCCCTGCTTTCCCTTCCTGAGTCGTCGGATGGTTTGCCAGAACCTCCTTGAGGCCAACCGAAAGTCCTTCTCCATGGCCTCCCCGAACTCCTCCCATGCCCGAGTTTTAGCATCCGTGACCACCGCAGCTGCAGTCCTTCTGGCCTGTCTGTACCTGTCAGCTGCTTCAGGAGACCCCTGGGCCAACCAAGCCCGAAAGGCCTCCTTCTTCAGCTTGACGGCTTCCCTCACCCCCGGTGTCCACCACCGGGTTCTCGGGTTGCCGCCACGACAGGCACCGATGACCTTCCGACCACAGCTCCTAGCGGCCGCGTCCACAATATAGGCTTTGAACATGATCCACTCGGATTCCATGTCCCCAACCTCCCTCGGGATGTGTGAGAAGTCCTTCCGGAGGTGGGAGTTGAAGACCTCCCGGACAGGATCCTCCGCCAGACGTTCCCAGTTCACCCTCACTACACGTTTGGGCTTGCCAGGTCTTTCTGGCCGACTCCCCCGCCATCTGATCCAACTCACCACCAGGTGGTGATCAGTTGACAGCTCTGCTCCTCTCTTCACCCGAGTGTCCAAAACATACGGCCGCAGATCAGATGATACGATTACGAAGTCGATCATTGATCTCCGGCCTAAGGTGCTCTGGTACCAGGTACACTTATGAGCCACCTTATGTTCAAACATGGTGTTTGTTATGGACAAACTGTGGCTAGCACAGAAGTCCAACAACGAAACACCACTCGGGTTCAGATCAGGCAAGCCGTTCCTCCCAATCACTCCCCGCCAGGTTTCTCTGTCGTCGCCCACGTGAGCGTTGAAGTCTCCCAGGAGAACTATGGAGTCGGCAGGCGGCGCCCTTTCCAGGACCCCTCCCACCAACTCCAAGAAGGCCGGATACTCCGAAATGCTGTTTGGTGCATAAGCACAAACAACAGTCAGAGCCTTACTCCCCGCAACCCGTAGGGGCAGGGAGGCGACCCTCTCGTTCTCCGGGGAAAACTCCAACACGGCGGCGCTCAGCCGGGGACTCGTGAGTATCCCCACTCCCGCCCGGCGCCTCACACCCTGGGCAACTCCAGAAAAGAACAAAGTCCAACCCTTCTCCAGGAGTTTGGTTCCAGAGCCAGCGCTGTGCGTGGAGGTGAGCCCAACTATATCTAGCTGGTAACGCTCCACCTCCCTCACCAGCTCCGGCTCCTTCCCCGCTAGCGAGGTGACGTTCCACGTCCCTAGAGCTAGTCTATGTCGCCGGCGATCGGCTCGCCCAGGCCCCCTGCCCGGCCCGCCGCCCGGTCTACATAGCACCCGACCCCGATGTCTGTCCCTGCGGGTGGTGGGTCCACAGGGTGGCTGCACCATGATGTTTCTTCGGGCTGAGCCCGACCGGGCCCCATGGGCGAAAGCCCGGCCACCAGACGCTCGCCGACGAGCTCGCCTCCCGGGTCTGGCTCCGGGAGGGTGCCCCGGTTTCCCTGGTCCGGGCGAGGTAGCTACAGTCTTTGGGCTGCTTATCATCGAGGTTTTTTGAACCGCTCTTAGTCTGGGCTCTCCCCCGAGACCTGTTTGCCTTGGGAGACCCTACCAGGGGCAGATGCCCCGGACAACATAGCTCCCAGGATCATTGAGCCACTCAAACTCCTTCACCGCGTTAAGGTGGCGATTCGCGAAGGAGCGAAGATTGATCCTCTTCAAGGTTTTTAATGGATTTGTAAAATTGTCCGCACACTAATATTGTTCTTCAGAAGTCATTTAACCAGTTGGGTTCAGCCTAGCTACAGGATGTTGTCCGGGTCAAATAAAACCTCTCCATGCGGAGACAAAACCTCCAACACGTCTGAGCTTCCAATTGATTCTGATTTCACGCGAATAAAAGTTTTGAGAAAATCTGTTTTTGTTTCTTTGTTTCGCACGTTGGATGCTAACGACCTCCGCTTCACCTCAGCAAACATGGTTCACTTAGCCTCATTATTTTCATTTTTTATTTGAAAGGAAAGCTGCAAATTAGATTTTTAGGGGGTTATGAATAATCAAAAGATGGGTGAGATGTTGATAAAAAATCAACCCATTAAAAATTGACATTATAAAGAAATATCTCAAATCACCCGACAAAAAAAAATCTCAAAGGGTGAAATGCACACCAATCTAATTGTAAAGGAGGTAATATGTAATATTATGTAATATGTAATATGCAAACTTTCACCTTTTCTCTGCAAATGAGCCTCATTGCAAACAGTTAGAATGACGCTATTTACCAGACGCAATTACAGAGAAACTCTCTCAAACGACTCAAACCTGAGAGCCAATAACAGCCCGGCTTCAAAAGACTGTAAAACAGACGGCACAACAAATACTTTGTTCCCCTCTGGCCGCATCCTGAACGGAAACCAGAACAGATTAAATCATGACGGGGACGTCACCTCAAAGCTGGTCAGCCATTAATCGGAGGGTTGAGGGTTTGATTCTCCGCCCATTCACGTCATTCAAAGTGTGCGTGGCTTTGCTTAGGTTTATAGACATTTTACGGGATTACAAGTGTTTCCAGAACAGGTGCTCGCCATCCAATCACCAAAGAATGCAACAAAATGTCTTTTTCATGGTCTTCTTCTTTATGGGTTCGATGATCATAAATAGTTTGCACCCTATCTGTGCAAAAAATGGTATCAAGTCAAAAACAAAATTTTGAGACATAATGGAAATCACGAGAATGACCATCAAATACTTCAAAGCGTCTTTGGGTATTTAGAAAAGCGCTATATAAGATGGAAGTATTACTTCTATCACATTGTTCTAAGCCCTAATTAATTGATTCATTCACTCAAAAAGCGACACACAAAGCTTTAATCTCAAATAAATCTTCAGGTTCCCCAAAAAGACGTCATATGAATTCCGTCTCAGCGAACGGAGACACATCAAACCAATGTTTGTCTGCACGTCTGAATCTGTCCTCGCCTTTGTGTCTCCACAGGAAGTGCTGGGACTCCTGTCACCTTCAACGAGAATGGCGACGCCCCCGGACGCTACGACATCTTCCAGTATCAGATCAACAACAGGTCGACGGCGGAGTACAAGGTCATCGGCCACTGGACCAATCAGCTGCATCTGGACGTAAGGACCCAACGAGCTCTTATTTCTGTCAGCATCTGTCGGCCGGAGCGAAACAAGTTTAAAGAACCGCCATCGTCACTCTGATGGCGGTTCTTTAAACTAACAAGGGGCCGCTCCACTCTGTCCAAACCCCAGCAAATCAAGGAGGTAGGCCTCGATCCTGCTAGAGCATCTTAGGACTGTGACTCACTGGTGGGCAGGGTCGACCTTCAATCAGTGGATCGGCGGTTCAATCCCCGGCTCTGCTAGCCCATGTCTATGTGTCCTTCGGCAAGACCCTTAACTCTCCCATATAAGTAGTTAGTCCTGATGGGCAGGTGGCTCCTTGTATGGTAGCTCCTCCCATGAATGGGTGAATGATGTCATGTAGCGTAAGGGGCAACTGTGGTTCAGTGGTTAGCAGGTCTGTCTTTCAATCAGAGGATCGGTGGTTCAATCCCCGGCTCCCCTAGTCCATGTCAATGTGTCCTTGAGCAAGACACTTAACCCTCATTGCTCACCGTTGCTGTGTCTACGGTCTACTGTATAGCATGTAAGTCTCTTTAGATAAAAGCCTCAGATAAATGTAATGTAATCGTGTTAAAGTGCTTTGATTGGTTTGAAGACTAGAAAAGATATTTACATTACAGGAGTGTTTCTTCACTGAAAGAATGTGTTCGTTTGATTTGATTGACAGGTGGTTTATCCAATCACCTGCCCAGGTATTAACTGAAAGGGCCAGATAACAGATAATGGAGATGGTCGTAATGATTCTGTGGAAGATGAAATTGATAAAAAGGTAAATGGACTTTATAAAGAGCTTTTCTAGTCTTCTGACACTCAAAGCACTTTAACACTACCTGTCATTATTCAACCATTCACACCCATTCATACGCTGGTGGCAGGGACTTCTAAACGTCTTTTGATTGATGTGAATATCCGATGAAATCTTTATCCTTCTTTATTAGCTCGTTACCAAACATAATTAATTGTCTCTGGACTTTGGAAACAATCTCAGCTCAAGCTTGGAAACAAGCTACCAAGTGGACTTTGAGTTGAGCGAGTCCCAATGGAAAAGGCTTGTTTGCTGAACTGGCTTTCTTTAACTGGGTTAACTCCTGCAATATTTCCACATTATGAATCCACAGTGTGTCTGTGTGGGAGTCTTCATGTGGACACCTGGGAGCACACCGTCTGTCCACTGACGAGACAGTTTCCAATGTTCCTGCTTGTTTTAGAGGGTCTGTTTCACCGTTTACCAGTGGTTAGGAACCAACGCTTCTGCATTGTTGCTATTGATACATGCACTTAGAAAGCTGATTGTATAGAAGTCTATGCTTCATGTGTTAAAGCTGCATTCTCTCTCCTGACCGCCAGGGGCGACTCCTCCGGTTGTATAGAAGTCTATGCTTCATGTGTTAAAGCTGCATTCTCTCTCCTGACCACCAGGGGGCGACTCCTCTGGTTGTATAGAAGTCTATGCTTCATGTGTTAAAGCTGCATTCTCTCTCCTGACCACCAGGGGGCGACTCCTCTGGTTGTATAGAAGTCTATGCTTTAAGTGTTAAAGCTGCATTCTCACTACTGACCACCAGGGGGCGACTCCTCTGGTTGTATAGAAGTCTATGCTTCATGTGTTAAAGCTGCATACTCTCTCCTGACCACCAGGGGGCGACTCCTCTGGTTGTATAGAAGTCTATGCTCCATGTGTTAAAGCTGCATTCTCTCTCCTGACCACCAGGGGGCGACTCCTCTGGTTGTATAGAAGTCTATGCTTCATGTGTTAAACCTGTAGTCTCTCTCCTGACCACCAGGGGGCGACTCCTCTGGTTGTATAGAAGTCTATATAAATGACTCTACTTCTCTCTTGATGTATTCCCTCAGTAAACATTGTAAACATGAGTCTCAATCTCTAGTTTCAAGTCTTCTTCAATACAGCATGATGTTCATTTAGTAAATTATGCTCATTTAGAGTCAAACAGACCATAAAGCAGGGGATGCTTTAGGGCGGGGCTACCAGGTGATTGACAGGTCAACATCAGACCGACTGTCTGGGGGCGACTGTGGCTCAGTGGTTAGCAAGTCAGTCTTTCAACCAGAGGACCGGGGTTCAAACCCCGCCTCAGCCAGTCCACGTCGTTGTGTCCCTGAGCAAGACACTTAACCCCCAGTTGCTCCCCGGGCGCTTCACGAGGCTGCCCACTGCTCCTTAAAGGATGGGTCAAATGCAGAGGGTAAATTTCCCCACTGTGGGACTAAGTGTGGGACTAATAAAGGGGTTTCTTCTTCTTCTTCTTCAGAGGTGTATACTACTCTCTACGTCACTCCTCCGCAGTCCACATATGGTCACTTCCTTTCACTGGTTGCAAAAAGTCAAGATGCCGAACTCAAGGCTTCAAAACAACTACGTTCACTTCTCACAGTCTCTGGGTTGAACTAAGATGTGATTGTATGATCATTCTAATGTTGCTTATCCTTCAGAAGATAGACGTTGACCGGCCTGGTTCCTCCCCTCTCCCCCCTTCAGATGGAGACCCTGCAGTGGATCACCGGCGACTCCTCGCTGCCGGCCTCGGTGTGCAGCCTGCCCTGCCGCACCGGCGAGAGGAAGAAGGTGGTGAAGGGCGTCCCGTGCTGCTGGCACTGCGAGCGCTGCGAGGGCTACCACTTCCAGGCCAGCGAGTTCACCTGCGAGCTCTGCCCCTACGAGAGGAGGCCCGACCAGAACCGCACCGGCTGCCAGGCCATCCCCATCATCAAGCTGGAGTGGCACTCGCCGTGGGCGCTGTTGCCCGTCTTCATCTCCGTCCTGGGCATCGTCGCCACCACCTTCGTCATTGTCACCTTCGTGCGCTACAACGACACCCCCATCGTTCGCGCCTCGGGGCGGGAGATGAGCTACGTGCTGCTGACGGGCATCTTCCTGTGCTACGTCATCACCTTCCCCATGATCGCCGCGCCCGACGTGGTCGTCTGCTCCTTCCGCCGCATATTCCTGGGCCTCGGCATGTGCTTCAGCTACGCCGCGCTGCTCACCAAGACCAACCGCATCCACCGCATCTTCGAGCAGGGCAAGTCGGCGGTGACGGCGCCGCGCTTCATCTCCCCTGCCTCCCAGCTGGCCATCACCTTCTCGCTCATCTCGGCTCAGCTGCTGGGCGTCTTCGTGTGGTTCGTCGCCGACCCGCCTCACACCTTCGTGGACTACGGCGAGCAGCGCACGCAGGACCCCGGCAACGCCCGCGGCGTCCTGAAGTGCGACATCTCCGACCTGTCGCTCATCTGCTCGCTGGGCTACAGCATCCTCTTGATGGTCACATGCACTGTTTACGCCATCAAGACGCGCGGCGTGCCAGAGACCTTCAACGAGGCCAAGCCCATTGGATTTACCATGTACACCACCTGCATCATCTGGCTCGCCTTCATCCCCATCTTCTTCGGCACGGCGCAGTCGGCGGAGCGGGTGAGTGTGCCTCTCGGATCAATAATGCATATGCCATGTTTAATGTAATGTTCGGCCCTCCAGCAGAGTTTATAAATGGAAACTCACACCGTCAGCAGCGTCAACATGCGCTGGTCAGACAGCGGCGACGGCATTTCATATGCCTCATTTTTCTTTATTTGACCTTTTCTTGAAGTGGGAGTTCCTGTGAACACTTCTCCAATTGGGACTTTTACCTTCGTATTTCAGACAGAAGTAGACGAAAGCAATTTATTTCTGTCTCCTGGGGATTGTTGACTTTGAAGTGTTTCTGGCAGAGTTATTTAGCTCGAGCTACTTTTATGAGTTGGTCCAAAACTTGAGCCGACTCATTTTAAGACTATGACACTTAATAAACACTATAATAAACACTAAAAAGGTCTAAAATATGCACCTGCTAAAAGACTAGAAGCCCTGGTCTTTGGTAAAGGAAGTTAGCGCCATGATCTTTGTAGAAGACACAAAAAGAAATGAAGATTGATCTTCTACTGCAGGGTACAGAGGTAGTTATTACACAACCATATCATAAGGAAAAGATCAATAGATCAGCACATTTTACCTGATTTCTTTAGAAAATGTGCAAACTAAATATGGATGCTTGTCCTCTCCGCTCTGACTGGCTGATTGCTGATTGATTATTCCTGATGGCCACGCCGCACACAGCTAATTAGAGCAGAATTAAATTTAGCACATTCCGGCGACTGTTTTCCTTTTGGGCGGTTGGGTTTTTGGGCGGCTGAGTGTGCCGTGAGCGAGATGCCAGATGGAGGATTCAGCTCATTATGGTGTCTGTGGGGACATCAGGAGGACAGGTGGAGCGATTCACTGTCGCTCCCTCCAAACCCAGTTCATCTTGTCTTTCTTCTCGCTGCTGCAGTTCAGCTGCTAATGATTTGTTGTTCTTTAGACGTGAACCAGGAAACGCTCCTAATCACGTCACATTTTCCTTCAGTAAAAAGGCAGCGTGGCCCTTTGAAGCCCACCTGAACGGTTCTGGACGGGCCTTCAAAGTCTGCTCAAATTTACTAAAGTCATCCCTCAAAACATCCTGTCAGAGACCAGGTGACAACTTCCTGTTGATTTCATGGACACGAAAAGGTCGTCTGTAGGCCAGGCGGGTGGGTGGTCCACCTTTTGTTCAACTATTTGATCGATTTGTGAAGAAGTCCATGAAACCCAGGGGGAGGGTTACGCACTGTAGATTACTTCCAGGGTCCCGGGCTTTGGTCCTGTGAGCCCCCCGAGTCCCTCGAGACCCCCAAGCTCCTCGAGCCCCTCGAGCCCCCCAGTTACATGCGCTGATAAAACACGTGGCGAGGAAAGAAGGTGGCTGTCGAAAGCCCCCAAATTGCCGAGTAAGGGACTTTGAGCTCGGGCGATCGGTTGTTTTGTTCCACAGTCTGAGGAAGACCGGATCTAAAGGGTCCAGTTCCTCCTGGTCTCATAAGATCTAGGTTTCAGTTTTGCCGCTGGGTTATTTTTACCCGTCTAGAAATGGCTGACGCAGCAGATTTCCAGCTGAATGTTCAGAAACGCTCACATAAAGATTACACCGAACAGAGTGAGGTCTAACATCAAGACTTCAGAGTAGACAGAGTCCTTCTCTTCCTCTTCTTCTTCCTTTTCTTCCTCTTCTTCTTCTTCCTCCTCTTCTTCTTCTGCTGGAAAGCAGCAGCCAAAAGAAACTTGTATTTTTCCGTAATCGCTCAAGAGACGGACCGTTTCAGGTCTCAGGCCTTCTCTCCATTATTCACTGAACACTGTTGTGTCTGCTCTTCAGACTCTTCCTCATCCTCAGCTGTAAACACATGAATAATGTGACAGGTTTCCTATAATCTCAACGGGGGAATCGATGAAACCACCTGCACGTCTCGTGAACGTTTTCAAAGTCGGCTTCCGTTTACGTGCGAGTTCATTTGGTGAAATCGATCGACCAGAAACGTTCCTGCTCGGTGATGTTCTCATATGTTGAATAGCTGGAGAGGACAGGAACGTCGAAGAGCTTTAAAACCAGAAGAAACAGCTCGGCCGAAGGTTTGAGTTTAGAGGCCACAAGTTGATGTGTGGGGAAAGAAAAGGGTAGTGTGGTGCGTCTGGTGTTTTCCACCTGCTGAACCTCCTCTATCTGACCCCTGACCCCATGACCCCTGACCCCTGACCCATGACCCCATGACCCCATGACCCCATGACCCCATGACCCCATGACCTACCCTCAAACACTGTTCAGATCTGGCTGTCCTCTCGATCAAGAAGAGACATGAAGTCTTGTTGCTCACGAAGCCAAACGTCAACCGTCAGGAAACAGGCGGCACTCGGCTGTAGACACACTGGAGGTCAGAGGTCAGAGGTCAGAGTGTTCGAGTAGTGACTGAAGGTTGGAGCTGATCATCATCTTCAAAGAAAATCTGCAGCTGAAAAGAGTAAAAGAAAAAAAGCCTCCAACAGGTTCAGTGTTTATCGATCCGGGTGAAATATCCGGACCGAACGTTAACGGAACGTGGAGGAAGAAGTACTCGCACGAGGAAGTACTTGCACGAGGAAGTACTCGCACGAGGAAGTACTCAAACGTTTTAATGAAGTGAAAGTACTAATACCACGCTGGAAAAACACCCTATTACAAGTAAAGTGAAAGTACATCAAAATCATTTGAGACTACTTTGAGAACCCTTTGCTACACATTGGACGATTGCCAAAATAGTTCGTATTCATTTTTTCTTAACTAATCAACTAATACAGACTTCATACGGTCCTGGAAAAGTCCTGGAAAAGTCCTGGAACTCCATTGGTCAAAATGTGTATGAACCCTGTAATAATATCAACCGTACTACATACAACATGTACTGTTGGGTAGTTCAATTCATTTGATTTCTAAAATAATTAAAGCTCTTAATTAAATGTACAACGTTTCCCTCTGAGATGGAGTAAAAGTAGGAAGTGGCATTAAAGGAAAATACTAAAATAGGTACAAAGATTGGGGTTTGTACTTATTTTAATATTCTACTCCTTGGTTGCATTTCCATTCTGTTGCATTAAAAACTTGCCAATAAGTTATTCCTGAAAAGAGAAAGAAACCTTTTAGACTCTGTTGATTTATTCAGAAACCTCTTTACTGTCCTCTCAGCATCCACAACTCTATGAGCTGAAAATAAAAAGTTTAACTGCATTCACATTTTCCTGGAGTTTCATCATCGTCGTCATGTCTCTGACAAATTGTGACGTCTGTTGCATTATTTTCTTCTTGGAAAGCACTTTGAGCTACATCTCTTGTATAACAAGTTAAAATTATTGTTATTATTATTACTCCCCGATATTTTCCTAAATCTAAGGAAGAAGTATTGTTACTAAACCTCATTCGTTGTTTCCTATGAAGACAGACTTTTATTTTGAAAATGCCGTAATCGCGTAACGACCCGCTGGCTTTGTAGGAACATGTAAACGTAACATGAGGAGTAATGTTTATTAAGTCATGGTGACTTAATAAACGTCTCCTCCTCTTATTGAAGCACTCGCAGACGGAGAGCCGGTGTATCGATCCCCCGCCGCAGATCCTCATTTGTACTTGAAGTTTTGTGGCGGTTGTACTCGTGGCCGCTCGGCCTCCGGGCCGATGAAGACGCCGACCGACGGTTTCTGTCTATAATTAACTCGTCGCGCACTCGTCTTGACGCCTTTTGTCAGACTCTCATCGCAGTATTTGTCAAGCGGGCCGAGGAAAGGCAGCGAGCAGTCAAATAGTCATGAAGTGGTCTGAAAGGACCGGAGCAGCCAAAATACTGTTAACTCTGTCTCCGTTGTGACTGTAAAATAAAGGTCTGCACATTTTGGATCTAATACAAAACTGGGCTGCGGACATGATGGAAGTGTCTGACCAGCAGGGGCAACTCTGGTTGTATAGAAGTCTATGCTTCATGTGTTAAAGCTGCATTCTCTCTCCTGACCACCAGGGGGCGACTCCTCTGGTTGTATAGAAGTTTATGCTTCATGTGTTAAAGCTGCATTCTCTCTCCTGACCACCAAGTGGGCAAGTGGGTGACTCCTCTGGTTGTATAGAAGTCTATGCTTCATGTGTTAAAGCTGCATTCTCTCTCCTGACCACCAGGGGGCGACTCCTCTGGTTGTATAGAAGTCTATGCTTCATGTGTTAAAGCTGCATTCTCTCTCCTGACCACCAAGTGGGCAAGTGGGTGACTCCTCTGGTTGTATAGAAGTCTATGCTTCATGTGTTAAAGCTGCATTCTCTCTCCTGACCACCAGGGGGCGACTCCTCTGGTTGTATAGAAGTCTATGCTTCATGTGTTAAAGCTGCATTCTCTCTCCTGACCACCAAGTGGGCAAGTGGGTGACTCCTCTGGTTGTATAGAAGTCTATGCTTCATGTGTTAAAGCTGCATTCACTCTCCTGACCACCAGGGGGTGACTCCTCTGGTTGTATAGAAGTCTATGCTTCATGTGTTAAAGCTGCATTCTCTCTCCTGACCACCAGGGGGCGACTCCTCTGGTTGTATAGAAGTCTATGCTTCATGTGTTAAAGCTGCATTCTCTCTCTTGACCACCAGGGGGCGACTCCTCTGGTTGTATAGAAGTCTATGCTTCATGTGTTAAAGCTGCATTCTCTCTCCTGACCAGCAGGGGGCGACTCCTCTGGTTGTATAGAAGTCTATATAAATGACTCTACTTCTCTCTTGATGTATTCCCTCAGTAAACATTGTAAACATGAGTTTATGTCTCAATCTCTAGTTTCAAGTCTTCTTCAATACAGCATGATGTTCATTTAGTAAATTATGCTCATTTAGAGTCAAACAGACCATAAAGCAGGGGAAGCTTTAGGGGCGGGGCTACAAGGTGATTGACAGGTCTCTACGTCTCCCTCCATAACATCAGTCCACAAACCAAGGGGAGACGATTACGTCCTCTTCTGTCACACAGTCTGGTTGTGATTGACAGACTTAATGTCTAAGTCAACGTGATCTCCTGCCCTCTCTACAATATTAAAATTAATAGCATCTTCACATTCACGTGTACGGATCGCTGCTACTCTGCTGCTACTCTTGTTATATGCATAGTTTCTACATGCATGCATCTAGACTACGTTGTGATTTTATTTCGTTGTTCAAGTCGAGCACATCACAATAAATGAATGTTGCTCTGAAAAGGAAGCCAGACCCCTTCTGGAATGCACCGGTTATAATTAGACTCCATCCGAAGTGTGGTGCACCTGAAACTGGTCGGCAGATCTTTTAAGGTCAGGCTGTGGATCTGCAGCAGTGGGCTCACTCGCTGACATTTACAGTAGCAGCAGCAGCAGTCGGCTGTGTGCCGGCCACAGCTGGGGCCGACGGAGAAGCCACAGAATCGCTAATAAGCACTTCAGAGGGGGGCCGGGTTCCTGAACGCAGCACCGGCTGCCTGGGGAGGCGTCCGCCTGCACGGGGAAGGTAGACGGCGAGGAGTCAGGGCCGCTGGGAGGGACTCGAGCTGCCGCCATACATAATGAACCAGGCTTTGATACTCAGCCGGAGGATCCCAGAGACCATTAACATGCAGCTTCCACCCACATCAGCTCCTCCCGGGAATGCAGCCGCTCTGACCTCAGCTGATGAGATACTTTATCATATCAATATGCTAACGTTGCTATTATTAGTGTTATTATCGGCGTCTACAGACACTTCACGATGCCAGAAAAATTATAATATTGTGAATACGACTCTCTCCTCTCTGATTTACATCTCCTTGTTTTACAGAACACACACAAAGACGCGTGAAGAACACAGAGATGCAAATTAAACTGTTTGGAGTTAGAAAGTATATTTGTTCCTCTTTTGATGGAGCTATGGCTACCAGTCGTGCTAAGCTACGCTAACAGTGTTCTGGACCTCTGATCGGAAACATTGGACCCAAAATGTTGGCCTGTTCCTTTATGGTGAATTCCTTTAAGTGCTGACTCAAAACTTCAAACTCTGACAGCTTGACGGAGCGGCAGCAGGAGGTCAAGTGACAATTCAAGTTTTTTAATCTGTTGTAGAGAAACAAGCTTCCACAAGTGTCTCTCCGATGTCGGCTAACGGAAACATGCGAAAAAACATCGTTCCCTTCAAAGTAGGGATGCACCGATACCGATACCGGTATCGGTATCAGGGGTCGATACTGCGTTAAAATACTCGTACTCGTATCGGTTTCAATTGCCGATACCAAGAATCGATACCACTCAACAGTATTTCACTACAACAAACTGGTCGCGCTTTGTGGAGAAAAAGATTTGTTGTCCTACCTGACTTCAACGTCTAGGGCAGGGGTCGGCAACCCGTGATCCAGAGCCGCATACGGCTCTTTCGTCGCTCTCTTGCGGCTCTTGCAGCAAGGTGTGTAGAGTAATGGTGCGTTCACACCCAACGCGACACAAATTACTGCCGTCCTGCCGGTTTGAATCAAACGGCTGCTGATCCACCAGAAGTAGCGCTGGCAGCGGCCTCATTCAGACGCTGTTGTGCGGCTACGGATGATATTATTGTAGCCGAGTGTCTGTTGTGTGTCTATATTTGTAATTCTAATAAAATGAAAACACGCTGCAGGGTAACTTGAACCACTTTTTTATCTCCTTCACACACGTATATCCCACAATTCCACTCCTCTTTTCCTTTCCGTTTCTCCCTCCACAATAAAAGCACCGGAAACATAACTTGGAACACAGCTTCCTATATAATTGCTCGATCCCTAATATTATCGCTTACATTATGAACCCGGACACGGGGCGTTTTATGGTCCGACATTAGAGGGACTTCCACAAGAAGTTTAAAGCTTGGGATAGCCTTCTGTTAATTTTGTACTATAGGCTTGACATAATCTGCAGAGGATAAAATAAAATCTGCCTCCAAATTAATTGCACTTTCATGGAGACCAAATCTAAGAAGTATCGGTACTCGTATCGGTTTGTAAAAAGTGGTATCGTTGCATCCCTACTTCAAAGTAAAAGGAATGCTAGTTGCATATCCATGTTTTTAGATTAAACTTTACAGCTCAGAGCAGTAATGTTATATAATGTTTGTGGTAATAATACATATCATAGACGACAGTAAGTAGTATAAGATTAACTAACAGTGTGTAATAAATACATTACACTGCATGCAGTAGGCAATAAGCACAGAATATATACCCCAGTTGTAAGTAATAAAGAAAACAATACACGTAGAA
>CM042223.1:1883261-1958261 GCA_023566465.1 Cottus gobio | reverse complement strand
TGCTTATTTTAAGTATATTTTGATGCTCATACTTAAGTGATATTTTGAGTATTTTACACTGTAGTATTAATACTTCTACTTAAGGCAGAGATCTGAGTACTTCTTTCATCACTGGATGATACATGTATTTTTAATGGGGCTTTTTTTCTTCTGCTGATGTTTATTTTGAACCAACAAACGAGGGCATGGGAGAATATCTTTGAAGGAAAAGAGGACAAACGCATTTTCATATTTTGAGGGACTGAAACTAATTTGCTGAACAATATTTTAGGGGAGCAAATACATATATTTGTTTGGAGCTCAGGTCTCAGACTTATTTTTTGTATTTACTGTATCTCACATTCTTCATTAGCATTCATGAATTCAGGAGCGTGTTTTAGTAAACAATGTGTTTTCCCCACATTGGCGCCTTTAGGCTTCCATAGATCCACAGACAGGAATCAGTGTTTTGATCAAAGTGTTTGAGGCAACGAATGATCAAACAGCTCGAATAAGCAATTTAAGGACAAAGTTAGTCATTTGAGGGATGTAATCAGTGGACTGACACTAATTAAAGGAGCTCACTCAGTTTTCTTACAAACAGTTCTGTTTGTTTACATCCTTTCTAACAAACGTCTTGAATGCATCCAGAAAACATTTGCAATGATAACTTGTTAATATTTTTTTTCTTCTCCCAGTTTGATCGATGGTATTCTTCTGCTTTCTTGCATTTGGTGACGCATTGCCTTGTACCACCAGCAGAAAAGTGTAAAACTAAGAAAAAACAAACTGCTCATCAAAATATTACTCGACAGCAACCCTAGTGGTCAAAATGTCCGTCAGGGAACCTTTAAAAGCATGTTCTGTTTCAGGCAAGAGCAGATTGTTAATTGGAGGAAATTATGAAATCGTTCCATGTGTTAAAACCGCTTCCTCCGGTCGCCGCTTCCTCCGGTCGCCGCTTCCTCCGGTCGTCGCTTCCTCCGGTCGCCGCTTCCTGCTGCGTTTTGATTCTCAGGCCGGCTGTCGGTAACGCGCTGCCCTCCGTTTCCTCCTCAGATGTACATCCAGACGGCCACGCTGACCGTCTCCCTCAGCCTCAGCGCCTCCGTCTCTCTGGGCATGCTCTACATGCCGAAGGTCTACGTCATCATCCTCCACCCCGAGCAGAACGTCCCCAAACGCAAGCGCAGCTTCAAGGCCATCGTCACCGCCGCCACCATGACCACCAAGCTGTCGCACCTGGCGGCCGAGCGGCCCAACGGCGAGGTGAAGACGGAGCTGTGCGAGGGCGTGGAGGCCAGCGGTGAGTTAGCACTGTGTTAGCACTGGCTAACATATATATATATATATAGAAAATAAAACTTTGTGTTAGAATGATAAAACAACATTGAAGTAGTTGTTTTCTAAACTTACACTATTCAAAAGTCTGAAATCAGCTGTTAAGTTTTCCTTCAATAACAAACAATTTTCATATAAAACGGTATCATTCGGACACCAATTGAATTATTTACATATTAAATAGTTTTGGCTGCAGATAAGGAAGAATTAAATGATTAAAACTCCCATTTAGTCGACAAGCCAACAGTGTTACATGGCGGAGATATTACTGTCATTGACCTTCGATCATTATTGAACCTCAAGTTCAAGAGTTAGTCCATTTCTTTGTTTTCTTGCCCAAAGGGCTCAAAGGCTAACAAAATATCTGTAGCGGTAGCTAGCTAAAAACCAGGAGGCATCGTTACCGTCGGGTATGGGCAGGACTTCTGCTGCGTCCCATTTGAGCTTCTGAATTCCACGTTGAAAATCTCGACCGGAACCCTGAAGTCTGTTTTCTGACACCGAAAGTTGGGGCGAACCCCAATAACTCCAACCTCAAAATCCAAGATGGCCGCTCGACGCATCAACATTAGTGAAGTCTTACTTGTGTGGCATTAAATCAGACTGTGAACCTGTGAACCTGTTGCTAAGGTGTGCAGGTATGCCAGCTTAATCCACTGGCAAACCCCCGATGTCTGTCCTGGAAAGCGGCCATCTTGTATCCGCCTTACGATTCTCTAACCTTCTATTTCTTGGCACTAGCTTTCCTTTGCTGTTCCTAGGGATGCACCGATACCGATACCGGTCTCAACAGTCTCAACTTCTGAGCAGCCAATCACGCTATCCAAGTTGTTTTGCCGTCCAATCAGATGGCCAGTTTGTCTCAACAGCAGAATCTGGAGCCGCCATCTTGGATCCTCGCTACGCAGCGCTCACTTCTTTCAATAGACAGGAGAAAAGTGAGACGCGAGTACAATACAAGACTTTATCGATATTGTGCTTATTAACCGGTGTTGCATACGTGTGTATGACATATTAGTGCTCATATTAGTGCTCTTGTTAGTGGCTGACAGCCCCGGAGTTACTTGTAATCAGTCCGTCCCAACGCGACGCAAATGTTTCGCGCGACCAGATTACATGTAAAGTCTATGCACAGACGCGTGTGGTTGCGACAGACGCAAATTTACGCCGGCGGCACGTTAGACGCGAGAGTTGAAATGTTCCATATTTAATACATCTATAATTGAGAAGCTCTGCGCGTCATCACCGCCGTCCTGCCGGTTTGAATCAAACTGTTGCTGATCCACCTGAAGTAGCGCTGGCAGCGGCCTCATTCAGACGCTGTTGTGCGGCTACGGATGATATTATTGTAGCCGAGTGTCTGTTGTGTGTCTATATTTGTAATTCTAATAAAATGAAAACACGCTGCAGGGTAACTTGAACCACTTTTTTATCTCCTTCACACACGTATATCCCACAATTCCACTCTTTTCCTTTCCGTTTCTCCCTCCACAATAAAAGCACCGGAAACATAACTTGGAACACAGCTTCCTATATAATTGCTCGATCCCTAATATTATCGCTTACATTATGAACCCGGACACGGGGCGTTTTATGGTCCGACATTAGAGGGACTTCCACAAGAAGTTTAAAGCTTGGGATAGCCTTCTGTTCATTTTGTACTATAGGCTTGACATAATCTGCAGAGGATAAAATAAAATCTGCCTCCAAATTAATTGCACTTTCATGTAGACCAAATCTAAGAAGTATCGGTATCGGTACTCGGTATCGGCAAGTACACAAATAAAAATATCGGTATCGTATCGGTTTGTAAAAAATGGTATCGTTGCATCCCTAGCTGTTCCTTTAATCTGCACATGTTTGGATGCCTTCAGTTTCTCTAACCATTGAGTGGTGTATTATATTCTTATTCAACAGTCGCTCTCTGGATCCATTCATCCACTTATCTGTGGCAGCTGGGCAGCGGGCTTAGCAGCGTTTTTGACTTCCTCTGCCCCCCAACCCCAAATGCCTATCACTGCAAGTAGCGACCCTAAGGGCAGCGACTCCATGGAGATTCTTCAGGCCGAGCCCAGCAGAGCCGTGTTGAGCCCCGGCCACCGGACCGGCTGGCTCCCCTCCCAGGTCCGGCTCTGTTAGGCGGCCAGTTTTCCCCTTTTCTGGGCACAGCGCTACAACTCTTTCCTGGCCAACTCATATCGGGTAATTGGTCCGGCTCCTTCCCTGGGACCACTTTGCCTTGGGAGACCCGATCAGGAGCTTCTTCCCCTGACAACGCATCGCCACAAGCACCTCCACTGAGTTGCATTGGAGAGCATGAAACAAAGGAAAAGAGGACTTTCTACGAGCTAAAAGCATGAACGACCACTCCGACATTTAAAGTTCTCAGACATCAGACATCAAGTGAACAAGCGGATTCACCTTCACGAGGGAAGCATTTACCATCAGGCGCCACATACTGATGAACAGGAAAAGGTTTCAGTGAACACTGTTCATCATTCTCTGAACAAAGGGGCTGTGAGAAGAAGCCTCAATGCCTCCGTACAGTCGACCGTGTGGAGGTGAAGTCAGGGTGCAGCCTCTCTAATGAGGATTTAACAGGAAGTTGACTTGGAGTTTGTTTAGCCGTCACCTGAGACCAGATCTGATGAGATTGTTTACAGCTCAGAGTAACAACTTCAAAGCTGCTGGTTTTTTTCGGTCCATCAGCAGAAAAGTGAGAGACGCTGGATTGTTTACTGATCAGAGATGTGCTGACTGAACTGATCTGCTTAATCTAACAAGCAGCAGCAGCTCGACCTCACATGAGAGACCCTCTTTCATCAGTCAGACTGAGACCGAAGCGCTTGTGAGGCTCGTTCGGTGCCGCTGGATGGGTTACCTGCACATTCAGTGGGAATAGTCATGATTTAGTTGTTTGAAATCGAGGATCTCTCAAAAATACAAAATAAATGACACACTTAGAGACGTCGAAGCGGTCCAGTTGTGGTGGTTTGGGCATCGGGATGTTTCCTTGACGTCCCATTAGAGGTTTTCTGGGCACGTCCAACTGGTAAGAATCCCTGAGGTAGACCAGAACCAACTGGAGGATCCCAGCTGGCCTGGGAACCCTCAGGGCCCCCCAGGAACATCTGGAGTACCCTGCTAAGCTGGATGAGTGGAAGATAATGGATGGATGGATGGACGGACGGATGAATGGACGGATGGACGGATGGATGGATGAATGGACGGATGGATGGATCGCTCAGGAAGTGTCATTTAAGGACATGTTTTGTTATTTTTGTTGGAATTATCTTAACATCCCGACAGCATCTCAATACATTAAATTCCATTCAAGGTATTTTTTATAGCCCAACATCACAAATTCAGAAACCTTTACAATCTGTACACATACGACACCCTCTGACCTTTGACCTTCACATCGGTTCAGGAAAAACTCCCCAAAAAAAACTTTTAACGAGGAGAAAAAGGGAAGAAACCTTCGGAAGAGGATCCCTCTATCAGGATGGACAGAAGAACAATAGATGTCATGTGACCAGAAGAACAATAGACGTCATGTGACCAGAAGGACAATAGATGTCATGTGACCAACCACATAACAGAGTTACAACACATGCAATGCATATGACAGAAATTATTCATATAAGGAGTAGGAAGCAGAATAATGATGGAAATATGCATACAGATCTCCAGTAATATTAAACTGAATATTACAAATTAAATATTAAATATTAAAACAAGCTCACTGGTTTGAGCTCATGTTTTGACAGCAGCTGCAGGACATCCAAACGTGGAGCGATGAAGTCAACGACAACCTCTGACCACATTGAAATAATCCATCTGGCAGAAATTCTTAAGTTAATTGCAGCGACAAATTAAAAACGTCTTTTTGTTGCCTAAATCCAACATTTGTGGCAATTTTCCTAAACTCAACCATGTGTTTTACCAACCTGCCGTTTCCTTCTCTCTCCTCAGTGCCGCCAACGAAGACCACCTACGTGAGCTACACCAACCACGCCATGTGAGGGAGGACTCCTTCCACCGGACATTTAAAGACATTGAACGTCACCGCGAGGCGATCTGAAGGATCTGAAGGATCTGAAGGATCTGAAGGATCTGAAGGATCTGAAGGATCTGAACAAACTGGACCAACGCATCTGTGTTTTTATGTTTACAGACAGCAGGGGATGGGGGGGGGGGGGGGGGGGGGGATACAGGATCGCGGCTGACAAATCCCGCCGGAAAGGAAAAATAATAATGATTAAAGTAAGTCAAAAATAATATACGGAAAAAAAGTAAATTTTGGGGACCAACCTTATTTGTTGTTGTTCTAATTGTGCGTTTAAAAAAAAAAAAAAAAAGATACGAAAAAATAATTGTGGTCGTGAATTTTTCTGAATCTTGTCTGATGTTGTCCTCCCGAGGCGAGTCCGTCGCTGTCGTCGGCTAACTGAACGCTAGCTTTTGGATGTGAAATGTCTAAACGCCAACTGGTTGAACTGAAGCATGCCCGTCTGTTTTTATACAAATGATCTATTTATAATAAAGGAATGTTTCACAAGCCGTTTGTTTGCGTCTGTTTGGCGCACGTTATGGTTGTTTTGTGACGGGGGCTCGGAGGTTTAGGGTCTTCTTGATTTTCCGGTCTGACTTGGTGAAAACAGGAAGTGTTCTTTTGCTGCAAAGACGCTGTTGATGACCTTTGACCTTCACATTGGATCAGGAAAAACTCCCCAAAAAAACTTTTAACGAGGAGAAAAAGGGAAGAAACCTTCAGGAGAGCAAAATCTATCAGGATGGACAGAAGAACAATAGATGTCATGTGACCAGAAGAACAATAGATGTCATGTGACCAACAACATAACAGAGTTACAACACATTCAATGCATATAACAGACATTATTCATATAAGGAGTAGTAGGAAGCAGAATAATGATGGAAATATGAATACAGAAGGACATAGAGGAGTTTAATATGATGTAAAATATGTCTCCAGTAATATTTTCAGTGTGTTAATAATAATTCATAATTGAATCCTCCTGGAGCTACTTGTACTGCAGTAAAGATCTGAGTACTAGTACATACTACACGAGGAAGCTGCATTAAGTACCTCCACACTGCATTTGTCCTTTAACATGAAGCAAACCTGCGGCTGCAGGAAACTCTGTTGCTTCTTTAAAAGAAAAGAAGGACAAAAAAGAAAAGAAAAGAAAGACAGAAAAGAAAAGAAGGAGCAAAACGCCTGTCGATGCGATCAATACGAAGCTGAGGAACCGGAGAGACCGGATCAATACGAGATGCCAAAGAGAACTCCCCATGCATGTAATGAATATATCTGCATCTCCTCGCTGAGGGGAGGAGGAGGAGGAGGAGGAGGAGGAGGAGGAGGAGGAGGAGGAGGAGGAGGAGGAGGAGGAGGAGGAGGAGGACAGGTAGAGTCTGAGTGGTGAGGCCTTGCTGGCCTCCTGCTCTCATTTTAAGAAAAGGAGCTTCGTCTTCACACTGAAATCAACGGCGAAGATGAAACAGCTTCTTCTGAATCTCTCTACTGTATTTGTTGTTGTTGTTTTTGTTGTTGTTGTTTTCTGTCTGATCAGGCCTTTGCTGTCCTCGGGTCTGTTGTTTAACACTTTCACAGCCTTTGTGTAAGAGTGTGTATTTATACTCCTCAGTCCGTGTACCTGTATTTCTGTTTAACGGTTTAATGTGGTTTTTGGTGGGCGATGAGGTAAGAAACCAAACTGGTTGTGATTACCTCATTTCCTGGTTGTGATTACCTCATTACCTCATTTCCTGTTTGTGATTACCTCATGTCCTGTTTGTGATTACCTCATGTCCTGTTTGTGATTACCTCATTTCCTGAGTATAAACTAAGCTTTAGACTTCCTTTTACCTCCAGAGGAGTCGCCCCCTGATGGCCATTAGAGAGAAGGCAGGTTTAAATCTCTTCAGCATTGGGTTCACATTTCAGAACCGGAGGTTTCTGATCCATAAACATATTAAACCACAAACGTACGTGACCGGTTTGCTCCTGCAGGAGTCCACAGTGTTACGGCGAGCGGAAGCAGACGGGTCCGAGTCTGTTCCCACAGAGGAAGGAATCAGCCGAGCGGGTTGGCAGAAGACGGCGGTCGTGTTTATGAAGTCGCTGCCAGGAAGTGATCGGCTCCAGGCGGACGCCGCCAAAACAATCAACAAACGGAAAATTAAACTCAGCTCACTGAAGTGTCCAAAAGAAATTTGAATAAAAAAAGACTCCGACATTACTGATGTTATTACACATACATGTGTTTTACTGTGATTCACGTGAAGCGCGCCGTCACTTTAAAAGGCGGGGCTGTGACGCTGTCAGCGGGTCTTTCCTCTGTGTTGGGAATTTGGGTTTTTAAAAGGAATAATAGTTCACCATGAATTCTAATGATATTATTAATGAATATAATGAATTAGTCAATTGTCTTAATTGTGAGGATTTGTTGCTTTGTTTCTCGTTATTTTAATCTCTTCATCCATTTTATTTATTTTTCATTGTTTTTCTTTATATCTTTCTGCTGTGTGTACGTTTTTTTTTTAAACTTTACTTATGAATTGTAAAACGTGTCTTAATACATTTAAAAACGTTTACTTACGTAACATTTTCAAACCAGTGGTGCGTTTTCCTCCACCACTGAAACTAAAACTTAAATCTGAAACGTGTACGCTGATGAGCAACAACATCAACTCTGCAGTCAGATGACGAAGACTCCGGCAGGCTTCTTCCTCTCTGCACCTCCTCTTCCTCAGTAAACAGCTCCGACACCGGCAGGAGATCCTGCTCCATCAGCTTAATTAGCTCTTTGACTGACACTCGCTTCACTCATGACTCAGCACCTTCATCCGGCCGCTGTGGGCGGTCCCACGGCCAATTTCACCCCAGTTTACATTGTTTAATGAATCTGAGGAGGAGGAAGAGGAGGACGAGGAGGAGGAGGAGGACGAGGAGGAGGTGGAGGAAGAGGTTACAGAAACGTTTGTTGGCTTTATTCTGAAACTTGTAGGAGTTTATTTTATGATTCATCGTTGTTCATCTTGACGTCTTATTTTTATTCGACTTTCATGTAAATTATTATTTAATTACAACGTTCACGTCCTGTTTGCTGAACAATAAGCAAACTTTCATTTTTTGTATTTGTGAACAAATGAAACGTTTTATAAATCTGCTCTGTTGATGTTACAGAAGATGAAGGCTTCATAATGTGTAAATAACTAAAGAATCTGTAGCAGGTTTATTCTTTTGTGGCCTTTATTAATAATAATAATAATAATAATAATAATAATAATAATAATAATTGTAATAGTAATGTTCCAAAATGATGAACCGGTTTAGTTTAAATAAAGAAACCTGATACTGAATAAGGAGAGTACTGTCTCTCTCTCTCTCTCTCTCTCTCTCTCTCTATATATATATATATATATATATATATATATATATATATATATATAGCACGGAGAGCAGGACTGCAGCCGCCTGCATTCTGTGCTGGTGTTTGACTGCTGGCTGTGTGAGCTGATTAAATTATAATTATTTTCATATTATAGGCCCCGCTGTGCCACATGGTTTAAAGTATTTTGACTGTTTTAGGAATTCTTATTCAGAAAATTGACACATTTGGGTAATAATTAAAAAATGACATTTTGTCATATTTTGAGTTGGGGAAACGATCACTAATATGATGACGTCACTATAATTTCCTGTTCCAGTTTGCTGCTGCAGATGAAGCTGAAGCTGCACACCTGCTTCAATAATTCATCACAAACTGAATCTGCTCCTCCGGGAACTCGGTGGTTCATATTTTGTACATTTTGTTATTTTTGTGTGAGATGAACGACTTGCCTCCTGAGAGCTGGTCCTCACTTATCCGGTAAATAACAGGTAAATATGAATGAATATGATTTGGTCAGGTAGCTTTACCCTTAATAAAACATCACATTTATCTATTGGCTCCGCCTACTGGGACACGGACTTAGAAAATAGAAGTTAGGTTTAGTTTAACAAAACCACGTCTTGAGTTCAGGAAACTGTCAGGAACAGTTTGAGGGACCGCAACAATAAAACCGGTCCGTTGAGGACCCGTTCATAATCGTCTTTTTGGATATCATAAAGCGTGTCTCGTGCTTTTCATTAATTCATTTAATAAAAATCTTAATTGATGATTATTTCACGAAGTTCCGTGTTACTGGAATGAGTATTTCCCTCTCAGATGAAGTGGAGTAGAAGTAGAAAGTAGCACGAAAAGAAGAGACTTCAGTACAAGTACCTCTAAATTGTACTTCAGTGCAGTACTTGAGTAAATATACTTTCCCTTAACGTTCCTGCTATAAAGGACCTGATGGAGCCAGTGGACGGACCGCTGATGACAGCAGCTCATCTTCAGTAATCAATATTTATTGTTACACACGTTCAGCTGCTTCTGCAGTCTTTCATATTTAAGAATATAAATATCCCGTCACATCGTCAGCTGATTTCAGAAGCCGACAGTCAGATGGACTGATGGACTCTGACGTGTGTGTGTGTGTGTGTGTGTGTGTGTGTGTGTGTGTGTGTGTGTGTGTGTGTGTTGGAGGGGGGTCACAGCTTCTCTCCGGCTCTCGGATGTTTTAATTGGCTGCAGGTGGGTCCGGTCCCAGGTGGTCTCTGAGCCGCGGTCGGGGTTGGGAGGCGGTCCGACAGCGTGCAGCTCGGGTACCGTGTGTTGCTGCAGAACGTTTCCATCTCCTCTCATTCAGTAAAGCCTGATTAGATCTCACGCTTCATGAAGGTTCACCAGCGCTGTTACGTATCCACATTGTCCCTTGAAAAAATATATATACGTATATATATATATATATATATATATATATATATATATATATATATCTTTGTTTTTAATATTCCGTGCTGTCGTCCAAACTGGAGACACAGCTGATTCATTTTAAACCCAACAGGAGCGTCTCTCCCAAAAGAGACGACGACTGTAAAGAACTGGCAGGTTGAACTGATGAGGAAGGTTCTGCATGTGGAGGGAAATGAAGCTGAAGTTGTCAAATCCAGTTTCAACAGAATCAAAGAGTCTTAACAAGATGAAGAGGAACAGGGAGAAAGAACAGATCTAACACAAACACACACACACACACACACACACACACACACACACAATAAAAAGATTCCCCTTAAGACGCCCAGTAACATCAATCCGTCAACTTTAAATTCCGGCTTCCCAATTGCTCCAATTTCCAGTCATCACCGTCTGAACGAAGCCTCCAATTACTCTGACGGGCTGGAATCAAAAATGAAAACTTTTTTGCGATTAATAAATTAGAGAGTGAAGTCACTGTCTCTCTCTGTGAGTTCTTATCTGAGCTTCTCTTTGACATCGCCGGGGGGCACGATGTTGTCAGGATGTTGCACAATGTTGCACGATGTTGCACTATGTTGTCACTATGTTACACGATGTTGCAGGATGTTGTCATGATGTTGTCATGATGTTGTCACTATGTTACAGGAATTTGCAGGATGTTGTCACGATGTTGTCATGATGTTGCATGATTTTGTCATGATGTTGCATGATGTTGTCATGATGTTGCACAATGTTGTCATGATGTTGCAGGATGTTTTCATGATGTTGCACGATGTTGTCGTGATATTGCACAATGTTGCACTATGTTGTCGTGATGTTGCACGATGTTGTCGTGATATTGCACAATGTTGTCATGATATTGCACAATGTTGTCATGATGTTGCATGATGTTGTCATGATGTTGCACAATGTTGTCATGATGTTGCAGGATGTTGTCATGATGTTGCACGATGTTGTCATGATATTGCACAATGTTGCACTATGTTGTCGTGATGTTGCAGGATGTTGTCATGATGTTGCACAATGTTGCATGATGTTGCACGAAGTTGCACTATGTTGCACAATGTTGCACTATGTTGCACTGTTGTCGGATGTTGTTATGATGTTGCAGGATGTTGTCATGATGTTGCACTATGTTGTCATGATGTTGCACGATGTTGCACTATGTTGTCATGATGTTGCACGATGTTGCACTATGTTGCATGATGTTGCACGATGTTGCACGATGTTGCACTATGTTGTCATGATGTTGCACGATGTTGCACTATGTTGCATGATGTTGCACGATGTAGCACTATGTTGCACTATGTTGCACTATGTTGCACGATGTTGCACTATGTTGCATGATGTTGCACGATGTAGCACTATGTTGCATGATGTTGCACTATGTTGTCATGATGTTGCATGATGTTGCACTATGTTGTCATGATGAAATTTCGCGTCGCGTTCGGTGTGAACACGCCATAAGTGTGCAGAACCTAAACAAAAAGTAAAACATAAAACTACACTCTTAACTGAGATGGCAGCTTGTCTGTTTATCGGCTTTCAGCTTCCCCAAATTAAACCATTTTATTCCCTATTTTCCCGTCATAAAACACATTGTGCCTGACATTTTCTGAGCATAATGCCTCCATACGCGTTGGAAGAGATTGAATGTATTCATATTCAGATGGGCCGGTCTCAGATCATTCTCTGTGATTCTTGTGTGACATTAACATGTAAATGGGATGTCACCGTGTTGACTATTTATAAACCGCACAATGAAAGACGGTTTTAACAAACTGCCGGTCTTTACCGTTCAACAGCAGAAGCAGATCCAGCTGTTCCCGAGGAGTCTGTTGGATTAATGAACTGGCTTTTCATCAACAGCAAATATTAAGCAGAAAGTCCAGAAGGACACCGAGAGCATCAGTAATAATAACAGTTGTTACTACGGTCCTTTAACGCTGAATTAATTGAATATTTTGGCCATTTACGGGCTGCAGAAACAAGAAGACGTTACATTGAACAGGGTTGCACATTCACGAGAGCTCTGAGATATTATTTTCAGTACAATCTGTTTTCCTTAGCTGCATCGAATGTTTTAATAAGTGAAGTGAAAATAAAAAAGGCTCTTTGAAGCTGTTAAAGCATGAACGTCTGAAACAGATCAAAACCTGCACAAAATATCTGCACAGTCAGGCCTCGCTACGAGTTGTTGAAATTATGTTCTATTTTAAATTGGGTGAATATTGTGTAAAAAGTGCTGCAATATTCCAAACGGAATTCACTGTGATACTACAAAAACTACAAATAATAATATTCCTCCATCTTCCATTTATCTCTTTTACAAGTTCGGTAACCATCTATGGAAATTGCATAAAAGCTTCCCCGTTCTTCCCTCTGCACTAAGTGCAGCTCAAGACTGATCGGAGGCGGCAATCTAAATTCACTTCTCCTTTCCTCGGCTTTTTGATTTCAGGAAGAGTTTGACCTCCCGGGAACAAATGACCATCATTTTTATCCACAGGATCTCTGGAAGACTCGGAGAAAGCCTCGGCTCGGCACCCTCAGAGTCCAAATCAATAACGGCAATGATGTGGAAAAGAAATGAAAGCTTGTGTCCTTGTTATGTTATGAGGAAGGTTATCTTAATCAGAGAATGTCCGGGGTGGACAGTTTCAGGTAAACTGAAGTGTGATCTCTGTAATCTTCCTCTTCGTCTTCATCTTCATCATCGTCTGTCATTACCTGTGGAAGAAAAGTCTGAATGTATTAAAGAACAACAAAGCTTTTGAGAAAGCATCAACCGTCAAGTCTGCAGGCTCTGAGATTGGATCTCCCATTGGGATCCAATCTATTTGGTTACTGCTGATGAAAAACAACGTTGCGGAACAACGTAGCGGAACAACGTAGCGGAACAACGTAGCGGAACAACGTAGCGAAACAAAGTAGCGGAACAAAGTAGCGTAACAAAGTAGCGTAACAAAGTAGCGTAACAACGTAGCGTAACAACGTAGCGGAACAACGTAGCGGAACAACGTAGCGGAACAAAGTAGCGGAACAACGTAGCGGAACAACGTAGCGGAACAACGTAGCGGAACAACGTAGCGGAACAACGTAGCGGAACAACGTAGCGAAACAACGTAGCGAAACAACGTAGCGAAACAACGTAGCGAAACAACGTAGCGTAACAACGTAGCGTAACAAAGTAGCGTAACAAAGTAGCGTAACAAAGTAGCGTAACAAAGTAGCGTAACAAAGTAGCGGAACAACGTAGCGGAACAACGTAGCGGAACAACGTAGCGGAACAACGTAGCGGAACAACGTAGCGGAACAACGTAGCGGAACAACGTAGCGGAACAACGTAGCGAAACAACGTAGCGAAACAACGTAGCGTAACAAAGTAGCGTAACAAAGTAGCGTAACAAAGTAGCGGAACAAAGTAGCGGAACAAAGTAGCGGAACAAAGTAGCGGAACAACGTAGCGGAACAACGTAGCGGAACAACGTAGCGGAACAACGTAGCGGAACAACGTAGCGGAACAACGTAGCGGAACAACGTAGCGGAACAACGTAGCGAAACAACGTAGCGGAACAACGTAGCGGAACAACGTAGCGGAACAACGTAGCGGAACAACGTAGCGAAACAACGTAGCGAAACAACGTAGCGAAACAACGTAGCGAAACAACGTAGCGAAACAACGTAGCGTAACAACGTAGCGTAACAAAGTAGCGTAACAAAGTAGCGTAACAAAGTAGCGTAACAAAGTAGCGTAACAACGTAGCGTAACAACGTAGCGGAACAACGTAGCGGAACAACGTAGCGGAACAACGTAGCGGAACAACGTAGCGGAACAACGTAGCGGAACAACGTAGCGAAACAACGTAGCGAAACAACGTAGCGTAACAAAGTAGCGTAACAAAGTAGCGTAACAAAGTAGCGGAACAAAGTAGCGGAACAACGTAGCGGAACAACGTAGCGGAACAACGTAGCGGAACAACGTAGCGGAACAACGTAGCGGAACAACGTAGCGGAACAACGTAGCGGAACAACGTAGCGAAACAACGTAGCGAAACAACGTAGCGAAACAACGTAGCGAAACAACGTAGCGAAACAACGTAGCGAAACAACGTAGCGTAACAAAGTAGCGGAACAACGTAGCGGAACAACGTAGCGGAACAACGTAGCGGAACAAACAGAACAGGAACAGCAGTCTCCTGGGTGAAAGTCCTGTTTTTGTTCATTGGTTTTAGGACAAAGACACACAGGACTTTCAGAATGAGAAAGAGGATCCCTCTCCCAGAATGTAACAGATGTCACGTGTGTGTCAGAATAGACAATCCGGATGAATTATAGATTGTAAATATGTGTATGGATTAGCCAGATTACTGCATGTTTCTGTTAAAAAGCATTGTTTTCTGCCTCATGTGCTGAACCCCACTTCCCCTGAGCTCAGACTCCTGATAATCACATATGCAGACAGATGGCAGGGTTGCAAGGAAGATAAATAAATAAACGAGAAAAAAAAACACAGCGATTAGCGCTGACACCGTCCTTGGTTCCTGAGCCGGTTTCCGACTCCCACAATCCTCGGGGTGTCTTTGTGAATAAACACGACGCATCGGAGCGACGCCTTAATGAAGAAAAAAGGCTGCACTTCCTTTCGCTGCCAAACTTAACAGTAAATAATGCACCGGGTGCGTGACAGGGCGGCATGTGGATCGTTAATTTCAGAGCATCCAGGATGGGTCATCTGCGCCTGCAGGGGCCCCCGGGGGGCCGCCGCTAATTATAGCCTCTGCCCAGGAGGGGGATGATGAAGAGGAGGCTGCTGGAGGGAGAGAGAGGGAGAGAGAGTGTGTTTATGTGTGTGTCGGGCTGATTGTGTCTCTGCTTTTGTGTGTGTTCAGCACCTGTGTGTAATTTTAGCGCCACTTTATTTAAGGTGTGAAGCAAAAATTAATCAAAGTCCCAATTCTTTCTATGCAGACTCATGAAGGAAGTGAACATGACGGAGGTTTTAGAATCCTTGAGTTTGTCATTTCGGCCGCCACGACACGAGAGGGTGGAGCTTAGTACAATCAAACCAGGCGGCAACCTCTGGTTCAGCTGAGTGAAGCCAATGCAGAAGTGTCTTAAAATTTGCATTGTATCTACTGACCACCAGGGGGCGACTCCTCTGGTTGTATAGAAGTCTATGCTTCATGTGTTAAAGCTGCATTCTCTCTCCTGACCACCAGGGGGCAACTCCTCTGGTTGTATAGAAGTCTATATAAATGACTCTACTTCTCTCTTGATGTATTCCCTCAGTAAACATTGTAAACATGAGTTTATGTCTCAATCTCTAGTTTCAAGTCTTCTTCAATACAGCATGATGTTCATTTAGTAAATTATGCTCATTTAGAGTCAAACAGACCATAAAGCAGGGGATGTTTTAAGGCGGGGCTACAAGGTGATTGACAAGTCGCTGCCGCTGTATATGGTGTCTCTACGTCACTCCTCCGCATTCCAAATACGGCAAAAAAAGCCAAGATGTCGATGACCAAATCGGCAAACTAATTACAGGAAACAACAGAAATGTCACATTTCCTTCATGTTTTCTACTTTGTTTTCATCTGTTCCACGTTTAACTCAAGCTCGTCTTCACCTGTCGTGGTTTAGTGACTCTTTACTGAATTAGAGAATTAGAGCAATCTTCTTGATTTGCCGAACTTCTAATATTTGCATAACTGTCAAAACACCAGCTTGATTTCATTATTTTCTCCCAATCTGCTCGTTTCACTGAATAACTAACCCTCCTTTCATTTCAGGCCGTCACTCCCTCCTGACCCGCAGTCACCCTGTTCACATCCGTTCCCCATCACCAGTTTGAGTTGTTACACATTACAGTCGTCGATGCACATTTATTTGGATTTCCTTGCTAATTGTTTTGAAATACAGTTATAATGTCTGCTACATTTGGAAACCTGACATGTTAAACGTAGACTATGAGGAAACCACGGTGTCACCCTTTGTTTGTTGACGTGACATTTAGAAACCTTGAGTTCAGCAGCCTGGTCTTTTGGAAGCATACATGGACGTCATGGTGGAGCTGGAGAGGAGCGAGGCCTGGTCGGGCTAGGTACCATTAGCAGCTAATGCTAGAGCTAACTAGCTTTGTCAGCTAGCATCCATGAATACTTTGACTGTGATATTAATTGGGATGCAAATTTAAGCTGGCCAAAGGCAGTCTTAAACAAAATGTGACTATTATAAAAAATGAGCAGCAGACGGTAGCAACACCAAGGATGCAACCTGCCATTTAAGGGTGAGTTATATAAAATACCATAGAGACCAAAACTGATTAGTTTTAATACCAGGCTGTAAACAGCTGTAAAAGGTTTATTTCCGTTGTGAATTTGGGTATTTTAACATGGAGGTCAATGGGGATTGACTCACTCTTGGAGCCAGCCTCAAGTGGCCATTAGAGGACCTACAGGTATCTGCACTTTGACATTAAAAGAATATGTTCAGAGTGTTATGGTGTTATCTTTGAACCCACTTTAGCAGCAGTTATCAGAAGGACAAGAAAGCTGACCAAAATAACCACAAACATTTAAATATGTATTAAAATATATTCATAAAAAGGAACATGACTGGAATAAATATGGGATGCTTAATGTAACAGGTTGCTTTTCCTACATGAAGAAGGTAGATATCACAGTATGTTAATGAAGTTGACAGTGATGGTATTTGCATGTACACATATACTTATGAACTTTAAGATATATAATCCACAGTGCGGTGAGGAAGGACCCACACTTGACAGAAGCACAAACATTTTCCCGCTCCGTCCTCGGGCTCAGCGGTGGATCAGCTCGACTCCTCGACGACCCCGACGAGGATGCTGATGATGGGCCACTCGTTTCCCCGCTCAGCATTTCCTCCGCAGTGATCAGAAGAAACACTTGAATAATTCTGGGCTGCAGGCCTTTTCCAGCAGCTTGTTTTCCGTCCGCGAGCGGCAGCCGAGCGGAGGAGGAAATGTAAATGGGGACAGCGGGAATAGAACAGAGTCGGTGAAGTGTATCGGAGGCCTAACAGGTGTACCGCGTGACGGGGATGAGTGGTTTTTTTTGGCGCGATGCATTCAGAATGAGGCAGGAGCACATGCTGTGGACAGATAAGTGTGATGAGTAACACCTGATTCAACAAAAGAAAGCCTTTTTTCTTTTTTGTGATTGTGCAGAAATCCCAGCAGAGCATCGGTGAGGCGACTCCGGCTTCAACGGGCCGCTCTGCCCACGGGCCCGCGTCGGGTTAGCACTGCTAAATATACTCAATTAAAGCCTAAAGTCAGGAAACAAACAGCCAGAAGTCAGAAGAAAGTGTTTCAAAGTGTTACAGGAAGAAGAGATAAAAGGACTTTACTGGGATGGAGAACATCCACTTCTTTATTAAGTGAAAATGAAAGTGTTTTTTAGAAATGCTTTTTTTAATATCCGCTAATTGTTGTATCCCTATAACACGACGTCTGCATTGTGCATGTCAGTGTTACCGCTGAAGGCTGCAGGCTATGAAGCTCTAGTGTGAGTTCAGTGAGGAAGACTCTCCTCTGGTCTGCTTCGGCCTCATGTCATCGTCCTCGCTGTCATGGTTCATGACGTCCAAAAGCTCAACGAAGCAACGACAATGTTCAGATTTACAAATCTACAAGCGCCAAAAGACTTTATCATCACACGTCATCTGTTAATAATGAACAATGGAATATTATTATATATTCCAATCCAGACTGTCAAGTTATACGTCGTACCTTTAATCAAATAAGATCAGATAGCGCAAGAAGAAGGGAATAGTCCTTCCTCTCAGGAACTGATTTGCTCAACATTCCCATCTCATTCAGCCCAAAACTACGGAGTCCAAAAAGCGCCCAAAGTGTTTATGTACGACCCAACAACCCAGAACCAAAGACACTGCGTTTACTATCAAAGAAGACAAAGAAAGAAACCAGACGCATGAAATGCAACCGCAGATGTTTCCTTGATATGATCGGCGTTAACGTTAAGGAGTCAACACATGAAGTCTTTTCCTCTTTGTTGCTTCGTTTCTTACTCATGCCGTCTTCCCTCAGTCTCACCTGCGTGACCTCCGGTACATTCATCCCAACTGGCAACGTGCTCGTTCCCAACCCGAGCCCTTCAATCCAGCCGGAGCGGTTATTCTTGTTTCTGCCATGCCGATGCAGATTGCCGGCGCGCCGCGACGCCGGCGCCCTGAATCTGTCGCTGCAGATGAACGGCGGCGGCCGGAGCCTTTAGCTCGGCGGTTACTCATCAGCCGTCTCCCACTGTCGCCCCGCGTGCCGTCTGCAGACGTCGCTTCACGCTGAGACGGAGCGGCTGAACCCCGTCGGCTTGTCTGCGCACGTCGGACATCAAACGCACCTCCTTCGGTAAATAAATCCTAAATCTGATCTCAGGACCACAAACCACATCGCTGAACGTTCCACACAACTGTTGATGATTCAGGATCTGAAAGTTTGGGAGGAACATGTTTGCAAACGTGACGGACACTGACTTCATGCAGGTGGACCGCCGTGGGGTTAAAAGAGCTGATCGTGCAATAAAAGGACCAGATACATGCCATCCCTGTTAACTGTGTGCATCATCTGTGCTCTGATTGGTCACATTTGAACTGCGGTCGCTAAAACAAAACGTAACGTGGTCGACGGAGCGTTCGCTTCTCTTTCGATGACTTTCAAGCTGCATCAACAAAACACAGACATCAAGATATTTATCAGCGGGAATAATGGAAAAATAAATGGGCAGCGGCGCCGCTCGGAGTGACACTTCAATAAGTCTTCAGCTGGAGAAAAAAAAAGCCAGACAAAAGCTGGAAATTCAATTTGGAGTGTCAAAATAGTTGACAAGGAGGAAATTGTTGTGTTTCACGGAGAAGTGAGAGGACGGTCGAAGACCTGCAGCAGCTGAAGGACATCGACACGGTGAGGAGGTTCATAACAGGTAATAAACACTGAGGAGGTTCATAACAGGTAATAAACACTGAGGAGGTTCATAACAGGTAATAAACACTGAGGAGGTTCATAACAGGTAATAAACACTGAGGAGGTTCATAACAGGTAATAAACACTGTGAGGAGGTTCATAACAGGTAATAAACACTGTGAGGAGGTTCATAACAGGTAATAAACACTGAGGAGGTTCATAACAGGTAATAAACACTGAGGAGGTTCATAACAGGTAATAAACACTGTGAGGAGGTTCATAACAGGTAATAAACACTGAGGAGGTTCATAACAGGTAATAAACACTGTGAGGAGGTTCATAACAGGTAATAAACACTGAGGAGGTTCATAACAGGTAATAAACACTGTGAGGAGGTTCATAACAGGTAATAAACACTGTGAGGAGGTTCATAACAGGTAATAAACACTGAGGAGGTTCATAACAGGTAATAAACACTGAGGAGGTTCATAACAGGTAATAAACACTGTGAGGAGGTTCATAACAGGTAATAAACACTGAGGAGGTTCATAACAGGTAATAAACACTGAGGAGGTTCATAACAGGTAATAAACACTGAGGAGGTTCATAACCAGGTAATAAACACTGAGGAGGTTCATAACAGGTAATAAACACTGAGGAGGTTCATAACAGGTAATAAACACTGAGGAGGTTCATAACCAGGTAATAAACACTGAGGAGGTTCATAACAGGTAATAAACACTGAGGAGGTTCATAACCAAGTAATAAACACTGAGGAGGTTCATAACCAGGTAATAAACACTGAGGAGGTTCATAACAGGTAATAAACACTGAGGAGGTTCATAACCAAGTAATAAACACTGAGGAGGTTCATAACAGGTAATAAACACTGAGGATGTTCATAACCAGGTAATAAACACTGAGGAGGTTCATAACAGGTAATAAACACTGAGGAGGTTCATAACCAGGTAATAAACACTAAGGATGTTCATAACCAGGTAATAAACACTGAGGAGGTTCATAACCAGGTAATAAACACTGAGGAGGTTCATAACAGGTAATAAACACTGAGGAGGTTCATAACAGGTAATAAACACTGTGTGATGGTTGTCACCTCTGTGATGGGTTTCACCTGTGTGATGGTTGTCACCTCTGTGATGGGTTTCACCTGTGTGATGGTTGTCACCTGTGTGATGGTTGTCACCTGTGTGATGGTTTTCACCTGTGTGATGGTTTTCACCTGTGTGATGGGTTTCACCTGTGTGATGGTTGTCACCTGTGTGATGGTTGTCACCTGTGTGATGGTTGTCACCTGTGTGATGGTTGTCACCTGTGTGATGGTTGTCACCTGTACTGTGTGATTTTCTCCGTGCTTTGTTCTCCCAGTTCATTGTTCTTTCGTTCCCAGCCCTCGATGTGTTTCTGTGCCTCTTGCCTGCTGCTTTATTTGGACTGTAAGTTAATATCAACAATGAATATTTCACCTACGGTGCCCCATTAGAGCAAAAACATTAAAATTTCCCAAAGTTAAAAAGAAAAACAGGATCAAAGTTGTACATTATCTAGAGCAATGGGCTTTATTATAAATCAGTGCCAACGTGTGGTGATGCCAGTCATGTCGTTGCTCCTAAAGTGAAGTTATTAATATACATACACACATCTTCTCTCATGTTCCGCCTGCGTTCTTTTATGAAGATGAATAAATACAAATATTGTAGACGTTACAGTAGAGAGGACCAACTTCTCTCCCTCTAAACACAGAAAACAAGCCACAGATTGTGATGAGTCATGTCCTGCTGGGAGGAGACGTCTGGAGGAGCTGAGCCGGAGGAAAGATGGAGGATGACGGAAAATGTTATATATATATACATATATATATATATATGTATATATATATTTATGTATATATTATGTTGTTACCGTTACTGCAAAGTGAAGCAATGTGGTTCCTTAACCAAAAGCTGCTTTTCATATTTAGGTTTTTTCTCGTATGATATAGAATCTAATAAATCTTGTTTTGCCTTTTTGATCTCAGTAAATATCCAAGTTTATTTCTCATTAATGTATGAATATATATTAAATAACTTGTCTTTATTTATTTATTAGAAATTACCTATTTTAATCTGAGAGAATATCCAAGTTTTCTTTCATAAATGTATGAGTTTATAATCTAGTAAATTTGCCTTATTTTATTGTTTATAAATTACCTATTTTAAGCTGTTTTCTCATAAATTTACATTTCTATTCTCAAGAGGTTTTTTTCTCTGAATATGACCATAATTATCATTATTTATTTAAATATTTGACCAATGGCCGCCATACGCCGTCGTATCCTGCTGCTTCCTCCACAACGCCTGAGTGGTGACAGGATGAACATCACACCAGCAGTGTGTGTGTGTGTGTGTGTGTGTGTGTGTGATGTTCATCCTGTCATCCTCGTGACAGGATGAACATCACACCAGCAGTGTGTGTGTGTGTGTGTGTGTGTGTGTGATGTTCATCCTGTCATCCTCGTGACAGGATGAACATCACACTAGCAGTGTGTGTGTGTGTGTGTGTGTGTGTGATGTTCATCCTGTCATCCTCGTGACAGGATGAACATCACACACACACTGCTGGTGTGTTTGAAAACTGGGTTCCCACTCATAAAAACCTGTTTGCTCCACAGGTCTTGGCGCCTGACATCAAAAGGTTCTCCGCCTCGTGGGGTTGCTCTGCTTGTGATGTTCCTGCAGCTGAGACTCGGTTCCCCGGAGAACAGATCAAGGTTCTTTTGGGTTTTTTCTTTCTTCCGTTCCAGCTGCTGATTTAAAAACGTTCCTTTAACAAAGAAACCGTCGGAATCTCCTGCAGAGACAAATAATGAGCTGTAATTACACTGTAATTGTCTGTGGGAGGCTCAGAGAGTGTGTGTGTGTGTGTGTGTGTGTGTGTGTGTGTGTGTGTGTGTGTGTGTGTGTGAGTGTGTGTGTGGGGGTCTGTGTGTGTGTGTCTCTGTGTGTGTGTGTGTGTGTGTGTGTGTGTGTGTGTGTGTGTGTGTGTGTGTGAGTGTGTGTGTGGGGGTCTGTGTGTGTGTGTCTCTGTGTGTGTGTGTGTGTGTGTGTGTGTGTGTGTCTCTCTCTGTGTGTCTCTCTGTGTGTCTGTGTGTGTGTGTGTCTCTGTGTGTGTCTGTGTCTCTCTCTCTCTGTGTGTGTGTGTCTCTCTGTGTGTGTGTTTGTCTGTGTGTGTGAGTGTGTGTGTGCGTGTGTGTGTAGAGGTGCAAACAGCAAACCTCCCGTTAGAGCTCCTCGGCCGCTTCAGAGCTCGTTGGTGTGCTGAACACGTGAAGCATCAATAAGCAATAACCTGGTTCCATATGCATGGGTGCACATCTCGTGCACATCTCGTGCACATCGCTGTGTGAACACACCAACGATCCCGATGGAGGTCGTGGGACGAAGGGCGATGCCCATTTGTTCGTAGAGCAGCGTTCAAACACAAAGCATTAGAACAACATTTAAAAAATACAATAAAAAGCCTCAGCAGCTACTAATGAGAATGCTGGATGTTGAATAGCTTAAAAGTTCAATATTACCAATAATGTATGAAAGATGGATTTTGAAAAGCAGACTGTAGGCCTATTGGCTTCAATCTGTATGAAGACAAAGTTGAACTATATATATATAAAAATATATATATATATATATATTGAAAAAATATATATTTATATATGTACATATACATTTTATAAATAAATATTACATTTAGCTGAGGCTTTTATCCAAAGCGACTTACATGCTATACAGTAGACTGTAGACACAGCAACGGTGAACAATGAGGGTTAAGTCTTGCTCATGGACACAACGACTGGGAGCCTGGGATCGAACCACCGACCCTCTGATTGAAAGACAGACTGACTAACCACTGAGCCACAGTCGCCCCGATATTCAGTCCAAATGTCCTAATGAGCCAGTTGGCAAGTTGAAATCTGGCAAATTTCACCACATATTGTACAGTCCTTTGGGACAGTCCCACTACATTAGCGCGGCCGACTATTTAGTCCAAATGTCATAAGATAATCTTTATAAGTTTAAAACAGGTACAGTTAGAGGATGCCTGCCCTGGAAGAGTGGGGATTTCACAAACCTTTACCCAGGGAAGGTGCACATATACCTGGGTGCAGTCAGACCTTGACATGCCCTGGATGTTATGAGAGGGGGATTTCAGTTTGGATGTGCTTATTGTTTAGTGAACGTCAGCTCCCACACAGCCTCCCCTGCAGCCCACAGTGGTGCCGTCATTAAAGCAGGAGCTCCACCGGGGTTCCTGTGTCGCAGCAGAAAGACATTTTCCAGGATTTCCCTGCAGAAAGCTGTGAAATCCGGTTTTCCCCCGGAGTGATGAAAGCACTCTAAGAGTCTGAGTCTCGGGAGGAGAGCCGGGTGAAACTCCCTGAAGCGTTTCACATCTTCTGCCCCGCTGGAGGTAAAACAGCAGCTTCCTGCCGGTAAAAAGACAAAAGGCATGAGAGAACCTGAGTCACCCACATCCTCCAAGATCAGGATTCCTGCTGGAACCAGATGTGTGTGGCGAGAGGGTTACGGGGCTTTAGGTGTAAGGTATTTATGTAGTGTTGTACCAAAAAGGCCTGAACCGCATTGTGCCCGATCTTCATCCCAGATCCATGTGAAGACCTCACTCCATCAATCGAATGCTGTTGCTGAAGACATTGCTGTGTGAATGCTGCTAGTTGAAGAGCTGACACCACACTGTGTAACGTTTTAAATATGTGATTAAAGATGTGGAACTTTGTAAGGTTTGAATGGAGCATGATTCAGTAGATAAAGAGGTAAAAAGGCATGAATATTTGGAAAAGTGGGAAAGAGAGGAAAATATCCAGTCGGCAGCGAAAGAAAGGGAAAAACAAAAGGAAGTTTAAGAACAATAAGTTGATTTATGTCTGTGTGTTCTTTGGTCATTATTTAAATTTAAATTAGTATTTTGTTTATTTACTTTTATATATATATATATATATATATATATATATTTACATTTGTATATATTTTGTATTTATTTGTATTATTTTTTATTTGTATTTTTTATATTTATATTTGTATGTATTTTATTTTTATTTATTTTTTATTATTATTATTATGTATTTTTAAATATTTTTTAATATATTTGTATATATTTTGTTTGTATTATTTTATTTTAAGATTGACGTGGTTAGCCTAGCTTAGCATAAAGACTGAAAGCGGAGGGAACGAGCCTGTCCAGCCACAGATTACTGAGATTTCACCAGAACATTCACTGCTGAAAAAAATAAAACTATGAACAACAGTCAGACTCTCTCTCTCTCTCTCTCTCTCTCTCTCTCTCTCTCTCTCTCTCTCTCTCTCTCTCTCTCTCTGATGGGAATGTAGATCACTGGGTGAGCAGATGTAAATGTCCTCCAGTGGAGAAGCCACTGAAGCTCTGCGGTGCATCGGATTCCAACCGCATCAATTATTTAACTTCACGAGCAGCACGCCTCGCTCCCATTTAAAGTTTTTAGGTAACGTGAAATATTAATGCGGACGATGCCGGGTCATCACAGACACAGAGAATATGAGTTCACTGTGGACTCGTGGAGCGGAGAGTAAAAGGGTAATCAAGCATGTACAAATCCAAACAAACATGAGCGTCTGCATGGAGCTGATAAACTGTCTCATGACTCTGCAGGCTCAAAGAAATCTTACCTTACACTTTGTTTGTTTTTTTACTACAAACTTTTATTTATCTGGAACGTGGTTTAATGCCTCAAGGAGGTAAAACGGCCAATCGAAGCTCGACAGAGTTTTTCCCCACTTTCAAGGTTTTTAAGAGCTGAATTAAATTCATGGACTAAATTCTGGACGCGTCGTGAACAAGTTTTACTTGTGTTCTCTGAAACTAATCTGAGGTGTGAGGACGTTCAGGGCTTAAGTCTACAGATAAGGGTTGTTTCACCAGCAGGACCAGAGTCCGTCTGCACCGAGACTTTTGAGACTGTGAGACTTTTCTTCTAAGATAAACTACTGACCACCAGGGGCGACTCCTCTGGTTGTATAGAAGTCTATGCTTCATGTGTTAAAGCTGCATTCTCTCTCCTGACCACCAGGGGCGACTCCTCTGGTTGTATAGAAGTCTATGCTTCATGTGTTAAAGCTGCATTCTCTCTCCTGACCACCAGGGGCGACTCCTCTGGTTGTATAGAAGTCTAAGCTTCATGTGTTAAAGCTGCATTCTCTCTCCTGACCACCAGGGGCGACTCCTCTGGTTGTATAGAAGTCTAAGCTTCATGTGTTAAAGCTGCATTCTCTCTCCTGACCACCAGGGGGCGACTCCTCTGGTTGTATAGAAGTCTATGCTTCATGTGTTAAAGCTGCATTCTCTCTCCTGACCACCAGGGGGCGACTCCTCTGGTTGTATAGAAGTCTATGCTTCATGTGTTAAAGCTGTATTCTCTCTCCTGACCACCAGGGTGCGGCTCCTCTGGTTGTATAGAAGTCTATGCTTCATGTGTTAAAGCTGCATTCTCTCTCCTGACCACCAGGGGGTGACTCCTCTGGTTGTATAGAAGTCTATATAAATGACTCTACTTCTCTCTTGATGTATTCCCTCAGTAAACATTGTAAACATGAGTTTATGTCTCAATCTCTAGTTTCAAGTCTTATTCAATACAGCATGATGTTCATTTAGTAAATTATGCTCATTTAGAGTCAAACAGACCATAAAGCAGGGGGTGGTTTAGGGCGGGGCTAAGAGGTGATTGACAGGTCGACACCAGAGATGTATAAGGCGTCTCTGCCTCCTCCTCAGTCCACATATGGTCACATCCGTTCACTGGTTGTGTGAAATTCTCCACCCTTAGATTTAAAAGTGTGTAAACATCTCCACACTTTCAACCTCTGGGATCCAACAGGATCAGCTTCTCTGGATCCGGCACACTGTGCTCATGTTGCACCACAGATTGGTGCACGGCTCAAGATGCCGTCGTTGAAAGATATTTCATGGTGACGAATTTCTCGAATTTCATTTATTGACAAATGAGCTTCTGAGATTATTTAAACGTAACCGGAGCGACGCTGTCCTTCAGGACCCATTAAACTCCCCCACTTTGTAAATGTGTGTGGGCATCAGAGCAGAATGCACAGTGTCTTTAATCAAATGTTTACACCAGAACAATTCCAATAATGAGCCATTTTTCTCCCGTGGCAAAGCCGCGCTGTCCAAGTATGATAACTGAGATCCTCTAGGACGAGAGCGGCTTCCATCTCTCACAGGAAACCCAATAAGAGTGAACACACCACGCATCTCATCACAGGGGCATCAGAGGGAGAGGAGCGTCACACACACACACACACACACACACACACACACACACACACACACACACACACACACACACACACACACACACACACACACACAACTTTAATTAAACAGCTAAACAAATATTGCAGCTTTTTGTAATGGTGCTGATGATGGAGCTGCCCAAACAAAACCCCCGTCTGCTTCCACATATGAGAAACAGAGAAGCAACATTACACTCAGCTGCAGGATCCAGAGAGGGTTTCAGTTAACAACGTTGGGGGGAGAGGGGGGGCTGCTCTGGTTTCTATCACCTTAACCAGGTGAAGCAGCGAAGGAGGCAGCAGGTGTTTTTGGAGCTTGAGCCATCGGCAGGAAGGACAACGAAGCCACAGAAGAGACCTGTAACTACAAACGTGAAAAGGTGTGTCTGCATCGACCACTTCTGTAGTTTGATTGAATGCACACAACCTACATTTGGATACCCCCCTCCACCCCCCTCCACCCCCCCCCCCCCCGCCTCCCGAGACACCAATTGGCAGCAAGGCGTCGTAAAGCGCCTCCAAAACATGCAGCAATTCACTCAAAGTTAAGGCCCATAAAACCCATCATGCAGTCTTGCCAAAAGCTAAATAGAAACTCACCGAGCTGTCGGTCTGCGGTTGAGTGTGTGTGTGTATATATGTGTGTGTGTGTGTGTGTGTGTGTGTAGTCTTGTTAGCTGTTAGCCAAAAAACACTGTCCAAAAACACTAAAAGTAAACTGAGTGAATAAAACCAGCAAATGGAAGTTGTTTGTGATTCACACTACCAGAGGCTCTTGAGCATGCAGCCATAACTACCCCTCCCCCCACAATCAGATATTTAATGCAGCTTTCTGCCACAGAACCCGATTACACTCAACACTCAACATGTAACACTCAACACTCAACATGTAACACTCAACATGTAACACTCAACACTCAACATGTAACACTCAACACTCAACATGTAACACTCAACACTCAACACTCAACATGTAACACTCAACATGTAACACTCAACACTCAACATGTAACACTCAACACTCAACATGTAACACTCAACACTCAACATGTAATACTCAACACTCAACATGTAACACTCAACACTCAACACTCAACATGTAACACTCAACACTCAACATGTAACACTCAACACTCAACATGTAATACTCAACACTCAACATGTAACACTCAACACTCAACACGTAACACTTAACACTCAACACTTAACATGTAACACTCAACACTCAACACTCAACACTCAACATGTAACACTCAACACTCAACATGTAATACTCAACACTCAACATGTAACACTCAACACTCAACACGTAACACTTAACACTCAACACTTAACCGCAAATTGCTCCTGAATGCTGTGAATGTCTGTGATGGATGTGCAGCTGGCACCTTGCATGGCAGCCATCAGAACCATCAGAACCATCAGAACCACCAGAACCATCAGAACCACCAGATCCATCAGAACCACCAGATCCATCAGAACCAACAGAACCATCAGAGCCATCAGATCCATCAGAACCATCAGAACCATCAGAACCATCAGGTCCGTCAGAACCATCAGATCCATCAGAACCATCAGAACCATCAGAACCATCAGGTCCGTCAGAACCATCAGATCCATCAGAACCATCAGAACCATCAGATCCATCAGAACCATCAGAGCCATCAGGTCCGTCAGAACCATCAGATCCATCAGAGCCATCAGATCCATCAGAACCATCAGATCCATCAGATCCATCAGAACATTCAGAACCATCAGGTCCGTCAGAACCATCAGATCCATCAGAACCATCAGAACCGTCAGAACCATCAGATCCATCAGATCCATCAGAACCACCAGAACCATCAGAACCATCAGAACCACCAGATCCATCAGAACCACCAGATCCATCAGAACCATCAGAACCATCAGAGCCATCAGATCCATCAGATCCATCAGATCCATCAGAACCATCAGAACCATCAGGTCCGTCAGAACCATCAGATCCATCAGAACCATCAGAACCATCAGAGCCATCAGATCCATCAGAACCACCAGAACCATCAGGTCCGTCAGAACCATCAGATCCATCAGAACCATCAGATCCATCAGAGCCATCAGATCCATCAGAACCATCAGATCCATCAGAACCATCAGAACCATCAGATCCATCAGAACCATCAGAACCATCAGATCCATCAGAACCATCAGAACCATCAGAACCATCAGAGCCATCAGATCCATCAGAACCATCAGATCCGTCAGAACCATCAGATCCATCAGAACCATCAGATCCATCAGAGCCATCAGATCCATCAGAACCATCAGATCCATCAGAACCATCAGAACCATCAGATCCATCAGAACCATCAGAACCATCAGAACCATCAGAGCCATCAGATCCATCAGAACCATCAGATCCATCAGAACCATCAGAACCATCAGAACCATCAGAGCCATCAGGTCCGTCAGAACTATCAGATCCAATGGCTGTGAATGGGTGAATGGCATGTCATGTAAAAAGTCCATTGCAAATTGCAAGTTGCACAGTGGCTTTAGCTTTTGTCAGCGAACACAAATATGTGGACTAGACCGAGTCGCTTCCTCTGGGTTTTCTAACTGTCCCTCACGAAGCATTCATACTTACCTGAGTTTACAGCGATGCGTTCACTCATCTGAGACAAGAAGTGACAACGAATCTTTGAACTGAACAAAAGGACTCGGATCAGAAGGAAAGGATTGGCGTTGGAGTGGATGAAACCGTGAACTCTGCACGACAGCGTGTCAGAACGAAGGCGGCGGCCTCCGGTTGGCCGACACTCTGGAGACCCGGAGACATTCAACCAACCGTCTCTGTCTGTCAGGAGGCCTCAACGCGAAGACGCTATCGCACACCCACTCGCCCTCCGCATTGATCCATCTCCTCCGTCTCGTTATAGCCGCACCTCTGGTCCGCTGCCGGCTCGTCAAAAAGGGCGCGCTCGTTTCATCCCGAGGCCTTCAGCCGGCCCGCCGCTCGCCATAATGACTCTCTGGGGACGAGGTGTCGACAGCGGGCAGGAAGCCACGGCAGAACCAGCTGGGAGCGCTAACGGTCACCGCTGAGCTGTAACCCGTTATTACCTCGGGACGGTCTGCTGGTAGCAGCAGACTCTGTATGTGCTCCATTTAAAAAAAGAAAAGGGCTCCAGGGAAGTGGTTTCAGGAATCGTTCAATCGCACCCTCGTTCAAACAAACCAGGTTATGAGCAGCAGCACAACTCTTTTCTTGCTCACTCTTTTGTTCAATTAACTCTAGAAAGCCGATTCCTGACTTTCCTGAAGACTTGGACGTATCACTGCTGGTTTGTGGACGTTTTGAAGCCTTGAGTTTGAAAATTGTCCGTCGACCATCTTGACCTTTCTGCAACCAGTGAACAGGAAAATACCATATTTTGGTATTATATTATATTTGGTCTCTTTTGTCGACCTGTCAACCACCTTGTAGCTCCGCCCCTAAAGCGTCCCCTGCTTTATGGTCTGTTTGACTCTAAATGAGCATAATTTACTAAATGAACATCATGCTGTATTGAAGAAGACTTGAAACTAGAGATTGAGACATAAACTCATGTTTACAATGTTTACTGAGGGAATACATCAAGAGAGAAGTAGAGTCATTTATATAGACTTGAGGTAACAATTTTGAACAAAAGAAACAACAACAAAAACCTGGTTCAGAAACTTTCCTCAAAGAGTTTCGTTCCCAGTCATCCATCAGGGAGATGGGTCTGGAGGAGCTGCAGCCGAGGTGATTGATGGCAGAATTAAAAAAACCGACCTAACAGTAAAATTGAAAATAAGATTATTTATTGCAGTTAATTGCCTCGGGCTGATAATCGTCCGTGGATCATTTCCTTGATCAACGATCACGCGAAGGAGCGTGATCGCAGCACAACAATGAGGAACGAAGGTCGGAGAGGATCTCAAGTCCGATCAGGCAGAACCGAAACATCCACGCAGGAATATTTACACCATCAATAAGTTGCTGAACATTTTCGACAAATTATTGCTGTAGACTCTTGTTGATCATCGTCAGGATCAGAAGGACTTTGTCCCGAAAAGGTACCACCCCGATCACCCGTGAACGATTCCTAGTCACGCAGATAAATAATAGCGTGGCGTAAGACTCACGCTATGACTCCAGTCTCCGGGGCGGAAAGACCTGCTGACATGAACCCGGAGCCGACTGGCTGCTGTCAGTTTAATGAACACCTTAACGAACAGCTGTGAGCACGGAGGGCTCAGGTTGTCTGGATCGCAGGCCGACGCCACATATAACACCACCGCGCCTCAGGGCCTGGCCTCCAACTCACAGGGATGATGGAGCTCCTCTTCCTCCTCCTCCTCCTCCTTCACCTCCACCTCATTCTTTCTCCTGGCCCCAGAGGCTGCTGGGAGGTTGTCATGGGGATTCAATGGCATATTTTTGTGTGACACAGAGACACCTTCCTGGTAGTTTTCCTGGGATTATTCATGAGAGTTATCAATAGAGCCTCTGTAGGCTGGAGTTGAGACACCTAAACATTTAAAAAGGAATAGAATAGACTAAATTAGATTAGGTTAGATTCAAGATTAAACTAGACTACGTTATATAATGTTATATAATCAAATTAGATTAGATTAGAAAGCGTCGCCTGCTTTATGGTCTGTTTGACTCTAAATGAGCATAATCTACTAAATGAACATCATGCTGTATTGAAGAAGACTTGAAACTAGAGATTGAGACATAAACTCATGTTTACAATGTTTACTGAGGGAATACATCAAGAGAGAAGTAGAGTCATTTATATAGACTTCTATACAACCAGAGGAGTCGCCCCCTGGTGGTCAGGAGAGAGAATGCAGCTTTAACACATGAAGCATAGACTTCTATACAACCAGAGGAGTCGCCCCCTGGTGGTCAGGAGAGAGAATGCAGCTTTAACACATGAAGCATATACTTCTATACAACCAGAGGAGCCGCCCCCTGGTGGTCAGGAGAGAGAATGCAGCTTTAACACATGAAGCATAGACTTCTATACAACCAGAGGAGTCGCCCCCGGTGGTCAGGAAAGAGAATGCAGCTTTAACATATGAAACATTGACTTCTATACAACCAGAGGAGTCGCCCCCTGGTGGTCAGGAGAGAGAATGCAGCTTTAACACATGAAGCATAGACTTCTATACAACCAGAGGAGTCACCCCCTGGTGGTCAGGAAAGAGAATGCAGCTTTAACACATGAAGCATAGACTTCTATACAACCAGAGGAGTCGCCCCCTGGTGGTCAGGAGAGAGAATGCAGCTTTAACACATGAAGCATAGACTTCTATACAACCAGAGGAGTCACCCCCTGGTGGTCAGGAAAGAGAATGCAGCTTTAACACATGAAGCATAGACTTCTATACAACCAGAGGCGTCGCCCCCTGGTGGTCAGGAGAGAGAATGCAGCTTTAACACATGAAGCACAGACTTCTATACAACCAGAGGAGTCGCCCCTGGTGGTCAGGAGAGAGAATGCAGCTTTAACACATGAAGCATAGACTTCTATACAACCAGAGGAAGAACGGCGACGGATGAAAAGAGGAGATTTTTTAGCTTGGACCGACGACAAGGTCGAACAATCGCTCAGAGTCACGTGATCAGGGCGCGACAAATCAGGGAAGGACACGTCGTGACTGCTTAGACCCAATCAAAACGGGAAGCAAAGCCAAAGTTTAAAAATGGCATAAGAGACACACACACACACACACACACATACACACACACACACACACACACACACACACACACACACACACACACACACACACACCATCACCATGAAAACTGAAGGGAAACAAACTTCCAGTGGATCTCGAATCGATGTTTTAGATGCAGATTTTTTCTGGTGCACCTCCAGGGATCACATTTCCCAACTGGATGCAGCCGCATGATCCAGCACCAGTTAATTGCCTCCCCTTCCTCCTCCTCCTCCTCCTCCTCCTCCTCCTCCTCCTCCTCCTCCTCCTCCTCCTCCTCCTCCCCTTCCTCCTCCTCCTCCTCCATCTCCTCCTCACGCAGCAACAGGGCCAAATAGAACAATATGGAAGTTGTTGTTTTCCATCATGAGAGACAGATTCACGCATGTAGTTTATTGGCGATATTCTTCACAGAGCGGGACGGTTGATTAGAAACATAAAGCAGGAACAGAACCTCGGGCCCTCTCATGTGTCTCTCTGCAGGAGAAAGTCATTAGCGCTGAGTAATGAGCCTCCTGCTAATACAGCGGCAGGCTCGGTGAGTGTTTGGCATTATTCAATTTAATTAAACAGTCAGTAATCTGGTTGTAAAAGCTTCTGAGGCTTCCATCTATATAACGTCTCGTGGATATGACGACGCCGATATGGCTCGGAGCGGAGCGGCTGTTTGAAGAGATGGAAGCTGTTGTTTCTGCGGCGTCGCGTGATGATTCTGATGGATATAGATGTTTCCATGGAGATTTATCTCAATAATTATTTGAGAGATTCACTTTGGGTATCAATGCTCACCAGAGGACAATTCATCCTGATTCCTGAGGAGTCTCCCCCTGGTGGAATGCAGCTTTAAGACTTGAAGCATCAGAACCGGAAGTTGCCGCCTGCTTTAAACATGAAATAAGTGAACGATCAGTTTATGTCAAACAGCAGAACGGATTAGCATATCTAACGTTTAAAGGCCCAGCGTGTAAGATCTAATGGTGTTTTCCAGATTGCAACCATCTAAATACTAACTGGGAACAACTTGAGATGTAATGCGTTTTATTCAAGTGTAAGAAAGATTTGTCAGTTCAAGCTAAACCGCTGAAAGCGATTTAACAAAAAGTGTATGAAAAAAACAATGTTTAACAATGTTTATCTACATAACCTATTTTCGCCAGCTACATTGTATTTTCTATTATTATTATTATTATTATTATTATTATTATTATTATTATTATTATCTGTTTGTATTGTGTATATCTGTGACTGTAGAAGTCGTGCGATCCGGTTTGCAACACGCATGCGCAGTACAGCACCCCGTCAATTCGAAACCAAGCGAGGGAAAACCAACCGGAGTCCTGCCATCGTAAGTTTCTCTCTCCCGTTTCCTGCATGTGACGTCGTGTTTACATCCACACAATGAATGCTACAGATGTTCTTCTCTACCACACCGCTTGTCTTATTAACTGCATCTTTCTGACTGTAGTTTATTAGTTTGTAGAAGTTTGTTTAGTGTCAGCTTGACGCCGCTCAGACCGTGTGGCCAGACCCCATCTAAAAAAACCCGGGTTGTGGGTTGCCTTACTTATTGCCACACGCATGCGTTCACGTAGCTTATGGATTTATACATTTTACAAATGTGTACCTTACCTTTTGACATTCGGCTGCCACACAATACACATTCGGCCATGAATAAATTGACCTTGCTCTGTTGTGTGTTTTGTTTAGTCGCTTCACTCCGTCTCCCTTGACCCAAATCACTCCACTTGACGTCCGAGGGAAAGTTTAAATATGATTACATATCGGCCTGTATCGGGTGTTGTTTGCACGCCGAATTTACCACGAGAGCCTATTTAATATAACACGTGTATTGTTATTATATCATATACCCTGTGTATCGCAACAGAGACGGTGGCGTTAGCTTAAATGAGCTAGCAGGCTAACTAGCTAAGCATTAGCTTAGCTGTGCACCTTGAAGAGTGACAAGTTTCTATTTATTTTATTTTTTAATTAATTATTGCGCGTTTACAATGTATTCACATCGTCAATAAGAAATAAAATACATTTAAACTAACAAGCCAGGTGCGCAACGGCAGAGAATGATATATATAAAGAATACAAATTTAAAATAATACAAAATAAAAAAGGTGACATTAAACAGATTCATTACAAACATATCACAGCACTGCAGTCGTTATTGTTCTTATGGCCTTTTTGTTGGAAAAAAATAAAAACACACAAAAATAGGTCTTGGACAAAAACATAATCAATACATTTATGATATACTCCCTTTCCTCAAATATTATGGCATATCCAAAGAACCACAATATACATAACACGTTCATAGAATAATGCAAATATTGCAGTAATATTATTGTACTGAATAAGTTATTTGGTGTAATGTGATGACTCCGTCTTGAGCTCTGTTGCTGGTTTCTTGGTTCTCTTTGGTTTAAAGGTAAATCATTTTAATATAAAAGTAAAGCGTGGCTCGTTGGGGTGACTGTGGCTCAGTGGTTAGCAAGTCAGTCTTTCAATCAGAAGGTCGGTGGTTCGATCCCCGGCTCCGGCAGTCTGCGTCGTTGTGTCCTTGAGCAAGACACTTAACCCTCATTGCTCACCGTTGCCGTGTCTACGGTCTACTGTATATCATGTAAGTCACTTTGGATAAAAGCGTCAGCTAAATGAAATGTAATGTAATGTAATGTTCCTTAACAGCTGATTTCCCTCCGAGGTGCTGCTTGGTTGATCACATGTAGGAGCCGTGTTTTTAATTTGCGGGTTCACAGACTGGGTTTTGGAGCAAATGACTGAACGCTGCATTACAAGCAGGAAATATTGTTTTATTCTCAATATGGAGCTCATGTGCACGCGCGGTTATGCTCTTTTTACCATAGTTATGAGTTTATGACTCGTTACACGTCAGCATAAGATATGCGCCTTGGAACCACATGACAGTTTGGTCATGGAAAACCTGGAAAAGTCCTGGAATTTGGTATTTTGGTAGCAGGAGAGGCCAAGTCCGTCCCCCTTCTGGTGGACCACCATGCAACCTTATTTCTGGAAAAAATACCTACAATAATCAAGGCTAATATAAATATAGTCTGTATCCCATTTTGATGTGTATCAATGTTTGGCAATTATAGCAAATGGTCAAATCAAGTTAATTTTATGTACCTTTCATAATAACAGCACCTCAAAGGAGCTCCATCCTCTTACTGTCAGGCCTTTTATTGTGAAACATCCGCAGGGAGGTGTTTAGTGTCACTGATGTCGCTGTAACTGACCATAAACCGCCAATAAATAATAATAAAAGAATCAGTGGTAATTAACTGGTGACTGAGAGCTGTATTAACCTCAGCAGAGTGGAGCATATGGCTCTGTAGCTGAAGGGACTAGTGCTGTTGACATGTACTTTATTTTGAATTCATCAAGTGAGACGTCAGGTAATTAAGATCCACCTCAAGGATTTGTCCCAAACCTTTCCAAGCGCCGGTATTTCTTTATTATTTGAGGATTTATCGGACGAGTTCAGGTGTTTACATTGTATCATTAAGTTGTCGTCTTATCCGATGCGGTAACTCCAGACCTGCTGATCGTCGTCGGGGTGTTAATCCAATGAAGCGTCCCGCTGGTCTGCAGTCAGACTCACTCCCATAATCACAGAAGCAAGATTTATTGTATTTTTTTAACTCTGCATCTGGAGGAGAGCCTTGTTTCAGAACAGAGGACCGCCATCGGCCAAAGTGGCTCCAAGTGGGTTCATCTCCCAGTGCCTTCTGGGAGGATTACTCCTGCAGTCTGCATGGAAATATCTCTTTTTTTTCTCTGATCTGTGTTTTCCCACCCTGGAGGGGGGGGGGGGGGGGGGGGGATTAGCCGATCTGAGAGGCTGCACATGGCCAGAGACGCATATCTCCGCTGCACAGACGGTCCGTGTCGTCGTTCCTCCTCCAGATCTTAAGCCTCTTCTGATGATGAGGCCGATAAGACAGCACACACATATTCTTCAGAGCAACGGGTTTGTTCTGGTCCGGATTCAAAGGTTCGAGTCCCGCTGCTCATGAACCGGCATGCAGCTCCTGATCAGATTCAGGAAAGCCCAATTTAGAAACCTGCGCTATTGAAGATGGTTTTGATTTTTAGGGGCCACGACCAACTGAACATGGACACTTATCACCCCAAATAAAATATTATTAGAGTCAGGGATCGTACAGTCATGGAAAACCTGGAAAAGTCATGGAATTTTAAAATGGTTATTTCCAGGCCTGGAAAAGTCCTTGAAAAAATAAAATCCCAAAGTTTAGTAAAAGTCATGTAAATATGTTATATTCATGTGTTCATGTGGTTCATTTACGCTGAGTTTGAAATAATGAATATGCTTTTAAAAGAAAGACTCAAAATATAAGCAGGCATACGCTGAGTATATCTATAAATGTTTATTCTTTTAATCAAACTATTGTCTCTCATTCATTTGTGTCCTTTAAGGAATACTGTATGCTTTGGAATCCTCATTGTCAGCAAAAAAAATTATGAGATAAAGGTCATAATTTTGACTTTCAGTCACATCATTTTGACTTTTTTATCTCTTACTCGTGGAAATAGGGTTCCATAGAAGAGTGAGGAGATGCAGGTTGAAGCAACTAAATAAATTAACCCTGAAAAAGTACTGTTTTATAAAAAATGTCCCGGACGCAATTGAATGCGGATACGAGACATTTCAAATATGAGTGTGTCCAGGATTTAACTGAAATGGTTTTATTTGTTATGTTTTATTTAATAAATGGGCTCTCTGAGGTGAACCCTTCGCCCGGTGACAGCTGGGAACGGCTCCAGCGCCCCGCGACCCTAAAACAGGATAAGCTGTTTGGATAAAGGATGGATGGGCTCTCTGAGTGCTGCAGAGCGGCTTTCCCTCGACACACTTCCTCTGCTGCTTCACACCTGATAACCCCCCTCCCCCCCAAATACAAACCCCCAAATCACCCGCTGAGCCGTGTGACTTTTATTTAGTTTTAATTCAGTAGGTGAAACCGCTGGAGCGTGAGCCCGCGGCAGCTGCAGGTTTTGTGTCGCACCAAATGAACCTTCAGGTGTGTTGGGAGTTCACCTCCGTTCATATTCAATGAACAGGCTCGGGAAACTGGAGTTCAGTTTTTGGCTCTCAGTGGAGAGTCATGTGGAGTTTACTGTTTGTGAGGCCTACAACTGCTAAGTCTGACAAACGAAGCCAAAGCTGAAAAAAAGTCTGGTTGTATAGAAGTCCATGCTTCATGGGTTAAAGCTGCATTCTCTCTCCTGACCACCAGGGGGCGACTCCTCTGGTTGTATAGAAGTCTATGCTTCATGTGTTAAAGCTGCATTCTCTCTCCTGACCACCACGGGGCGACTCCTCTGGTTGTATAGAAGTCTAACTTCTGAAAAACCAAGATGGCGACGGCAAAAATGCTGAAATCGAGGCTTCAGAACAGTGGTCCCCTCACGAATAAAAACCCTTAAAACTAGTTTATTTTATCTGGTTTAAAATCTCCTCCAGTCTCTTCATTGCCTGCATAAATAAAAGCCATCAATAACAGCAAAGCGACGTCCTCAAGCTGCTCGGCACGCCGCGTGTTGCTCAGCGGCACTCCAGCAGGGCGCTCGGTCCCGAGGGGGAACCGATCTGGAAGACTAGACTCTGTTGTGTTGTTTCCTCGTGGACCGCGTTGTTGGGTGAACTTGAGTCGCCCTCCGAGTTAATGAGCGTCCCGGAGCAGCCGAGCGCTCTCTATCTTTTTCTGGTGACGCTCGGAGGAGCTGGAAGGCCGACCGTCTGCTCGAGGTGGACCGGCCGACATTTGGCGGGGATCAGCTGCCGGCCCGCGGCGGGGGAGCAGCCTGTTTACCGCTGAGGACTCTGGGGGGTGGGGGGGGGGGGTGGGGGGGGGGGTGGGGGGGGGGGGGGGCGGGGTCTCTGATATGTCGCTGCTGCGTGGGAGGCGCTCATTCATTTACCGACGCTGGCCAACACACCGGCAGCAGGAGGCCACAGGTCAGCTGGCTGCAGGTGTCGATGAGGTCCTGTAGGGTCCAGGTGTCGGGGTTGGATCACACGGGTTAGGGTTAGGGTCTCCAGCGGCGTGTCGGAGCCCGTTTCATCTTTGCAGAGCCACGTTTGAAAGATATCTTTTTCCCTTTTGTCCTGGAGGCTTTAATAATAGTGGTATATTACAGTCTGCCGCCTCGGTTTGGTTGTGTTCCTGACAGCTGGTTTCCCCTTCGGCCAAATACCTCGACTCCAAGAGCTCTTCGGCTAATCAACCTCTCTTGTTGTTGTTTTCTTTATTGTTATTGTATTATCACTGGCAGCAGATTAATATCAGACGTAACTGCTTATTTATTTCAGGCTCCAGCAGCTGAAGTGCGGATCAACAGCAGCGTTTCTTTTTTTGCGTATCAGGCGATGCAACCCTCACCGGATCACCCCTAATCAATAATTGGCTCTGGGATTGGCTCAACTCACACAGCGGGTTCTACTACACAGGTACCGGGTACTTGATTGCATTTGGTCTAAAAACAATAAGCTAGTTACAGCCTTTCTACGATCTACGGCATCGATGCTTGGGCCGTTGGCTAACGTTGATCTGGAGGTGAAGAGGACAAAGAAGGGTTTCCACTCGTGGGACAGGAAGCGCCGGTCTCGTCTGCAAACCGGTGGCGTTCATGCTTAAAGAATTTGTGAGAACATTCATGAATCCTAAGACTTCCTGGCCGGTCCTCGCACAAATGCTGGCTCCCGAAATTGGCCCTCAATCGCCAAAACGTGATGTCAGATTTGGGTACCGATCAGTTTTTGCATAACCTTTGTGTGCACCCAGTGACAACCCTTCTGGGGTGTAGGTGAGTCCGTGAACCAGCAGGAGGTTTTCAGGTCAGACGGAGTGATGTGGAGCAGCTGTAGGTCAGATCCCCAAAAACTACCCGTGGTACCTTCACGCAGAGCAGCTCGGGACTCATGAATAAATCACTCGTCGGGCTCTAATTCAGGCCGCCGGCCCCCCCACGCCCCCGCGGTCTAAATCAGAGAGGGTTGTTTGATTTTATTTTATTTTCCTGGTCGGGGGTTTTTCCGCCTGACCGAGCGGCTGACTGCACGGCCGAGCGAGCAGCTCTTCGTCCCTCGCAGGCTGTTCCCGCTCTCCGTCTCGTCCTCGGTCGAAACGAGAGATTAACCACCGAGGGACTCGCGGGTCAAATCTGCCAAGAATCAAACTAACGAGCCGTGACAGGAGGCAACGCGCTACCTGCTGGGAACACGGCCGGCACTTTTCTGGGCTCCTCTCTGAAAAAGGCCTCGCGGACTTCGCCTCCCCCCAACACCGCCCTGCTGTCGACACGGATCGGGGTGTTTCCCGTCAGAGGGTTCATCCTGGTAATGAGTCGTCTGCGGTGGAGGACGGTCAGACTGGACTTGGAACCAAAGACCTTAAAATGAACCGAACCAGAGGCGGACCTCTCCCGTGGTCTGTTGCTGCAGGTGTAAATGTTTCCATGTTCCCCTCAGGTGACGCCATGCCTCAGCGCGTGGTGTTTGAGGGGGCGGGGCCAGGCGCCCAGGTACCAGCGCACCTGACCAGGGTTCCCATCTCGCTCATCGACGCCGACGCCGACTACTCCAACAAAACAGTCAAGGTTCGTTTCCAGCGACCCGCAATGTGCGGTACACTTTTGACCTACTTTCACTTTATTCAAGTATTTCCATTTTCTGCTGCTTTATTATCATGAACTAAGATGAACTTCATGTAATAATATTTGTTTATATTCTTCGGAAATAAACCTTCGTACACAAGGAGTACTTTTTTTACTTTTGGTACTTGAGTCTGACGACTAAAATCCGTTGCTTGGTTGGAAAACAACCAACATTTTTTAAAGCGTGTCCTCAAAAATGTTGTAAATATTGGCCAATACCAATAAAGGTAATTTAAATGTGAATTCTCCCAGAGATGCGGTGAAGCTTGTGCACGCTTGTAGGCTGTGCTTGAAGGTAGATTTGTGTCTTTATTACGCAAACAAACAAAAAAGCTACAAGTCGATTTTGGACGTAGTGGGCGGGGCTTACGCCGCTGAACCAGGAAGGAGTTTCTATTGGTGGGTTTGGCTCTTGGCACTAACGGGAGGTTACAGTGAGGTCATGGAGGGAAGCTGACTATATTGCTCTGTTTTGTCAAAATCATTTTTTTGAGAGCAAAGATTTTTGATTTGCAGCCAAAAATGATAGTTTGATAAGCAAAACTTACAAAAAATGTACTTACAAACAAGATATTTGCTCTCAAAACATTTTTTTTGTTTGCGTAATAAAGACACAAATCTATCTTCATAGAAGACGGGCCATTTCGAGGTACAATGCCAAATGTCGCAGCGTTGCCTGTGCTGGTCATTGCCACACGAAGTTGAGTTAAGTTGGAGAAAAGAAAACACACATTCTCTGTCACTTCTTCCTCTCATTGTTCCCTTTTCATTTATCTGTCACCTGCCTCAACCTGTTCACAAGTTTGTTTTTTTCACGCGAATCTTATTTTCTTGTTCTGTGGAATTCATAAATCAAATAAAAACCCAAGGCGGCAGAATAATCCACCTTCTGTCTCGCAGCTCATTTCCCGAGGCGCTCGTCAGCGCTGCTCACTTCTCTGACGAGGCTTTGATCAGCTGACGGGCCCCGCGAGAGCCTTCAGTGGCGCCTGCAACGCTTCCCACTTTGTCTCTTGTAACTGATTATTTATTTTTCTGTATTTTTGTTAATTTCTCCAGGGGAAGGTGGTTCGCAAAGGCCCGCTGGTGTCGTTGGCGTTTGACAACGACCTCCTGAAGACTGTCATTCAAGGTCTGTCTGTCTGTCTGTCTGTCTGTCTGTCTGTCTGTCTGTCTGTCTGTCTGTCTGTCTGTCTGTCTGTCTGCCTGCCTGCCTGCCTGCCTGCCTGCCTGCCTGCCTGCCTGCCTGCCTGCCTGCCTGCCTGCCTGCCTGCCTGCCTGCCTGCCTGCCTGCCTGCCTGCCTGCCTGCCTGCCTGCCTGCCTGCCTGCCTGCCTGCCTGTGCCTGCCTGTGCCTGCCTGCCTGTGCCTGCCTGCCTGTGCCTGCCTGCCTGTGCCTGTCTGCCTGTGCCTGTCTGCCTGTGCCTGTCTGTCTGTCTGTCACAAAAACAATCCAGAGTTCACCGTCTATGCGACCCCAACGTTTCTCAACATTCTCGACAAGATATACAGTAAGTGTATCGTCACCTGAACGCCTCATCGGTCTCCTGTGTCTCTTTTTTGCAGAAGAAGACTCCCCCTCGAACGCCTCGTCCCAAAACCCATCGATCAACGTCGTCCTGTTCGGAGCGCTGGCCCAGGAATTCAACCAAGCTGTCAATCAAGGGGTAGGTTCACTCGGCCGGCAACGGAATGGAGCTCGGGCCTTAATGTGGTCCGGATCGAGGGGAAGAACTGATACATTGTTGCACTTTAGTTCTGGTCCCTGGTGGACGCGGTCGTTGGTTTGTGGCCAGACGTTCTTAAGATTTAAGTTTGCCGATTTCCTTATCGCCATCTTGGATTAAGGCCGTCAACATTTTGTTTTTGCAACCGATGAACGATGGTCAGGGTTGACGTAGAGACGCCGTATACGTCTCTGGTGTCGACCTGTCAATCACCTTGTAGCCCCGCCCCTAAAGCATCCCCTGCTTTATGGTCTGTTTGACTCTAAGTGAGCATAATTTACTAAATGAACATCATGCTGTATTGAAGAAGACTTGAAACTAGAGATTGAGACAGCCTTTTCAATATCAAACAAGAGGAGCAAACATGAAGCCGGGACTTTGGGGAAATCAAATTCTGTGACTGACGGATGTTCGTTGCGGAACTTTAATGCTTCTGATGTGTTTGTTTATTTTCATTGATTAATAACTGATCATAAGCATTGTTGGTTTTAGTGGGAGAAGCGCTCTAGGCGTCTCTTAGCTGTAACGATTCGGGGCTCGTCGCTGTCGCACACTTTGAAAGATGAACTAGTACAAAGTACACAGTCGGATACCAGCACGGCACTGGAACTGGAAAAACAACCCATGCTGACATGTTTTATGTATCTATATATATATATATCTATAGACATATACATTATAAGTAGGAGTTCAGCCACATTGTCGACTCCTCAAGGTTTTCCTATATTGCAGGAAGAAGTGAAGTAAAGAAGTGCAAATGGCAACTCAGCCCTTTAAATATGAATTGTGTGTCGTACAAATCTAAATTTAGCGTGTGCAGACATGCTGTTGTGATAAAGTGTGAAGGGGGAGGATGATGATGACGATGATGATGGTGTCTGGCTGCGGAATCTAATTTACAGCTTTTCTGTTTCCTTGTCTTTCCTCCGTGTTGTGTTGAGTGTTAACAATCCCTGCCGGGGTGTTTGTTTCTTCTCCACCTTCCCAGAAAACTTTAACATTATTGTTTTGTTTACATTTTTGTGTCGAAATAAATGAACACAGCTTTGAGTTATTACAACATCAAAGTGACTTGTAGTCCATATCGATTGTCCTCTACTATCCCGTCTCCTCTCCTGCCACCTTCACCTCCACTTTCATCTCGATAATTATTATACCGACTTATCATACCATATATGGACATGGCTGCAAGTATTTATATGTTTCAGGTGTTGTAGGAATGAGAAAGGAGTGTTGCTACTTCTATATGTTTTATAGCTACTCTGTTTTTGTTAACAAAGGTCCAAACCATAGAGAAGCATAGTGCAAAGTGAAGCCAAGGATTCTACTCCTGACCACCAAGGGTTGACTCCTCTGGTTGTATAGAAGTCTATGCTTCATGTGTTAAAGCTGCATTCTCGCTCCTGACCACCAAGGGTTGACTCCTCTGGTTGTATAGAAGTCTATGCTTCATGTGTTAAAGCTGCATTCTCTCTCCTGACCACCAAGGGTTGACTCCTCTGGTTGTATAGAAGTCTATGCTTCCTGTGTTAAAGCTGCATTCTCTCTCCTGACCACCAGGGGGCGACTCCTCTGGTTGTATAGAAGTCTATGCTTCCTGTGTTAAAGCTGCTTTCTCTCTCCTGACCACCAAGGGTTGACTCCTCTGGTTGTATAGAAGTCTATGCTTCATGTGTTAAAGCTGCATTCTCGCTCCTGACCACCAAGGGTTGACTCCTCTGGTTGTATAGAAGTCTATGCTTCATGTGTTAGAGCTGCATTCTCTCTCCTGACCACCAAGGGTTGACTCCTCTGGTTGTATAGAAGTCTATGCTTCCTGTGTTAAAGCTGCATTCTCTCTCCTGACCACCAGGGGGCGACTCCTCTGGTTGTATAGAAGTCTATGATTCATGTGTTAAACCTGTAGTCTCTCTCCTGACCACCAGGGGGCGACTCCTCTGGTTGTATAGAAGTCTATATAAATGACTCTACTTCTCTCTTGATGTATTCCCTCAGTAAACATTGTAAACATGAGTTTATGTCTCAATCTCTAGTTTCAAGTCTTCTTCAATACAGCATGATGTTCATTTAGTAAATTATGCTCATTTAGAGTCAAACAGACCATAAAGCAGGGGATGCTTTAGGGGCGGGGCTACGAGGTGATTGACAGGTTGTTGCGGCAAACCAGAGCCGTATACGGCGTCTCTATCACTCCTCAGTCAAGATGGCTTCATAATGTCCACAAACCAATAGGTGACATAATGACAACTTCTATCCGGTCTATGGGTGTCCCACATTATTATTATATACGGGGACCTTATTTCAGAATTTTTTTTCAGGTGATTCTTTTGGTCCTGTTTGAATTGTGCCAGGAAAAACACACATTTTTTTGTTGAAGTATCATTTAGTTTTGTGTGAAACCGCTCGATAACTAAATCTCTCGTTACTCCAACGCGGCCGTGAGCTTTAACGTTTATGTCCTGCTGAATGAAGACAGATGGTTGTTTTAGAAAATGCTTGTTTTTAATCTTTTTTCACTTTCGAAGACCATCTTTCCACAAAATTCATCAAAATGTAAACGATGTAATAAATTTTTTTATTCTGCCTAATTAAAAAAAAGACAACAGGATATGATGGCTGTGATAATTACATTTTCTCAAGCTATAATCATAAAATTGATTCAGATTCTTCACGCAAGACCAAAACAAACAAGCAGACATCTTTTCACGGTTGTTTCCCTCTGAATTAGTTTTAATGGAGTCATTTAGAAGCTGTGAGCGAGTGAGGGCGCCCACTGTTTTTCTCTTGGATGTCTTTGCTTTCATAAACTGCCTTTGTTTGATTTATTTTTATGCTCTCGTTCAGCTACACATCTGGCAACGGACAATTAACCGGCTCTGATTTTTATTTTACTTTTTAACCCAAACCATCACTGTGCAGGAATAACACGATTTATTACATTTAAAGTGATTCATGTCAAACAGAGGAGTTCAGAGATGTTGCTCCTCGGTGCTTGTGAGGGTTGAATGAAGAACCCTTTGAAAGGATTTATTCACTATAAATATTCATGCAGATGATATTTCATTATATTATTCTCATAGAAAATAAAAGAGGAGGCTATTTTGAAGGCGTGTCCGTGGAAATTGTCATTTTCTGCTTCGCAAAGCCTGTGATCTGAACGAGGTGACGGAGCTGGCTCGTGCTGTTTGTGGCGTTCTGCAAGGTTCTGCAAGGTTCTGATGGTTTGCGGTGGCAGGATTTCCTGCACGAAGAATCTGTGGAAAGTAACTAAGTACATTTACTTTACTATTTTCATCTCAGAGGGAATTATTCAGCTTTTTCCTCCGCGTGGGCCCTTATCACAGCGGTCCGATCCCTGGTCCTGGACGGGCTGCAGGGTTTGGTTGTGTAATCGGGGTTTCCAGCAGCCAGCTGGAGCTCCACCCCCACCGGCTGCTGTTGCACTTGGCTCATGTCCAAATTGCACCAAATTGCACCAAATCACACCCTTGGGTCCCCATCGAAAGGTTCTCAGAGATATGCAATGGACATACCCACAGACGGACAGACTCTGTGATAATCTATCAAAGAAACACTTCACTCTTCTTCTACTTCCTGTTTATACTTGCAGTTTACATGTATTCTCATCCACCACAGTATTGTCTTTTATATAAATTACATTTTATGCCTAAAGTTTACCTTGACGCACGTTGAGCGCTCATTGGGCTCCTGTAAATGCCCATCAAGTGTTTAATAAGTGTTTTCTGTTTAACAAGTAAATATGTGAAAAAACTATTAAACAGGAAGTCAAAGAAACAGTGACTTCCTGTTAGATCTGGTCTGTAGGCCACTTGTAGTTCACAGATCTCGTTCGGATTAAATTCATGTGTGTTTGTAGGATTTTATACTAAACGTAATGTTTGTCGCCAGATCAGAGAGCCGATTGGCGTTTCCCATCATGCATTGGGTCATGCCGTCGGCTCTAGAAACGGCGACCACCTGGCTCTCATAAGGTCGTCTCGAACGAGCCAATCGCGTCACCGGTTGCTCTTCTGTTGCTCCTGACAAAGTAGCAGCCTCCAGAATGTTGTGATATTATTTTTATTATTATTATTATTATTAATAATAAACCACAACTTTCAACGTCTTGCTTCTGAGAATCCGTGAGACCCCTCGGTGGATCGGCGGCTCCTTTGATCTCGACAAACAAAGTGACTTAAAGTGTTGACAGCGTCTTCAAAGTCATTATTTGTTATTTTCTACCTGGACCGGGGACAGTGAACGCATCGGGGATAATCCTCCCGTCGGCGGCATCTTGATGGAACTCAAAAGCGCCGCAAAGCTCGTTGAAGGCGGGAAGTCGTATCGCAGCCCGGATGACAGAGGTCCCTGTCAGGCGCCGTGTCTCCGTAACGTGATTATTCAGACTTTTCCACGGTTCCCTTTTGTCAGCCCGGAGCGCCGCGCTTTAAAAAGCTGTCCCGGGAGCAGCTGACACGCCGAACAAAAGACCATCTCCATTTTCACACCGGCTTATCGTCGGCGACGCGTCGTGAGGATGCAACGTCAATCTGTCCTCCCTCTGGGAAGCGAGGCGCGTATCTATCTCTCTCCGCTCTCCGTTTTTAATCCCTGATTTCTTTTTGCTTTGTTGTTCCTCTCGTGTGTTTTTCCTGCAGGACGTGGTCGTGGCCTCTGGCTTCACCGTGGGCCGATCTCCCACAGTTCACAAGGACAAGCTGCACCCCTTCAACCTGCTGATGAGGGGAGACGACGCCTGCGTTTACGTGAGGACTCTTGAGAGAGACACACACACACACACACACACACACACACACACTACAGTAGATATTACTTAATAGTCCATCAACTGCAACATTTTAAAAACCTTTCGGTGCCCAAACTCTGACAACCAGAATCTTGATCAGGTAACCGTCAGGGAGGTCAGGAGGCAACCTCCGCTTCTGTGTTAAAGCTGCATTCTCTCTCCTGACCACCAGGGGGCGACTCCTCTGGTTGTATAGAAGTCTATGTTTCATGTGTTAAAGCTGCATTCTCTCTCCTGACCACCAGGGGGTGACTCCTCTGGTTGTATAGAAGTCTATGTTTCATGTGCTAAAGCTGCATTCTCTCTCCTGACCACCAGGGGGCGACTCCTCTGGTTGTATAGAAGTCTATGCTTCATGTGTTAAAGCTGCATTCTCTCTCCTGACCACCAGGGGGTGACTCCTCTGGTTGTATAGAAGTCTATGCTTCATATGTTAAAGCTGCATTCTCTCTCCTGACCAGCAGGGGGCGACTCCTCTGGTTGTATAGAAGTCTATATAAATGACTCTACTTCTCTCTTGATGTATTCCCTCAGTAAACATTGTAAACATGAGTTTGTCTCAATCTCTAGTTTCAAGTCTTCTTCAATACAGCATGATGTTCATTTAGTAAATTATGCTCATTTAGAGTCAAACAGACCATAAAGCAGGGGACGCTTTAGGGGTGGGGCTTACTTAGCGTACACTAAAGTAAAGCTTGTTAAGACTTTAACGTGAGCCACGTGTCACTCATCACTTTAGCGTCTCCTCCCCCTCTTCCTCCCTCCAGGTGTCCCGCCCGCCGCCTCCTCCTGATCCCGGATCCCCGCCGGCCGACAAGAGGAGCTCTGCGCTCCCCCCTGAGGTCAGAGTCGGGGGCCCCGGTTAGCTGAGCAGGGTCTCGTGGGGGGTGGAGGTCTTGTATCTGTCAGGGACGCTTCATGTCAGCTGCCATGATGCACCTGCTAACTTGCAAAAGGCTTGTGTTTTGTTTCCGTTTGAAATTACAACTGAAATATACTCAATTTCAACTTTTTCTGATCATATTTTATACTTTTTATATTTATGATAAATATCTGTGAATGTAAAACCAAACCAGCGTCAACATGCCGAGAGACGTGAGAATGAATATGGACTCTGCTGCCGCCGTTAATTATGTTCATCATAATTTGGTAAAACAGATGGCTAAAGAGCTGCTGCCCCTTTCTAAAATGTTTTTATTTATATAAAATAAATATTCTTTTTTTAACTCCAGCTGTGTTTTTCTCAGGTTTCCAAGGCGACCACGGCTCCAAAATACACGTACAGTCATCTGGACGAGCTGAAGGTCGGCTCGGTGGTCAACGCGTACGGCGTGGTGCTCTTCTTCAAGCAGCCGTTCAAGAGCCGCGGCACAGGTCGGTCGCTTGGGACTCGAGCAGCGCGACAACGTATATAATATGACAACGTATATAATATGATAACGTATATAATATAACAACGTATATAATACGACAACATTCATAATACGACGTTTAGACGCTCAGACGCTGGCAGCGGGCGTGTTAAAAAAAATACATAAATAAAATGTGTAAGACTGATAAATATTGTTAAAAAAGGACCCAAACACTTATGGTGTGTTCACACCGAACGCGACGCGAATTTTTTGCGCGACCAGATTACATGTAAAGTCAATGCACAGACGCGTTTGGTTGCGACAGACGCGAAATTTCGCCGGGCGGCACGTTAGGCGCGTTTGACGCGAAATTCGCGTGAGTTGAAATTTTCCAACTCGGGCGAAAAATCGCTTGGCGAAAGCCAATCAGCGTTGAGAAGCTCTGCGCGTCATCACAACCGTCCTGCCGGTTTGAATCAAACAGCTGCTGATCCGCCTGAAGCAGCGGCCGTCATTCAGACGCTGTTGTGCGGCTACGGATGATATTATGAACCCGGACACGGGGGCGTTTGATGGTCCGACATTAGAGGGACTTCCACAAGAAGTTTAAAGCAGAACTAGTGGTTAGTTTAATGGTGGATGGGGGAAACGGTACTGTTTTTACGGAGATAAGCCACGGAGATAAGCCCCGCCCCCTTTCAGACGCGTTAATTTTTGCGAATTTGCGTTGACGGGAATTAACCACATAAAGTCGAGCGACTAAACTCACGCGAGTAACGCGGCGCGAAATTTCGCGTCGCGTTCGGTGTGAACACACCATTAAACCACATCGCCTCCTGTGAGTCGCTGACAGACAAAAGAAGAGAAAATCTTTCATGAAGAGATATAAGCTGGATCAGTGCTGAGCAAGAGCACACACTCACTCACTCACTCACTCACTCACTCACTCACTCACTCACACACTCACACACTCACACACTCACACACACACACATCCTAAAAAGCACTCTGAAAGGTGCGGAGAGGCGAAATATCTCCTTTTGTTGACGAGCTTTTTAAAGCCACAGTAACACAAGTGGCCTCTCCGGCTTTAGCGGCTTCAGTACTCGTCGACATGTAAGAAGGCGCTTCAATCGAATCCACTGAACCTCTGGAATCACGGTTGATCTTTTACTTTATTTGGCTTTATTATACACAAACAGACAAACACACACACACACATGTTTTGGGGGAAAGATGAGCGAGTATAAGCTGCATCAAGGATGAAAACTGTTCCAGACTCTGTCATAATTTTCATATTGGACCCTTCAGGCATCTTTTAAGTAAACAGATATTAGAAATATCCATCTGATTGGACACACGAAAAACACACACACACACATGCAAAGATCAAACGCACAAATGTCTGTGTGTGTGTGTGTGTGTGTGTGTGTGTGTGTGTGCGTGTGCGTGTGTGTGTGTATATACATACACATGAGTCGCCCCCTGGTGGTCAGGAGAGAGAATGCAGCTTTAACACATGAAGCATAGACTTCTATACAACCAGAGGAGTCGCCCCTGGTGGTCAGGAGAGAGAATGCAGCTTTAACACATGAAGCATATACTTCTATACAACCAGAGTCGCCGCCCCCTGGTGGTCAGGAGAGAGAATGCAGCTTTAACATATGAAGCATAGACTTCTATACAACCAGAGGAGTCGCCCCCTGGTGGTCAGGAGAGAGAATGCAGCTTTAACACATGAAGCATAGACTTCTATACAACCAGAGGAGTCGCCCCTGGTGGTCAGGAGAGAGAATGCAGCTTTAACACATGAAGCATATACTTCTATACAACCAGAGCAGTCGCCCCTGGTGGTCAGGAGAGAGAATGCAGCTTTAACACATGAAGCATAGACTTCTATACAACCAGGGGAGTCGCCCCCTGGTGGTCAGGAGAGAGAATGCAGCTTTAACACATGAAGCATAGACTTCTATACAACCAGAGGAGTCGCCCCCTGGTGATCAGAAGAGATAATGTAGCTTTAACACATGAAGCATAGACTTCTATACAACCAGAGGAGTCACCCCCTGGTGGTCAGGAGATGTCCTCCTCCATCAGAGGTCTAACCCACAGGAGGTTTTCTTTCCACAGACTTCTGCTCCACCCTGAAGATCACTGATCAGTCCAACCAGAGGATCTGCTGCTCCATCTTCGGTGAGAAGCTGAAGGACCATCCCAAAGTCTTTCAAGTCGGAGACATCGTCCGCCTGCACAGATTTAAGGTCCGGTCTGGAAGTCTTCTACTCTCCGGATCTAATTTTCCATGTAGTTATAGATTATGTAACGTTGGAGATAAATCCCAAAGAGACGAGTGAGGTAAGTTTCCCCGTTTCTCCTCGCAGGCCCAGTTCTTCAACAACTCCATGACGCTGGTCAACAGCTATGGTTTCTCCGTGCTGGTGTTCGACGGGGCGGAGGGCGGATCCATGGAGCCGCGCACCTCCAGCCACTCCTTCCACCTGGACCAGGAGGACCGTCGGACCGTGGAGGAGCTGAGGTCCTGGGCCGCCGGCCAGGACCTCCTCCCCCCGGCTCTCACGACCCCTCTGTCTGCCGCGCAGCCCAAAACCTACTTCGACCTGACCTGCCAGCTGCTGGCCAAAGCGCCCATCAGCTCCACCTGCACCCTGCTGAGGGTAAGAGCGCCACGCGTCATGAATGAGGTGCACGCATCGTCAACACTGGAAGACAGAAATACAGCGTATTTTAACGTGCTTTACACAATATTTAGCCTGTGCATGATGCGTTCAGGCGCAGTGATGCACAGTAGGTTACCAGTGTTTTAGCAGGCCACTATACAAAAAAATAAAATAAAAAATGAATTGACATGATCCAACACTTTAAACGCCTTTTTTAAATGCTAATTTTTCACTTATGTGTTCATGCAAATGACGTGTACTAAAAAGACAAATAACTGTGATTTTATTTATTTTTTATTTTTTGATACGTACACAAACTGAACTAGCGTTTAAAAGCAGACATTTTCCAAACATATCTGAAATGTTCGTCTGTAACTCGCCTTGTTGTCTTATTCGGTTCGGCATCATTTACTTTATCAACCGAGGCGAATGTGTTTTTATTGTCGAGTAATCAATTTCGGTCAAGTAGTGACATCTAGTGTTTGAACTAAGAGGCGCAACACGCTCAAGCAAATGAATCCCAGCGGGATCTAACTCCAGACGGAGAACGACGACGTTCAGGAACAAAAACTGTCATATAATAATAATTATTTTATTATTATTATTTATTATTATTATTATTAATAATTATTTTTATAATAATATAAATATGGATTATTCCAGGTTTTCTTGTTGTCTCTTACTTCTTGCAAGGAAGCTGCGTTTCTTTTCTTTTTTAGAAGTTTAATATTGTTTCCCATCTGGGGTAGTGGATCCGTTTGGTCCTGGTCTGTCTCGTAGCGGATCCACTTCACAGTCTGGTGGGAGGGGGGGTGGAGTGGTTTATCTTGGTCCTGGGCTGTTTTACCAGCCGCCTCCAGTTTTTCACAAGAAGAATCGCAGGCTGTAAGTGATGCCGGCTGGTTTCCTGCCAGCGAGGCTGATGGAGGAGTTAAATCTGAACAGGATCTGGCAGCGAGCGCTGGTCCGCCGCCAGCCGGCTCTCTGCTTCTGAAGCTGCTCCGAGGGGGGCTTCCTGCGTGTTACGCAACAACGCGCTCGACCAGAAGGGCGGCGTTCCCAAACCACAACAGTTTATCAGCCGGAGAAGACATTTATAGTACTTCTCCTCGAGCACCTGAGATCAGCATCGACGAGCCGGATCCTGAGCGGTGTGGATCCTGTCAGGATCAATACCGCTTATCGCTTCGGCTCCTTGTCGTGCTCCTATTGGTTCTTTTGGATTATTAACGTGAGGGGGGGGAAGAACATTAATGAAGAATCAGCATTGTTTTATTATTCTTGCATGCAAACAAATAGTCTTTCTTTAACGGAAATACAATAGCACCGTCATCTTCATCACCTTCATATTAGAATTGTGTAAATACGATCACTCCACATCCTCATCATCAGTCCTGATCTTAATGCCATGAGAAATTATGAATAAATAAATCTATCAAACTTCCTCTTTTCTTTATGATATCCAGGGTGCTGGATACACTGATTGTCACGATCATTGTGGAGGAAATCTGTCTGGTTGCTGCAAACTCTGGATGTGTTAAGTTAGGACTATAATACAATAACCAGGGTTCATAGGTCATGGAAAACCTGGGAAAGTCATGGGATTATAAAATAGTTATTTACAGGCCTGGAAAAGTCCTTGAAAAAATAAAATCCCCAAAGTTTAGTAAAAGTCATGTAAATATGTTATATTCATGTGTTCATGTGGTTCATTTACGCTGAGTTTGAAATAATGAATATGCTTTTAAAAGAAAGACTCAAAATATAAGCAGGCATACGCTGAGTATATCTATAAATGTTTATTCTTTTAATCAAACTATTGTCTCTCATTCATTTGTGTCCTTTAAGGAATACTGTATGCTTTGGAATCCTCATTGTTAGTTTAAATACTACATTTTATCACTTTTTCATGGACACACCCAGATTTCACTAAATGTTTGGTCATGGGAATTTGGTTTAAAGTCCTGGAAGTCCATTGGTCACAATGTGTACAAACCTGTAATATTAATAAGCATGTTTTGCATTCAATTAGTAATAATTTAATTGGAGTAATAATCTGGTTAATCTCTTTTGAAAGCAGGTGTTAGCTGCAGCCTCATCATGAATAGACTAAGCTTCATATCCTGAAGCTTCCCGACTGCGCCGCCACTCAGCAGCATTGTGTCTTCAATAGGTGGGGTAGCGGCCTCATCGTGTGTTCGATTCCCAACAGGTGTGGGACGGGACCAGGTGTGCTCACACTCTGCTGAAGGTGGTGGTTGAGCCCAGCATCACAGAGGGACCGGCCTCCTTCTCCAGAAGTAGAGAGAGCCTCATCGCCAACGTGCTGGTGTACGACAACCACGTGGAGGTGGCCAGGCAGCTCAAGGTCAGAGCACCAAACAGGATTATTAGGATGTTTTTGCAAGCAGTGACAGGAAGTCAGCTATCGACGGTAGCTATCGACGGTAGCCGTCGGTAGCTATCGACAGTAGCCCTCGGCGGTAGCTATCGACAGTAGCCCTCGGCGGTAGCTATCGACAGTAGCCCTCGGCGGTAGCTATCGACAGTAGCCCTCGGCGGTAGCTATCGACGGTAGCTATCGATAGCTCGGCTGTTCAAAGCAGCTTTGTGCAGGATGTCCTCCTCTCCGACTCTGCAGAGTTCCAACTCAACCTTCTGGCCTCGGCTCAGCTCGCGTGGCGCCTTGACCGGTCTGAACCAAACAAAGCACCAGACACTGTCCACACATTTAGCTCATGGAAATCCACCCACAAGGAGAGCAGCACCATGAAGTGGCTTCCTGTACCCTTTTTCATACATTTGGGAGTCCTGCCACACGGGAACACTTTAATCGGAAATGTAAACCACTTGGATAAAGATCTCTTTCTCGTCGCTTTGTATTTGGCCCCGAGGTTGAATCCTTCTTTATCCTTCTTCATTCATCTCAGAAATGATCACATTTACGTTTCCTTCGCAATCTCGTAGCCTTTTCTGGTCTCCGATTTGTGAGTCTGGTTCTGTGCCGACGAGCCGAACATACAATCCTCGGATAAAGAGAAGGGTTACTTAGAAAGCCTCTCCATGCATTATTCATCCACTCACTGTCTTTCTAAAGTTCCCCTCCAGTGTAAAAAGCTCCTGTTCCTAAAAGAGGTCTTTAAATCGCAGCCACGAAAGCCCTTTTTCTTCCTCTTTCTCTTCCTGGGGTTATCCTTGGGTGTCTCGGCGCCCCGAGGTCTTTGTCCCTTTTCCTCTCTAAACATCGGTAATCAGTATCTGGAGCTGTAGCAGCGGGGGAGAGCTGGCAGCTCATTTATCCTTTTCACTTGTTTCTTTACAGTCCAAGGACATCCACCCTGTAATAATCACAAAATGACATAAGTGGCGCAACGGGAGAAATCACCGAATTACAGAAATGGAGCGCCGCACTTTCCTGACCTCCCACTGTGCAGCTAATCCCACGCAGCCGCCGCCTGCAGCCGCCCGCCTCCACTCACGGCGCTCTGATGTACGTTAGAGGATAAATGAGTTTGCGTTGAACTCCGTGTTCTCACCTTTCTTCACTTGCTCCGTCACTTCTTGTTTACTTGAGTTTTCTTGAGTGTTTTTTTACCGAAACACAACTTAACGTGGCCCGAGATGTTTAAACCCCCGAGACCTCGGCAGATGCTCTCAGGGGATCTCTCGGCCAAAATAACGGCAGCGTGTGACGATGCATTCAAGCGCATGGAAACCACGGGATTATATTTGAGCATCCATTAATCCATTTTTATGACTAAACATAAACGTCCCCCTGATCGGCTAATCCAATAATCAATGAGCAGTTTCACCGCTGATCAAAACAGTAAAGTGTCCACGAAGAGGACCAATCAGAAAAGCCTTTTGTCAGGTAACAAGGCGTCACACCGCTGAACTGAAGAAAGATCCAGTTCATTTTATTTAGTTATCTGCTTTTGATTCTTTACAACTGTACATCCCACTATACTAATATTTAATATACAAATTAATATAGAAACTAGCTTATGTTGACATAAGATACAAGAACAAGGCTTTGTTGAGTCTGTCCATCAAGCTCCTCTGTGTTTCAGCACCACGGACAGCGACGCAACACAGGATTGTGTGTCCACCTAATAAATCAACACAACCATGAATAATAAGAATAATAGTGATATATTTATAGTTGTTTATATTTGTTTTGAAGTTTCGTGAGTTTACACTTTTTAACGGTGGTATAAAACGACCCGAGTTACTCCGATGTTTACGCTTCAGTGTTTGCTTCATTTGCCAACAGTTTCCTGAAGTGATGTTAATTTATTCTCTTTAATTTTCTTAAATATCGCAGTATGAAGTGATCGTGCGCCAGCCGTCGTTGGCTGAACGTCGGCTCCGTGAGCTCCTCCACTCCATCCACCCTGGAGGCGTTCAAGAGCTCTTCACAATAATACGCATCCGGTCCATCACACTGAATGTCTTTTCATCACATCTAGACGCGTTAAATACTCTCTCCCAGGCTTTCATTTGACTTAAAACAAGCTGATGAGATCACAGCTTTGATTGAGATCATCTGGAGGTCACTGGTTGGACTACAGCGCGAGGAAAACCACCTCGACATGAAGCCGCAGAGCTGGAGCTTCCAGTCTGGTACTGCGTGATGCGTTCAGGTACACGACGTATGCCATTCACTCTCCATCTGGTTTTGGGAGTTTCCTGGTTAGGATCTGTTGTTTGGGAGTTTCGTGATTAGGATCTGGTTTTGGGGAGTTTCATGGGTAGGATCTGGTTTTTGGGAGTTTCCTGGTTAGGATCTGGTTTTTGGGAGTTTCATGATTAGGATCTGGTTTTTGGGAGTTTCATGATTAGGATCTGGTTTTGGGAAGTTTCCTGGTTAGGAACTGTTGTTTGGGAGTTTCTTGATTAGGATCTGGTTTTTGGGAGTTTCCTGGTTAGGATCTGGTTTTTGGGAGTTTCCTGGTTAGGATCTGTTATAGGGATTTTCCTGGTTAGGATCTAGTTTTTGGGAGTTTCCTGGTTAGGATCTGTTTTTTGGGAGTTTCCTGGTTAGGATCTGTTTTTGGGAGTTTCCTGGTTAGGATCTAGTTTTTGGGAGTTTCCTGGTTAGGATCTGGTTTTTGGGAGTTTCATGGGTAGGATCTGGTTTTTGGGAGTTTCATGATTAGGATCTGGTTTTTGGGAGTTTCCTGGTTAGGATCTGGTTTTTGGAAGTTTCCTGGTTAGAATCTGGTTTTTGGGAGTTTCCTGGTTAGGATCTGTTTTTTGGGAGTTTCCTGGTTAGGATCTGATTTTTGGGAGTTTCCTGGTTAGGATCTGGTTTTGGGGAGTTTCATGATTAGGATCTGGTTTTTGGGAGTTTCCTGGTTAGGATCTGGTTTTTGGGAGTTTGTGATTAGGATCTGGTTTTTGGGAGTTTCCTGTTAACATCTGGTTTTTGGAGGTTTGTGTAGTTAGGAGATGGTTTTTGGGAGTTTCCTGGTTAGGAGCTGGTTTTTGGGAGTTTCATGGTTAACATCTGGTTTTTGGGAGTTTCATGGTTAACATCTGGTTGTTGGGAGTTTCCTGGTTAGGATCTGGTTTTTGGGAGTTTCCTGGTTAGGATCTGGTTTTTGGAAGTTTCCTGGTTAGAATCTGGTTTTTGGGAGTTTCCTGGTTAGGATCTGATTTTTGGGAGTTTCCTGGTTAGGATCTGGTTTTGGGGAGTTTCATGATTAGGATCTGGTTTTTGGGAGTTTCCTGGTTAGGATCTGGTTTTTGGGAGTTTCCTGTTAACATCTGGTTTTTGGAGGTTTGTGTAGTTAGGAGATGGTTTTTGGGAGTTTCCTGGTTAGGAGCTGGTTTTGGGGAGTTTCATGGTTAACATCTGGTTTTTGGGAGTTTCATGGTTAACATCTGGTTGTTGGGAGTTTCCTGGTTAGGATCTGTTTTTTTGGAGTTTCATGATTAGGATCAGCTTTTTGGAATATCCCGGTAGGGACTATGTTTGTGGAGGTGATCAGCATTTGAATCTTTGGTACACGGACCGGGGTGTGGAAATACTTTGGCCATCGTGTTTCTTGCTTTCTAATACTGTTTGAGAGGGTTTGAACCATCTGCCATCTGATGGTTTTGTAACATGCCAGAGTTTTTGGAATAACTTAATTGAACAGCCCTTGGAGCCGGAGCAGGTGGCTGATCCCTCAAACTTAAGACCTCAGGATCTCCTGTTTTGACTGAACTACTCTTCAGTCTGTGTTGTGTGAATGTTGTGCGTCAGTGTGCTGCTCAGTGAAGTGTGAACTCAGACTGAGACAACAACAGAGACGAATAACCTTAAAATAAATAGACCTATATATGCCCCATGTGACGGAAGTCTGGTGTGTGAAAACTCTCAGCTCTCAGCTGAGGTATAAAAATAAAAGGAAGATCTGGTTAATTTTAGATTCTGCTCCATCTAAAGTATTAAGAAGATGTTTGTGCTCATGATGTGTTAACTCTGATTTTAATTTGATAATTGGTGTCGTTTTTTCTCCTTGTGGTACCCACAATGCATCAGTGTCCTTGATTTAAGCTACCATGCGAACCTAAAGAGTAACTTAACTCTGAACCCACCTGTACGGTCACTCTACTGTAAAGCTCACCGCAGAAACAGAAGCTTATCTCTACTGGAGCATCAGCCGATTTAACCCTCTTCAATCAGAGACTCACTCAACGCTTATGGGTCAAAGCTGATCGAGGGTCAGTGGCACCTTTTCTGTACCGGGAAGAAACACAATCCAACATCCAAGTTCAGCAGCCTTCCCGCTGCCGTGCATCACTGGAGGACGTCCACACGGACTGGAAGTTTCCATCTGTTCTTCAAACGAGTGTGTTCGTCTAAAAGTGGGGAGGAAGAAAAACATCATTACAGCAGCTGATGAAACCTCTGAACGTCAGAGCGTCACATTAGGCTGACGGGAGGATGCTCACGGTCTCACACACACACACACACACACACACACACACACACACTCCAAACTCTTAAGCGATGAAGAGCATCGCATTGAACGTGTTAAAAGCCTCTTTGATTAGATGTTTCGTTGACATGTGACTCCTAACAGTGTCGATAAACTCACAAACACACACACACACACACACTAAAGACGTGTTGGAGCAGTGTTTCCTTAACAGGCTCCTCTGGTGAATCATCAGCGGTATTGTGTAAAAGTGACTGAGGCGTTTCAGTGAGGAGAAGGCCATCAGGAGAGGAAGGAGCCCATTGTCTCTCTCTCTCTCTCTCTCTGTCTCTCTCTCTGTCTCTCTGTCTCTCTCTCTCTCTCTGTCTCTCTCTCTGTCTCTCTGTCTCTCTGTCTCTCTGTCTCTCTCTGTCTCTCTCTCTCTCTCTGTCTCTCTGTCTCTCTGTCTCTCTCTGTCTCTCTGTCTCTCTCTCTCTCTCTCTCTCTGTCTCTCTCTGTCTCTCTGTCTCTCTGTCTCTCTCTCTCTCTCTCTCTCTCTCTCTCTCTCTCTCTCTCTCTCTCTCTCTCTGTCTCTCTGTCTCTCTCTGTCTCTCTGTCTCTCTGTCTCTCTCTCTCTCTCTCTCTCTCTCTCTCTCTGTCTCTCTGTCTCTCTCTCTCTCTCTCTCTCTCTCTCTCTCTGACTCCTCCTGTCTCTTCCGTCTCTAAGTTTCTCCTGACTGCATTTATCCATTAATAAATGCCTTCCTCTACTTCTTCTTCTTCTTCTACTTCTTCTTCTTCTTCTTCTTCTTCTTCTGGCAACGAGGATGCGGCGTGTGGTCGTTTCACGTTGATCAAAGTGTACGTGGCTGCATATAAACAGACATTTTTTCGTGGAATATTAATTTTCATTAGCCACGTTAGCACAGCTTAGTAGAAATACTGTCTTTTCTGGAGTTTTTGGTGTTGTTATTCCAAAACAAAGAGTCCCCGTCTGCATGAGCGTGGCCTCGATGTAATGATTGTACTTCCGAGCTTCTTCTTTTATTTTGTTTAATAGCCACGATCCTGAAATGTTTGAGTTTTAGTTGTTGATTGTGCTCTTTCAGCCCTCGCGGTCGACCGACTGCACATCTCCAAGCCGTTGAATGTTTTTCTTCTTTTGGGGGGTCAGGCGCTAATGCAGCGCTCTTTACTCCCACGCTGTTTCCTGTTTAGTGAACACAGCTCTGAGGGAAACGAGGCTTTTACGTCGGACCTGCGGGCTCAAACCTCCAACGAACAGAAACGCCGCTTCTCCTCCCGGGCGCTCGAGGAGTCGGCGGAGCGTCGCTCAGCCGAACCCCGGGAGTTCAAATCCCCGCTCACGCGGACGCTTCATTACACCGCTCCTCTGTGCGGAGCATTTCTTTGGATATTACCGCTCCGGACAGATTTGTCTCTGTGTGAGTGTGAGTGGGTGTAATGGCTACTCGGGGGAGGGTTTTATTTTTTTGACAAGCTTTTATTTTCCAGCGTTTTCCTTTCGTCAGATTGTCTTCTTTTGGCTCTGTACCAACCTTTTGAATCAGAAAAGCCAAATGAGGGAAACGGTTTGAGTATTATCTTGTTTTTTAACGTTGTGATGGACGGGACCTCCCCGGTGTCCTCCTCCTATCCATGAAGAGAGAAGAGTACGGATCAGATCCCCTCTGATCACTCCTCCACAGAGTGATCGGATCCCCTCTGATCACTCCTCCACAGAGTGATCGGATCCCCTCTGATCACTCCTCCACAGAGTGATCGGATCCCCTCTGATCACTCCTCCACAGAGTGATCGGATCCCCTCTGATCACTCCTCCACAGAGTGCAATAAAGCAGTTTGTTTCAGCGGCCGGTCGACTATCGATGAACCAACAACCTTCACAGTCCATACGATTGTCTTAACCTTCAGGGGATTTCTGTATTTGTTTTAGTTATTTATAGCTTTGGCTAATCAGGAAGTCTCAATTGCAGGGTCGTCCTTCAATCAGAGGATCGGCGGTTCGATCCCCGGCTCCGCTTATCCACGTTGATGTGTCCTTGGGGCAAAACACAAAGGATTGCCCAAATATGCTCAGATTGCCCAAATATCTTCCGTAGCCGTGTCCACGGTGTCTGAGCGGTTATGGGCCGGTGGCGTCCAGGTTCACATCCAATTATCTTCTCCCACGTATTGGCGGCTGTCATGGAGATTGTAGACGATCGGATTTATTTTTTATTCGGAGGACATCGTTCTTGGCTTTTAAAGTTTTTTTTCCAAGGTTCCAAAGTCAATATTGAATTTTGAAGCTCAACTTTTTGAGCTTCAATCCGCCGCTGCCTGAAGAGGAAAACCCGTTTAGGAAACAACATAAATTGGTTTGGTTGAGGAGGTTTGGGTTCAAATAAGTAAATATGTTTAGGCAAGAACAAATAATCGGTTATTGGTTTTTGGAAAAGATTGAGGTTTTTGGGAGTTTCATGGTTAACATCTGGTTTTGAGGAGTTTTGTAGTTAGGATCTGGTTTTTGGGGAGTTTTGATCAAGTAAATACGGAAGTTACGAAGTGGAGAACCTCCATGTAGTGTTGTTTCTGGCGCCCCCTGTGGACTAAAGCGGTAGTGTCTCTGAGCGCCAGCCCCTCTCAGTCCTGGTTCTGGTTCTCCCCTGACCCCCCCTTCCCCCGACTCAGCGGTGGGACACAGACATCAGTCTCCTGGGTCAAAGTCGTGTGTTTTAGACCCGCCCTGACCTCCTCCCTATGCAGCCTTTGTCTCTTTATACTCCGTCACCCGTCTAAAATACCAGTGCATTCCTTTTTGGAGGTGAAGCTACAAACCGCTGGAAATGAGACGTTTCTAAACTACTTTAAACATTTCTGAGGTGATAATATTTGACCGATATACACCGAAGACGTACAAAATAAGCCACGTCGACACAACTGTTGGGCTCCAGCAGCGATGAATGAATTCAACCGTGGTTGACTTATTGTTCAGGTGCGAGAATATTCGTGTTGTTTTATTTCCACGGCTCCGAGGAGGCCTTTGATCTGAAATGAGGTGCGGACCGGGCTCGGCCCCGGTTCCCCACCGAGCTGATCCTCCAGCACAAAGAGCCCCGCTGTCGAGTTTGGCTGGCTGGCTTTTAAAGCCCCTTCCCGCTGCTTTACTTAAAGTGTCAGTGTGACACGAACAGTTTCCTCTTCTCTGCGATGCTTTTTTTTGGCTGTTTTTATTGAGCCTCCGCTCGCTCGACGAGAAGCCGCCGAAGCCCAAAAGCAATCTTTACAGTTTTAAGGAATCCCTTCATTTTTTTAATATAAATTCATATTATTTCTTTTTTTTACTGAGCAGCCGAGCAGCACTAATGCCATGAGGCAGCGGCAGCGGGGCGGTGGGCGGACGGGGGAGAGTTTGTTATATTCTTTCATACAGATCAAGTACTTACAGAAGCCGCCACAGGCTGCTGCCTTCGCTCCCTCCGCCTCCTTGGTGGTTTGTTTGCAGGGGAAGCTGCAGGGAGCCATTTCCTCCTGACAGGCCGACCGTCTTCTGAGCTGTGGACCAGCGTGTCCTACGGCCCCTGAATGCCTCCTCTCTCCAGTGCACATGCTGACGGGGATGATGCGGCCGTTCTCCTAAGTGTGGTCGCAGCTGAGGGATCTGATTGGCCAAAGAGCCCAAAAAGCTGCTCGCAAGGCTGCAACGATGCCGCTGATTCTCCTCGTTGTAAAGATTGATTATTAAGAAATGTTCACGTTAATCTTGTTCACTCGTTATGATGCGAACGTGGCGCTCAGAGGAAAATACAAAATAAACTGAATTGAATCCCCAAGGTGTCGGATGGGGTTGAAGGTCACAGACTCTGCAGACCAGTCCACTTCCTCCATGACGAACTGGGTCGTGGATCTCTCTCTGTGCACCGGGTCGTTACAAGGCCTCTTTCTAAATGTCTGGGAGTCCTCTCTGGTCTTCTAAGAGGACACCTGGGACCGGCTCAGCTTTGGACACCTGTGAAGTCCGGTCCGCCTCCAGTCCTCCTCCCAGCGGGTCGTAAGCGACACGGTGTGACTTTGGTCCGCCGATCCGATGAGTCATGTCCGGTCTAAACTTAGCGCTGCTTCCCTCAGCTGAACGTCTGCTCGTTATCGTCACACCTGGCCTCTCAGGAACCGCTGCAGAGGATCTAATATACGTGGGCCCCGACGAGGCGAGATCAGAGCGCCGCCCCGCCGTCTGGTGCCTCCCTGCATTACTCACCCTCTCGGCTCGCTCTACACCTGTTCCCGCTAACACAAACTGGGGTAAATTCTTTCTAAACTCTCATGGAGCTCTGAGCAAACACAGCCAGACTCCCGAGTGCTTACCCGTGGTTTTCGTCCTCCTCCTTCGGCTCAACGTCCAGGTCTCCGCAGACGACATGAAACCTCAAACTACAACACGGGCGCTTGGTCTCGCTGGCTTCCTGCCTCAGGGGTTCACGTGGTCTTATTAATAAGGACGAGCACATGTTGTCTTATGTACTTAGAAAGGTTTGTTGAGGAACTAGAGGAGAGTGCTTCACTTCATGAAAACCAATTTATATTTCAGGTAAGATGAAGAGTTCTAAGCAGACTACCGGGCGAGATATTTCAAGTCTTGCGTCAGAAAATCATCCCGTCTTTTGATGGTGTTAAATAGTTAAAGAATAGATATAGAATAAAGGCAAAGGAAGTGTATGGCCGGTAGAAAATGGCGGACTTGACTTCAGGCTGAATGTTCTGAAGGTGGACCAGCACCTCGGACCAGGTCCTCCCTCGGATAGCTGACCTCAGGAGACGGGGTTCAGTCTCCCAGTAACACCCGTTACTTTAAAAGAAGGATTTCCAGATAATACAAATGCTTCCATGTGAGTCAGAGTCCTTCGTGGGGATCTTCAGGGGGGCCAGGCCTCCGGAGACCAGCTGGTGATCCTCCGTGACTCCCAACTTCACTCACTGGGGAGAAATGGATTTAAAGGAAGCTTAAAGACCAGAATTCACTTATATACTTATACGGCTAGTGTGTGTGTGTGTGTGTGTGTGTGTGTGTGTGTGTGTGTGTGTGTGTGTGTGTGTGTGTGTGTGTGTGTGTGTGTGTGTGTGTGTGTGTGTGTGTGTGTGTGTGTGTGTGTGTGTGTGTGTGTGTGTGTGTGTGTGTGTGTGTGTGTGTGTGTGTGTGTGTGTGTGGGCTTCTGAGCAGAGTGAACGCCTCTGACTCTTGATCAGTGGAGCGTTGAATGATGATGATGAGAGTGAGGAAGAGCTTCCCGTTGACTGCAGCCTGGTTGTGACGGAAAGCTGAAGGGAAAGAAGAAGAAATAAAAAATGACAAACCTGGAGTCCTGAAACGGTCGCCTCACTGCCGCCGTTAGTTTGGTGCAACAGTGCCCTCTGCTGGTGGGAGGCCTCCCAAGTTGTTATTTTTTGACTGAACGTGTAGTCCCATGGTCTTCCTCTCTATTGCGGCGTCTTTGTTTCACAATAAAATGTTTCTAACATTTGAATCATCGTTTCTTATCTGTGATGTTTTTCGTTAGCGTGGGTTAATTGTCCCGTTTGTGGGTTCACCAGCCGGGTGACTTCCTGAGGATCTACAACCTACGAGCGATCCCGGGATCCAGCAAGCTGCCGGGCCTCACCAGCAGCCAGCAGCAGGAGGCGGCTGAGCTGGACCACCTGGCCTTCCACCTGCACGGGGGGACGGCGTACGGCAGGGGGATCCGGGTTCTTCCAGAGACCAGCGCCGACGTGCAGGAGATGAAGCGGTACGGCAAAAAGCACAGCAATATTTAAAGAGTGTCGTATGGTATTTGTTTTACTGTGTGTGTGTGTGTGTGTGTGTGTGTGTGTGTGTGTGTGTGTAGAGCGATGGAGGCCGTCCCGGACGAGGACGACTTCTCTGATCTGAATGACTCTCAGCTGCTGGAGGTCTGGAGCACTCCCCCAGAGTCTCCGGGTGAGAACAGACGTTGGGTCGGGATCTTTTTCTCCAGAACCCCCGGAGCCCTGAGCGGTTTTTGATCAAATATCCCAATTTTAAGCTTAGTTTCAGTTGCTTTCTCTAATTAAGAATTCCAGGCCTCGTTCACCCTCCGTGTGAGGATCTTGAGGGCACCACCAGCAGAGGGTGCCAGCGTAACGCTGTTTGGGACCAGAGAGTGTCTGGATGTTTAATCATGGAGACGCGGAACAGCTGGGAGGACGGCCGCAGCTGCGGCGCGTTAGAGTCATCACGGCGCAGCTTAAAGGTGGCTTCCTCCCGGAGCTCCGAGTCGGGAGATTCCTTCTGTTTGCTCTGCCCAAGAGAAGAGACACAAGACACGAGACGCTGCCGGAGCAGCGGCAGGTTTTCCAAGACGCTGGGAATTACGTGGTTTGATGAGTAGTGCTTGCGAGCCAGCTTATTTACGTTTTGTTTTGTATTGCCTGAAGGCCAGAGTATTTAAGTTTTTGTGTTTTGAGTCTGCCTGAGAGACAATAAATACTTTTCTGTTTATACTCTGACGTGCTCCGAGGGTTTTGCTATTGGGTCCAGAACCACACCGTGACAGAATCTCCCGACCAAGACAAGGACCCAGCAAAACCTGGTGGTGATGGATAGCCCGCCGCTACGCCGGCTGTATCTGCTCAATGGCCTGGGTTACATCGACGTGGAGTATCTCGGGTACAAGGAGCCCTATAAGGAGGAGAACCCCGAGCCGGATCCCTGGCCAGGTACGGGGTGGGCGTTGGGTGGGCCCCGGAGTCTCCAACGGGCTAGGGGCTCTGGCCCGGAGGCCAGAGCCTCGGGATCTCGACGCCAGCGGAGGAGTCGTCCAGCTTTGTCGGCGCCCCGGCCGGCTCCTGCTCCGCGTGTCCTGTCGGCGCCCCGGCCGGCTCCTGCTCCGCGTGTCCTGTCGGCGCCCCGGCCGGCTCCTGCTCCGCGTGTCCTGTCGGCGCCCCGGCCGGCTCCTGCTCCGCGTGTCCTGTCGGCGCCCCGGCCGGCTCCTGCTCCGCGTGTCCTGTCGGCGCCCCGGCCGGCTCCTGCTCCGCGTGTCCTGTCGGCGCCCCGGCCGACTCCTGCTCCGCGTGTCCTGTCGGCGCCCCGGCCGGCTCCTGCTCCGCGTGTCCTGTCGGCGCCCCGGCCGACCCCTGCTCCGCGTGTCCTGTCGGCGCCCCGGCCGGCTCCTGCTCCGCGTGTCCTGTCGGCGCCCCGGCCGGCTCCTGCTCCGCGTGTCCTGTCGGCGCCCCGGCCGGCTCCTGCTCCGCGTGTCCTGTCGGCGCCCCGGCCGGCTCCTGCTCCGCGTGTCCTGTCGGCGCCCCGGCCGGCTCCTGCTCCGCGTGTCCTGTCGGCGCCCCGGCCGGCTCCTGCTCCGCGTGTCCTGTCGGCGCCCCGGCCGACTCCTGCTCCGCGTGTCCTGTCGGCCCCCCGGCCGACTCTCGCCCCCCGTGTCCTGTCGGCGCCCCGGCCGACTCCAGCCCCTGTCCCGAGTCCTCCGACTGTGCCGCTGTCAGCCCCTGTCCCGAGTCCTCCGACTGTGCCGCTGTCAGCCCCTGTCCCGAGTCCTCCGACTGTGCCGCTGTCAGCCCCTGTCCCGAGTCCTCCGACTGTGCCGCTGTCAGCCCCTGTCCCGAGTCCTCCGACTGTGCCGCTGTCAGCCCCTGTCCCGAGTCCTCCGACTGTGCCGCTGTCAGCCCCTGTCCCGAGTCCTCCGACTGTGCCGCTGTCAGCCCCTGTCCCGAGTCCTCCGACTGTGCCGCTGTCAGCCCCGAGCCCAGTTGCGGCCACCGTGTTGCTCTCAGCCCCGAGCCCAGTTTCTGCCGTCGTGTCGCGCTCAGCCCCGGTCCCGTGTCCCGCCACGGTGCTAGTCCCGGTCCCAGCTTCCCCCCTTGTCTCCTCGGCGGTCCGGCCGACACCTGTCTCGTCGACGGTCCGGCCGACCCTTATTCCCCAAGCCCTGCCGGCAGTCCGGCCCGGCTCTTATCCTGTGATTCTTGTCGACGGTCCTGCCGACACGTGTCCCTTGAGTTCCGCCAAGTCCCGTCCCAAGTTCCGTCCGGTTAAGTCCCGTCCCAAGTTCCGTCCGGTTATGCCCCGTCCCAAGTTCCGTTCGGTTATGTCCCGTCCCAAGTTCCGTCCGGTTATGTCCCGTCCCAAGTTCCGTCCGGTTATGTCCCGTCCCAAGCTCCGTCCGGTTGAGTCCCGTCCCAAGTTCCGTCCGGTTGAGTCCCGTCCCAAGTTCCGTCCGGTTGAGTCCCGTCCCAAGTTCCGTCCGGTTGAGTCCCGTCCCAAGCTCCGTCCGGTTGAGTCCCGTCCCAAGCTCCGTCCGGTTGAGTCCCGTCCCAAGCTCCGTCCGGTTATGTCCCGTTCCAAGTTCCGTCCGGTTAAGTCCCGTCCCAAGTTCCGTCCGGTTGAGTCCCGTCCCAAGTTCCGTCCGGTTGAGTCCCGTCCCAGGTTCCGTCCGGTTGAGTCCCGTCCCAAGTTCCGTCCGGTTGAGTCCCGTCCCAGGTTCCGTCCGGTTAGGTCCCGTCCCGAGTCTAGGGTTGGTTGGTCCCGTCCGCCGGCACGCCCTCCGGAGTCTTCGCCTGGTGGCCGTCCTCCGGCCCGTCCTCCTGAGTCTCCGCCTGGTGGCCGTCCTCCGGCCCGTCCTCCTGAGTCTCCGCCTGGTGGCCGTCCTCCGGCACGTCCTCCGGAGTCTCCGCCTGGTGACCGTCCTCCTGCACGTCCTCCGGAGTCTCCGCCTGGTGACCGTCCTCCGGCACGTCCTCCGGAGTCTCCGCCTGGTGACCGTCCTCCGGCACGTCCTCCGGAGTCTCCGCCTGGTGACCGTCCTCCCGCACGTCCTCCGGAGTCTTCGCCTGGTGGCCGTCCTCCGGTCTCTCTCCGCGAGCCGGTGGGCGTCAGGAGCGTTTTGGCCCTCCTACCGGACCCCCCTCCACCCACCCTGGTCCGGTGATACCGCGGACGCCTGGAGGCGTCCGTTAAGGGGGGGGTACTGTGAGGATCTTGAGGGCACCACCAGCAGAGGGTGCCAGCGTAACGCTGTTTGGGACCAGAGAGTGTCTGGATGTTTAATCATGGAGACGCGGAACAGCTGGGAGGACGGCCGCAGCTGCGGCGCGTTAGAGTCATCACGGCGCAGCTTAAAGGTGGCTTCCTCCCGGAGCTCCGAGTCGGGAGATTCCTTCTGTTTGCTCTGCCCAAGAGAAGAGACACAAGACACGAGACGCTGCCGGAGCAGCGGCAGGTTTTCCAAGACGCTGGGAATTACGTGGTTTGATGAGTAGTGCTTGCGAGCCAGCTTATTTACGTTTTGTTTTGTATTGCCTGAAGGCCAGAGTATTTAAGTTTTTGTGTTTTGAGTCTGCCTGAGAGACAATAAATACTTTTCTGTTTATACTCTGACGTGCTCCGAGGGTTTTGCTATTGGGTCCAGAACCACACCGTGACACTCCGGCTTTTCCATCATACTTTCATAATTTGCCGATTTCTAAAATAAAAAAATATGAATATGAATATTTTTTATTATCACAGTTAAATTTCCTTTATTTCTTTCTTTTACTGGCTTCCAATGGGAGCATGAGAGGGATGACAAAAAAAAAGACATGCGCCGCCAGTCAAAAAACACGACTAAGCCAAAATATTGTCATTGCGTGACTGAAATATAAAAGCCCCCCCCCCCCCCCCCTCCTAAAACATGTGGCCAGCAGCGTCCATATGAGCATCGCCTCCTGCAGCCGCCTCCTGCAGCCGCCTCCTGCAGCCGCCTCCTGCACGAGGAAGAGGCTGAAGCTTCCATTAGCCAGGTCTAAAAGCCGCTCGCTCCACTGGGTCCATGCGGTCCTCTTACCGCTGGCCTGCAGGCCTGGTGCCGGCTGTCGGAGACCTGAGTGGGTTCTTTGCACAAACGTCTTCTTTTGAAGTTTTACTTCTTTGCCTCCACAATCTGGCTTCAGTTATTCCTTCTGTGTTTAATCTTTGACGAGCATAAAGCAGCTGGAGAAGAGCTGGTGGCGTAACGCACTGGTTCTCATGGTCTCAAGCAGGGTTCTGCTTTGTGGCCACACGGGAACATAACAAACAACCTCGGGAATCAGGGTTAGGGTTTGACAGTTTGTGCGCTCACTTATGAAAAGCTGTCTCTGTATCGGCTGCCCTAAAATAATCCTTTTAAACTCTAATAAACCGAATTTAAAACACAAAGTTCTCAAAGTAAAGTTTTAGCACGCAGGCCTGATTTCCTCTCTTTCTTGGGAAGCTGCTTGTTGTCAGACATCAGCTGCTTCTATTTGCATGAAGATTTATTTTATTAATATTTATTTATATATAAGATTTATATATATATATATATATAAATATATGTATTTATAAATATAATATTTGTATATATATATGTAAATATATATATATATATATGTATATGTACATATATATGTATATATATATATATGTATATGTACATATATGTAAATATGTATATATTTTTACATATATTTATATGTATAATTTATTTTTCGTAATGAATACATATATTTAAATATATAACATATTTAAATATATGTATTTATATTTATAAATATAATATTATATACACATGTATATTATTTATAAATAAAATATAATATTTTATATATATTTAAATATATAAACTATATTTATTTGTGTTTATTTATGAATTTATGTGTATTCTGTCCTTAATGTGTTTCCTGTGTTTCTGTTTTTAGATGCTGAGCCGATGGAGTGCATCACAGGTACATCAGCCTCTCAGCGGCGTCCTCCACAAGCCGTGGACGAGACCTGTGAAGTCTGAAAGTGGAATAAAAAGTCTTGAATTTACTGGCAGAAGTCCGCCGGATGTTCGTTATATAAAGTTGTTGTATCTTCTATAGAGTTGTTGTATCTCTATAAAGTTGTTGTATCTTCTATAGAGTTGTTGTATCTCTATAAAGTTGTTGTATCTTCTATAGAGTTGTTGTATCTCTATAAAGTTGTTGTATCTTCTATAGAGTTGTTGTATCTCTATAAAGTTGTTGTATCTCTATAAAGTTGTTGTATCTCTATAAAGTTGTTGTATCTTCTATAAAGTTGTGTGTCTCTCAGACAGAAGCTGTGGTCACGACACCCGGCCGGTGACGCTGTCCGAGCTGAAGCGGTCCGATCCGGGTCTCGTTCACCGCGTCAGAGTCCAGCTGAGCGACTACGAGCCCCGCAGGCTCCACCAGGCTCTGAAGCTCTACTGCAGCAAGTGCACGTCGATGTAGGCGCGCACACACACACACACACACACACACTCACACACATATATAAAATCAATGGGGGTCTCGTGTTTTGTATATATATACTTAAAGAGAAACTTGCAGGATGAATTGATTATTAAATGTATACTTAATCTTTCCTGAATTTCATGATTCAAAATGTTAAAGCAGGATTTCGAATTTTGAGAATTGACCCTGAAAACATGTATTTATAGTTGTCCTGTTGAGTTTGAATGTATCACTCCAGTGGACTCGTTCATTAAAACCGGGCAGAGGAGATGAGTCGTGACATCGGTAGAAACCAGGACGTCTGCCTTCCCTCCGTTCTCAGGCGGGACGTCCCAGACGATGAGCTGGTTGCGGGTCTCTTCTCCGAGGCCTCCAGGGGCCGCGGCCCCTGCAGTCCCCCACCTTGGGTGCTCTCCGGCTGGGTCGCCGTCCCCGGTCGGTCCCCGGCCTCCCCGAGGCGGGTGCTGGACGTCCACGTGTCCGAGGAGCTCCTGGGTGGGAAACCCAAAGAGCTCCTCTTCCTCGCGGGTGACCGTCTCAACCCTTTGTTTTATTCTCTCAACCTAACTCCGCAGACACCGGTGACGGAGGGTTTTGGTTGTTCGTCCCGCAGGTTCGACTCTGGAGGAAACGCGCCGACTCGCGGCCGGCTACCAGAACATCGTCCCCGTGAGGTCGTCGGGAGGTCACATGGCTCTGCTCGACCTGGAGGCACCTTTCCTGTTCAGAGGCCGGAAGAGATACTTCGGGTCAGCTGTTTGATTAACACTTATTAATAATGCTATAATGTATGTGACTTCATCATGTGTGATACGTAGCATAGCTGATAACGATCACATTCTGATTATATTAATGGGTTATTTTTTTAATGATTGCCAAATGTTTAGTAAACTTTTAAGAAATTGTCCTTAAAATAATGTCTAAAATATTTATTGGTCTAACTGACTTTATAGATGCTTTACAAAGTATTTATAAACCATTTAACAGTAGTTAAATAAAGTATTATAACCATGCTTTAGGGCGGGGCTACAAGGTGATTGACAGGTCTCTACCAGAGCCGTATACGGCGTCTCTCTGTCACGCCCCCTCAGCCCTAATATGGTAACTTCCTGTTCACCTGAAGCCTAACCCTTCAACATCCGTCCCCAACCAGAGGGGTCACACATTTAAACTCCTTCTGTTGGGAGGGGTGTGCCTGAGGCAGCTGGACCAATCAGACGTGTTCGCTGCAGATCGTCCCTGTTTTCTCAATCCGGTCCCTTCGGGGTTCCCTGTGCGTGGTTCAGGTGTAAGCGGTGCTCCGAGGCCGCAATGAGGGAACCTTCGTGTGCCAAAGGAGTCGAGTCCATCGATGAGGAGGTCCTCGCAGAAGGTGAGCTGAGAGTTGGGTGTGATGTCAGAGCTGGAGAGCTCAGGAAACGGCTCTTCAGTTCAGTTTAAGTTTGTGTTGTAAAGCCCAAAATCAAAGCCCCGCCCCTAAAGCATCCCCTGCTTTATGGTGACTCTAAATGGAGCATAATTTACTAAATGAACATCATGCTGAAGAATGTTGATGCAGCTTTACAGAATGAACCGAATCTCTGTTTTATGTCTCTGGGTTTTGTGTTGGGCCTTCTGGAATTAACTATGATTAGATCGGGTCCTTGAACGCACCATCAAGAAGAGTTGTCATCGTCCTCTAATGTCTAATGTCCCCCCCCACACACACACACACTCTAACTCAATATCAACGTCTCTGGTCCGCAGCTCTCGGCGTTCAGCGGCTGCAGTTCGTCCTGCTGATGAAGCTCGAGCTGCAGGACGCCACCGACACGCTGGACGTCTTCCTGTGGAGAGACGCCGTGAGTCCGAGTCTGGATCAGGGGATGAGATCAGCTCATCAGCTGCTGTGTGACCCCTTTACGTTGTCTAGCTGTGAGCTGAAGGCCCGATAGTTTAATACGGTTATTTAAATGTAAAGGCTTTAAAACAACGAGACCTCTGCAGCATTTCATGGGACCCGATGTCTCAAAACCTAAGGTAGTAATAGTAATTCTTTATTGCAACTTTTTAAGCATCAAATTGGGCTTTTGGGAATTGTAACTGCCGTTTTCAGTATTTTCTGACATTTAATTGACCAAATGATGACGTGTTTGATTGAGAGAAAAAATATCGGCAGAATAATCACTTTTCTTTTTAAATAATTTATTTAACCTGGATATTGAGACTTAAAAATCGATTTTCAGAGGGTGTTCAGTCAAAGCCAGCAGCATAAAAGTTATCCAAATAATTCAACATCATAAACCTGGCTTCAGAGCATAAATAGCAATAGCTGTGTTTTAATATGTAGAACACCAAAAGGACCCGAAGCCATCAGCAACATTTCTCAATACACATAAACGTTGTAATTTGTTTCCAAACACAAGTTTAGTTTATCTTTAATGCTGAAATCTAATAAATAGGAGAAGTCTAACAGCGATCCTGCAGATAGAATGGGTTATATGTATTATTTTAAATGAGTTGAGAGACTGACGGGGTTTGAATTAAGAGATCAGGGAAAGGTTCTTGATAAATAACGTCTAACAGAATCTGATATATTGTGTTGAGTGCCGAACATCAAATAAACAAGTAAATAATAAATAAATAAAAAAACATGATGAAACCATTTGTACGACGTGGTTTTAAGTTTAATGAGGATGATGATGGTTTGTGTCCTTCATCAGGAGTCGTTCTTCGGCGTGTCGGCCGAGGACGTAGCGGCCAATCAGGAGGCTCAGAACAGCGTCCGGCGAACAATGGACGTCCTCTGTCCAGCAGGGGGCAGCACAGGTACTTCTTAAACTGCTCCTATTTTCAGAAACATGGCGGATGAGGAGGTATATATATATTATATACAATATAGGATGTATTTTTATATAATAGACATTTTATTTATATTATGTATATATATTTTATTTATATTTGTATTTTTTTCTTAATTTCCTCTTCCTCCATTTCCTCCTCCTTATTATATTATTATATTATATTTTTTATATATATATATATATATATATATATATATATATATATTGTTACAAGTTGTTTATGTGTCACAAAATGTTGTGTTGTGGTGTTTTACCTGTTAAAGAGTGTTAGTTGAGGGTTATTAATTGTTGTTATAAAGTTAAAACCATGACTCTAACTCAATGCACGTAACACAAGTAGCTCCGAGCGATGATGTCATCAGCGAGCTGTGAGCAGTAAGGTACGCTGCCTATGTGTGTTTATATTATATATATATTATATTATAATGTTGTGGATCTTGTGTTCAGGGGAGCGTCCGTGGATGGATTTGTGTCTGGTGGCGTACCGAGCAGACGATGAAGCGGGACGGAATCAAACCTTCTACCAGATCTGCCACAGCACCGTCACCACACCGGCCTCCACGCACTCCAACCCCCCCCGAGACACCTGAAGAGGTCAAAGGTCACCGGTTGAGTCGTGCTAGAAAGAAGAAAAAAACTGTTTCTAAACATTTACACTTTTGGCCTTTTTTTGTATTTCACATGCTTTGTGGATTTTATTTGTATTTATTGTGTAAAACAAACAAAAAGAAACAAAGTTTCTGACTGACATGTTTCAATAAAGTGATTAACTTTGTACTTCAGACTCTTCACTCAGAGCTTCTTTATTGGTAATGTGTGACGTTACGGTGCCATCTGCTGGTCATCCCTCATGATGCACTTTCTAAAGACTTGTTTCACCCTTAAATAACAGGTAAGTGTTTCTTTATGTTCTTGAAGCAGGAAGCCGCCCAGAGAGATTATGTGGATGCGTTTTATCATATCTGATGTTTCTTGATTAATATGTATGCTGTATTTTCCCTCCTTTATATTCTGTTTTCTAGTTTAATTTACTTCAATGCATCGTATTCTATAAAATCATCATATGTTTGTAGCGTCTCTGTGAACCTCGTACCTCTAAAACAATGTACCTATGTAGTACAGTAAAAAGTAAATTACCTCAGAATTGTACTTGGATACAGTACTTGACTGAATGAAAAAGATGAATCCTGTTCAAACTTTCTTTTATTTATTTTTTCAAACAAAAAAATCAATGCTTCATGACTTTCTCCAATAATTTGTGCCAGTATTCATAATGTATTACATATACAATAATAAGACAATAAAACTTTTTCATCAATATTTAATTAATGATTAAATGCTCCTTATTACTGATTACATTGTTTTGATGATCCAACAGTCTTGAATGCAGGTTATGCAGTTATTATAATTAATTAGACTACATTAGATAATATCACAGTGGCTTTAAAGCTGTGTGTTGGAGTTGTGACGAATTATAGAAAAACATTTACCGACAAATAGTAATAACCCATTGATCAGAATGTGGAAAATAATAAGGTTTACACCATAAATCACCAATAATAGATGTGTTACATTAATTATTAGTTAATCTCTGTAGAGGATCAAGTGTTTGTTCTACTCTCTGTGATTGACAGGAGAGATGATCAGAGGAGCAGAGTTTTTACCACCATCATTAAGACCTGGACTAAAGAATGGGTAGAGCTTCTCAGTGAAGCAGCAGCCAGTAAAGGAGTAGATAAGAGCTGCAGCATCAACGTCATGAAAGGAGACCAGACCCTCCATAGTCCACAAACACCCCCACCTTCTGGGGCTGGGACTTCAGAGAGAGACGGACTGGAGGGCCAGCAACAGCTGAGTACTCGTTCTGATTCCTCAAACTTATCAACCAGAAACCTTCCTGAGGAGACAATGAGATGTTTCTCTTCCTGTTGATCGACTCTCTCACCACTCCTAAGTCCACTTAGTCTTCCCTTTAACCTGAACCTCGTAGTAAAATCTTCCTGAAGAGAAACTCTGCTTTGCTAAGACATTAACACAAGAATCAAATCTCTCTGGATTGTCTGGAAGATTCTTCCTTACATCACCATGTTTAACTTGTTTTCCATCATCAGACAGGATGAGGTGGGGAGGTGCTGTATCAGGATCAAGTGTCACATCCACTGCAGACTGCTGGACCCTCTTCAGCTTCATCTGGTTACTGAGCGTCTCCTCCAGCTGATCCAAAGCTCTCACCACAGTCCCCTCATATGAAGGTGGACTGACTCTGACTCCTGTCCAGGTCTTGGTGGGTGGAGCAGCCTTCAGGGTCCTGGAGCTCTGGAGGAGGTGGAGGTGGTCTTCAGAGCGTGAGAGCTGCTCCACCTCAGTGCTTCTCTTCTTCAGCTCACAGATTTCCTGTTCCAGCTCTTTGATGAAGCCTTCAGCCTGTTTCTCTGTCTTTCTCTGCTTCTCCTTGATAGTGTGGATGAGCTCGGCCTGGCTTCTCTCAACAGACTCCTTCAGAGCGGTGAAGACCTGAACACCACCTGCTATCTCTCTGTCTGCATCTTCCTCACTGAGCTCCACCGAGTGTTTGATCTCCTGAATCTTCAGTCGTCTCTTCTGGATCATCTGCTGAATTTCATCATCGGTCTTCCCCAGCTCGGCCTTCTTTCCTTCATATTCTTCTTTCAGAGGAGCGACATCATGGTTCTTGTGGTCTAGAACAGTGCAGAGCATGCAGACACACATCTGGTCGGTCCTACAGAACAGCTCCAGAGGTTTATCGTGCTTCGTACACTTCCTGCCTTCCAGGTTCTCCACAGGGTCGATCAGCTGATGTCTCTTCAGACCTGGTCTGGTCAGATGAGGCTCCAGGTGAGTCTCACAGAAGGAGTCCAGACACACCAGGCAGGACTTCAGGGCCTTCAGTTTGGGTCCAGTGCAGACGTCACAGGGAACTTCTCCTGGTTTGGCAGCTTGTTGCTCTGAGCTGCTGCTGCTGGCTTTCTGTTGAGCTGCCTGTCTGAACTGAGCAGCCATCTCAGAGATGAAGGTGTTGACCTGCAGCTCAGGTCTGGTGGAGAAAAGCTTCTTACAGTTGGGACACTGATACGGGACCTTAACGTTCCAGTGTTGAGTGATGCAGGCTTTACAGAAGTTGTGTCCACATGGTATGGTGACTGGATCAGTGAACACATCCAGACAGATGGAGCACAGAAACTGATCTTCAGTCAGCTGACAGCTGGCAGCAGACATATCGACTCTGAGAACAAAAAAAATTAGAGAAAAGAAAAGAAAGAGATCTTAGAAGACGAAGAAGATTTCTATTTCTCTCTAAAAACACGACCACCGATGGAGCTCAGCTCAACATTCACTCTGAGAGGAACTTCCTGTCTGAGTAGAGCTGAGGTTTTGAGCTCAAACAGGAAACAGGTCTGTGAGTTAGCTGAAGCTAATGCTAGCTGTGGCTGTATCCTGTGTATCCT
>CM042223.1:1673261-1878261 GCA_023566465.1 Cottus gobio | reverse complement strand
GTGTTAAATCTGCATTCTCTCTCCTGACCACCAGGGGGCGACTCCTCTGGTTATATAGAAGTCTATGCTTCATGTGTTAAAGCTGCATTCTCTCTCCTGACCACCAGGGTTTATGTTTATCGTTCCTTCATGTCAGCGAGTGTTGGTCGTGTTTCTTGTCGTCTGGAGACAATAGAAATATTTATTGGGGGAAAACAGCGAGCCGATCTCAGCCATCATATTCATATGTTCATACCTTCTGGTAGGTCAACACGCTCAATGTGTCGTCTGGAAACAAAAGGTTGTGTTTATGGATTATCTTCTTAGCGGCTGCAGCTCTTTGTTCGAGATGTTGACCTACATGATGACATCATCGATGTTCTGTCATCTTCACCTTGCTGCTTCTTCTCTTTTCATTCTTTTATCATTTTTCTAATATTTTCACATTTTAGACTCATTTTATTTCATTCCAAATTAATAAAAACATTTTAAAAACGCATGCATTTTAACATGAAACCAGTCAGAGATAAAGTCTGATATTTAGATATATTGTGAACAGTTCAGTTGATCTGAGATCAGTTTGTGTTGCCTCCTCTGGAGTGTAAACACACAAAAACAGCAGGAGGATTAACTAAATACTGCTGTGAGGGTCAGACCTAACACACACACACACACACACACACACACACACACAGTTAACAATTGTTAATTGAAACCAAGAAAAACATTTTATTTAGATATTTTTTAAATATTGGTGAAAAAAGCAGCTTGTGTTACGAGAATAAGATATTTTAGGACACTGAGATGAAATGAAAAGAGAAAGGATTAAAGCTCGGTGGACATAAGTGAAAATAAAAGTAAAAATATGTACCAACATTCATGTACCAAATATAATCACCTGACATTTTGTTCATAACTTCTTAGGATTACTATTTAGTCTCATTATTGTAATGAACATTATATGAAATGGAATTTTTATAGCAAAATTCAAAATGTATCTGTGAATAATTAAACCTTTATCTCATAATTATGATTTGCAGAATGTCACACAGGAAACTGAATTATTGTTGAAATCAAGTTGTTTCCCTTTCTTCCTGACTCCTCCCCCAGGTGGCGTCTCTCGGGGTCACGACCTTCACGCTGTGCGCCCTGTGCATCGACCGCTTCCGCGCCGCCACCAACGTGCAGCTGTACTACGAGATGATCGAGAACTGGGCGTCCACCGCGGCCAAGCTCGGCGTCATCTGGGTGGGCGCGCTGCTGCTGGCGCTGCCCGAGCTGCTGATCCGCCAGCTGGTCACCGAGGACGGCGAGCCGCCGGACGCGGCGCCGTGCGAGCGCTGCGTGGTCCGCATCTCCACCGACCTGCCGGACACGCTGTACGTGCTGGGACTCACCTACGACGGCGCGCGGCTCTGGTGGTACTTCGGCTGCTACTTCTGCCTGCCGACGCTGTTCACCATCTGCAGCTCGCTGGTCACCGCGCGCAAGATCCGGCACGCCGAGCGGGCCTGCGTCCGCGGCGGCAAGAAGCAGATCCAGCTGGAGAGCCAGATGAACTGCGCCGTGGTGGCGCTGGCCATCCTCTACGGCTTCTGCATCATTCCGGAGAACATCTGCAACATCGTCGGCGCGTACATGGCGGCCAGCGTTCCCAGGAAGACCCTGGACGTCCTGCAGCTGGTCAGCCAGATGCTGCTCTTCTGCAAGTCGGCGGTGACGCCGGTGCTGCTGTTCTGCCTGTGCCAGCCGTTCACCAGAGCGCTGCTGGACTGCTGCTGCTGCTGCTGCGTTGAGTGCGGCCCGCCGCGCCGCGCGGCCGACGCCGGCGCCGACAACGAGTGCGCCACCACCGAGCTGGAGCTGTCGCCCTTCAGCACCATCCGCAGGGAGGCGTCCACCTCCTACGCCGCCGCGGGGACACACTGCTGAGGGCAAAAAGGTCAAAGATCAGCAGGGGCGGAGCTTCTCCTGGTCATTTGATTGGTTGACACGTCGGGCTGTCGATTCATCAGTTTTTACTGACGGACTCAGTTTACAGATGAGTTTTCTATGAGAACCAACACACATTTTATGTGTTTAGCTCTTTTCTATTCACTGCACTCGGTCGTACTCTTTGTTCATCGCGAGCGGCCGTGGACTCAGGACACGCTTGAGATCACATGGAGAAAAAGAAAAGAGAAAGTTGAATTGGGTAACGCTTTATTTCAGGTGTCTGTAACTATTTCTTTGGGGGAAAAAAATCAGTTGTAAAATGTCCTGTAAATAGCTGCTCCATTTAAAGACAATATACACATTTATTATTATTTTTTAATCAAGAATTTTATCCTCCATGTATTTATATTATATGTTCAGTTAACTTGTTGCGAACCCAATAAAAGTGCTACGTGTGGAGGAAAACAAATCCCTCGATATTAAAATCATATTTATTGTTGAATTACATCACTTTAAAACCAGGAAAGGTCAACACTTATTACGATATAAAATCCAAGACGATATCTAGCCTCATGTCACAATATCGATTTAATATCTATATATTGCACCGCATACATGTAGCAGTCGATCACTGTCGCCAAATGACGCGGCTCTTTTTAGTGGACATTATAAGGACATTACGGACCCCTGAAATACAGTTAAAACCAGTAAATTGCCTTGAGATGACGGGCATAAAGAAAAGTGTAGTTATGTTCTTTTGTGCGTACTTTTCTCAGTCAGAGGGATGAGAGGTTATATATTGAAAGATGCTGTTGTTGCTCTTTATTCAGTGCGTCATGTGACCGAGTCACTGTTGTTGTTTGTTGTTGTTTTTTAGCCACGAGAAAGTGTCACTTTAATTAAACAGCAATTGAACGTAGATGTTTGTTGTTATAAATTATGGCGTGCGTTGATGTGTCGCATCACAGAGAAACAGAAACTTTAAACAAATTTAAAATAAAATGTCTGAAACCGGCTGAACGCTAAACTTGATGCTGCTGCCCGTCTTTGTCTTTCAATATGAATGTTTCATTTTATGGCATCACAATCCACAGTTAAAAGCCATCCAAGTCCAAATGCTGTCCTGCAATTCTTTCAGAATAAAAGCCTCCTGTCTTGGCGGTGCGACCCGAGTGTGAAGCACCGTCTGATTTATGAACGCCGAACTTCAGAGACAAATCATTTTGTTACGGTGGAACTGTGCGAATTGTGGATTTGCTCACAGACGAAAAAGTCAACTAAACTTTTTTTGCAAACCGATTTTTAATCTTTTGTCGCGATGATTCAACTCAAGCAAGAGACGAACAACATGACTTCAGGCACAAAGAAGTTTGACTTTTTGAAACGGAACATTTTAATGATTTAGCATTCGATACCACTTTTATTTCAGACTAAATACAAGTACTCGCATTTGAGTACCCGAGTACTTAATAATACTTTTACAGTTCTAACAATACTCTGTGGTTTTGGGCAAGTAGTGGTAAAGAAAATGTGTATTTCATTTTGCAATATAGCAATTTGTGTACTTATTTATTTTTAGAGGGACACAAAGGACACAGTCCTCATTGTTGGTCCTGTTCAGACTCGACAACATTGAGTTAGTCCGTCCAACAAACTGAACACAAACGAGATGCAAGAGAATCGTGTATCATTGTTTTTTCTATCAAAAAAAAAAATAAATATTTTCTTTTTTTTGGTTTTGCTGCGTCACACTCGGCACAAATAGCTTGTTTTCCTCTCGCCATCGCCTCGTCATCGTCGACGCCGCCCAGCCGAGGGAGGACACAGCGGCGCCATTGTCCTCGAGTCCGCCTCTCAGCTGGCCGCCCCAGTGAACGGTGCTACAGTACCACAGACGAGCACATCCAGGCTCTTTTATTGTGAAAGATGTCGTCTGATGGTTTCTGGTCCGAGACGGTGCAGTCTGGCCCCCCTAAAGAAGAAGTACACAAACTGAGGGACTGGGGGAGCAATACGAGCGTGTCATTGGACGGTTTGATCCACACGACGATAACAAATCAATACAGAAGAAAACGATCACAAAACGTCTGACAACTAATGCTGACAATGTTTAATTAAAGTCTGCATGTGAAGGGAAATTGCTACTGCGGACGCCTCTCGAATCAAATCATCAAATATGGGGGCAGGAGTGTGTGTGTGTTTGTTCTTGATACACAGTGAGGACTACAATGTTTTTAACCACAAAGCAGTCCTCACTTCTTCAAAGGCCCGTTTGTGAGTGAAGACCTGCTTTTTATTTTGAAGGTAGGGTTGGTGATCAGCTGTGAGTACTAACAATAGCCATCTTGGTTGTTTACGTTCATAATCATAGTTTTGGGGGAATGTCTCGTGGTCTGGAAGGATTTACGCTGAACGCATCTTACTTTAATGAGACGCTTCAGAAAACCAGATCCCTTCTGTGATTCAGAGCAAAGAGTTTGTTATGGTTTCCTTGGAAGAAAAACACATGCCTGTACTTTCCCCCTACCATTACGTATAAAATCATATAAACTTTAATTTGAATTTACAGCCGTGGGTAATGACATGACATTCTTGTCTCCGAATCATCCGTTGGGGGCTCGTTTTACGTAGACCTCATTCTTCTCTAATCACCCGTTTGGCTTTGATTTGTTCACTGGCACCAAACTTGCGCGTTGAAGTCTTTTGTAAACGAGGCCGGCGGCACCCAGTCGCTGCTCCAGTAATTAGACCGCCCCATTCATTCAGAAACAATGGGGGCGGCGGGTACACTGAGGCTCACTGACCTTCTCCCAAATGCTCCCATGGACGGCTTTCTGGGATCAGACGGGACTTCCTGGGTGGGCTGGGATCGCTGCTCCCTGATTGGTGGACGGGAGCCAGGCTCCCACGGCAACCAAGACAATTGTGCTGAATGGTGCAGTCAAATTATATTTTTTAAATCATAAAACGGGGGTGAAATAAGAAGTAACACACATCATTTCCTGCCAAGAAGCCGTGTTTATATATGTGTGTGTTTCCGTCACATGCAGAGACACATTTCATACAACGCACCAGGTGAGTTGGCAGCAGCCGTCCAACTGGGAACAAAACCAGTGGAGTCCAGGACGTTCCTTTAAAAGAAATGTTCTCTCAGAGAGGCCCTCGACTGATTCGCTTAGTTGACAATTTACAGTTTTTTTCAATCGCTAACAAGCGCTTACCCATACTTCAGATACTTTTTCTAAACTCTTAACACAGACTCACACCTACAAACCACAATTGGCCAAATGGATAATTTTCTTCTCAAAAACACATTTTGTTAAATATTTACTAACTCTTCATTTCAAAATAGAACACATCTTTCTCTGCACACACTAACTTTACCAAAACACTGGAAATCTGACTCAAAATGAAATTATTCTGTCAAAGAATAACTCTTGTTTTCACTTCACAAGGTCCTTCCAGTCAATCAAAGTACACCAGGTTTCAAAATACTGGCTATTGCTGACATTACAAAAACTGCATAGACTTTTATGTTTCAGTTTTACAGGTATTTGCATGCAAAACATGCAATCCACTGTTTTTACACTACATTTCTTGGTTGGGAACTGTATGTCCACATGTAATGTTCACATTCAAAAGCATTCCAGTAAAAAACAAATCAGTTTTTATTTCCCTTTACTGTTTACTACAGGAGGTACAGTATGAATACTGTTTAAAGTATGATAGAACAGAAAAAGTTTTACAGTATTGCTTACAGTGAACAAAATATCCATGAAACACACAAGAGCATTCTGAACAAACAAACAACGGCAAAAAGCCCAGATAAAAAGGGGGGGAACATGACTCCTCAAAGTCCTCCTTTTACTGTATAAGTAATGCCACTGAGTCTAAGCCAGACTGGAATCAGCTGTGGTTTGCCCAATTTACCCAACATAAATCAGCTGTGTGTCAATTATTCAATTGTTTGTTTATTATCAGCTGAGATATATTGTTTTAGAACTGATATCATTGCAGAAGAGGTTTTTAGACTGTATCTAAGGTTTGAATATTGTTTTTGCCATTGTGGGATGTTGTGTGTTAACATTCGTAAATAATACAAAAACAATCCATAATTTTGTTGGGAGGTCTAGCTTGTCTGTTAAGAAAATGTAAGCATTGTGGAAATGTGTTCACTGACTGCATATTGTTTGAAAACGACATGAAATGTGTGAATGGTATGGCCACAAAAGACCGATGCAGTACTAATTGTGTTTAGAGTTTTGAAAATGTGACCACTGTTTGGACAAACGCTTGGTAGCGCCTGAAAAAAACTGTAAGAGGAACAAAACAGCCGTCCTGCAAGAAATCCTGATGCCAAGAAGGTTATCCCAATCAGAGAAGTTTGAAGTACACTTGCACATACGAGGAATTCAATGCGTTTTCTAATCTGTTTGACTCTAAATGAGCATAATTTACTAAATGAACATCATGCTGTATTGAAGAAGACTTGAAACTAGAGATTGAGACATAAACTCATGTTTACAATGTTTACTGAGGGAATACATCAAGAGAGAAGTAGAGTCATTTATATAGACTTCTATACAACCAGAGGAGTCGCCCCCTGCTGGTCAGGAGAGAGAATGCAGCTTTAACACATGAAGCATAGACTTCTATACAACCAGAGGAGTCGCCCCCTGGTGGTCAGGAGAGAGAATGCAGCTTTAACACATGAAGCATAGACTTCTATACAACCAGAGGAGTCACCCCCTGGTGGTCAGGAGAGAGAATGCAGCTTTAACACATGAAGCATAGACTTCTATACAACCAGAGGAGTCTCCCCCTGATGGACCTGGAGGTTTCCCCTTGGTTTGTGTCCAATAATATGTTTTTTAATCTAATTTATTGATAAATTGTTAAATATTTACAAGGTTAATTTTAAAATGTTAATTTTTAAATATATACAGTGATTGTATGTATTCAATGTTTGACGCTCTTACAGTCCAGCTGCTAAATGACTGCAACGTAGATGTTCTCCTCTAAAACAAACACCATCACCAGCCTCTTAAAGCGACATCGGACCAGTACATTCATTTGCGCTTCACCCCCTGGGAAAGATCGGGGTCAAAGGTTAAGGATAATTGTGAGGAGAAATGTGAATGGGGAAAAGGATCTGAGAGCCCGTCCGCCCAATTATCACCATGAAAGAGTCTTTGTGTCAAAACTGTTTGAGTCAGCATCCGTGATGTATCTGCTCCGACAGACAACAGAAGCTGGAATCGTTTGGCAGATCGCATCATGTGTTGCTGGGAGCATATTTCTAATCGTGTTTCCTCCTGAAAGTGCTGGGCGAACATACTGGGAGGGGGATGACCTCCCCTCAGTGAGGAATCAGTCTGGCCAGCGGGGCGTTCAGTCACAGCCGGTGACCTAGAAATGTTGCTGCAATCCCCAACAAAGGAGGAGAATCGGGACAATAAAGCTCTTATTCCCCACCACCACCAGGCGACAGCTTCCATCTGACAGAGCAGATTATACTGGGAGGGGGACCGGGCTGAGCCCAGCTGGGCCGGGCTGGACCAGGCCGCCAGCGCAGGGGGGGTGCACTCAGCCAGTTAACAGTGTTGGGAACGCTAATGGTTAGATTTCTATCATTTCTATAGTGTTGGCAACACGCTGACCTAACCTCTAACGAACAAAACTTAACACGCAATCCCGTTCCTCCTCTCCTGGTTTGGGTCGATCCTTATGACCTCTTATCCTCAGAGAGTCGCAGGGGACGGGATCCAATCAATATCTTTATTTAAGAAGTGGGCATAGTTGTTGTGAATCCATCTATTAGTTTGTTGAACATGAAGTGACCATATTAGGACTGAGGAGTGACTTAGTGACGCCTTATACATATCACCTTGTAGCCCCGCCCTAAAGCATCCCCTGTCAATCACCTTGTAGCCCCGCCCTTAAAGCATCCCCTGCTTTATGGTCTGTTTGACTCTAAATGACCATAATTTACTAAATGAACATCATGCTGTATTGAAGAAGACTTGAAACTAGAGATTGAGACATAGACTCATGTTTACAATGTTTACTGAGGGAATACATCAAGAGAGAAGTAGAGTCATTTATATAGACTTCTATACAACCAGAGGAGTCACCCCCTGCTGGTCAGGAGAGAGAATGCAGCTTTAACACATGAAGCATAGACTTCTATACAACCAGAGGAGTCGCCCCCTGGTGGTCAGGAGAGAGAATGCAGCTTTAACACATGAAGCATAGACTTCTATACAACCAGAGGAGTCGCCCCCTGGTGGTCAGGAGAGAGAATGCAGCTTTAACACATGAAGCATAGACTTCTATACAACCAGAGGAGTCGCTTATTAAAAATAGGTTATTCTTAATTCAAATTGATTAAACTATTAAATGATGATGTATTAGTGTAGATTAAACTATCCAGCAGTATAGGAAGTCATTCAAATCAGCCCCACCTTTATCATGCAACATGACAGATGAACACTTTAGTAATTATAATCCTATAGTATATAACATTTGTATATAATTTGTAAATAAATAATTGAAAGAGGCCTTTCTGCATACACTTTTGGTACTTTTGTATAGTTTTTGTTTGTAATACTTTTTGTACTTTAAAGTATTTTGGACAATATACTGTTTTACTACAATATTTTATATTATATATACAGTTATTGTGGCTACTTCAGGTCAGCACACCGTAAAGCAGAGTCAATAAACACTAAATCTTCTTCCACCACGACTACATTTCGTCAAACGAAAGCTAAGTGGATATTGTATATATAATAATGTATTCACACAGCTCAGACTCCGGATTCTTCTGGAGGACCAGCTGATGCCGACGAGCCCTGAATATGGATGAGAGGCCGCGAAATGTGTTGCGACATAAAATATCACTGTGCTCTGGAATTCATTCATTCATGCGCCTGAACAAAGAGCTCTGCACATGCGACAGAACGCGTCTGATTTTACAATGAACACTGGATTCATAGTGAAATGCTCCTCAGTGCTGGTGGGAAGATTTTATATATGTATGTATTTGTTACCTCCGGGCAGAGCCGGGCTAGCTTCACCCTTAGTTTCCAGTGCTTATGCTAAGCTAGGCTAACCAGCTCCAAGTACCGTGCGAAGAGGAGACTCGTATCAATCTTCTCATCTAACTCTGGACAGTAAAGGGAATTAGCATATTTCTACCAAAGTGCTGAAGTATTCTTTTAAGATTTCAGACAGAAACTATCTATCTATCTATATATACGTATATATATATATACGTATATATATATATATATATATATATATATGTATACATATATATATGTATATATATATGTGTACATATATATATGTATATATATATATATATATATATATATATATATATATATATATATAATGTATATAAAATATACATAATATATATATATACATATAATATATATACATATATATATACATATATACACATATATATATATATATATATATATATATATATGGCCAGGAAACGCAACAGTTTCAGGTGGATAATTAACATCCCCAAATACTTTTGCCTTATTTATTTTTATAAATCAGTCTTTAGGGAGACGACACATTCATCAGTTGTTTCAGAGGAATCGAACCTGCGGCGTTGTGTCAGATCTTTGTCGCGTGTGGAGGGAAACGTGTTTGTGACGTGCAGCTCCCCATTCATGTGCGCTGTGGATTCATATTTACATATTTCTGGATTCAAACTCGTGACGTAATCCAGATTAAGTTACTGGCTTCTCTACGTGGGGTTTATTGCATTTTGGTCTAAAGAAATATAGAAATATAAAAAATTAAAACATAATCAGTATTTCCTGTGTGAAACCAGTTTGAAAGCACAGTTCTAATCTCTAAAGACTCAACACCAAAAAGTGACTCTGGGCAAGATAATGACTGAAGGTGGCACTACTTTTATTAAATAAAACAAGTATTTCAATAAATTGGGTGTTTTAAATAATTATTTTCAGTGTTTTCCTGTCTGCCGTGTGGAGCTCTGGCTCCCCCTAGAGGACAGAAACAAGCAGCTCAGGCAAGTCCATTACAGCCAGTAAATAAGTACATTTACTCAAATACTGTCCTTAAAACGTAAAATAAATCAGATTTATTTTTCCCATTTATGCCACTTTATACTTCAACTCCAAATAATGTACTTCTTACTACGTGCATTTAAAAAAATACTTTCGATTTTTAAAGATTATTATTTTTAAAGATAAATTAATTCGTAGATTTGGATGTAATATAATTGTTTTAGCTACTCAGCAGTATATAAAGTAATTAAATCCAGTTGCAGTTGAAGATATGAACTCACGGCACACGTTTATTATACGTGGTAACATTTTTCTTTGCTCTTCAAAGGATCAACTAATCGAATGGTTTCACTTTGTTATGTTCAATAAAAAAGAAAAGAAAATTGCAGTTAGCTATAGCTCCCAGTGCTGTTAAACAAAACTACGATAACGAGCTCTTGAGCAACACTTTAGTCGGCCACGATCGGCCATTTTGCTGCTTTTGAGGCCGCGTTAACATCCTGATTACCTGGAGAACACACAACATGATTTCTTGGGATATCTACGAATTACAGCATTATTTCTTTGTAGGGTTAGCTAATGCTGGATGAGACCAGCCTGCCTGTGAACGCAGCATTACACACTTTAAATGTCAATATAGCTATCTGGGTTTTGTAATTAACCATTTTGTCTGACAGTCATGATGAATTTGGCTGCATTTAAAGGACGGATTCACCTCTTGTGTCTGAAAACAATAGTCAGGTGCCGATAGATTATAGTTATGGCTCCCGAAAGATCCCTTTTATTTTGAACATGCAAAGAAAGGGATGAAGGACAAAATCCACGGTCTTCTTTCTATACAAAAATTGAATGAAGTTGAGCCAAAGCGAGTGGATATCTTCCAAAGTTACAGTTGCTTTATTACAAATTTCCATCTTTTGCGTTTGCCTTGATCTGTAGAGGAGGTATTGCAGTACAATGAGTGAATTTTAGAATTAAAAAAACACTTCAATACTGTAACGGCTCCTGGTTTCTTCTCCAGATGCTGCGCCTCCGCATCCGTCTGCTGTGCTGTGCTGCCCTCTAGTGGTCGTCTGTATGTACTGCATTTCCACCATCCAGATTGTGGGTTTCTACACGCACACGCACGCACGCACGCACACGCACACGCACACGCACACGTTAAAACTGTGGAATTGTCACATATTTGTGCCATTAATGTATTCATCATCACCACGTACTTCAGATTGTTGAGCAATATTGTCAGCAGCTCGAGGGGGGGGAGGGGCCTGTGAGTGTCTCCATTGGTTGTTTTGACGACGGCCTTGGGGGTGTTGTTGAAAATCAGTAACGAGTGGCACGGCTCCTCGCTGTAGCAAAGGCAGTCGAAGCCGTGGTCAAAGTAGTCGACGTCGTCCTGCGAGAGGCTGCCGAGCACCGTCAGCGGGCCGCCGCGGGGCTGCCGCACGATGTCGTAGCGCTGCGGGTCGAGGTGGAGGAAGACGTCGTCGTCCCAGCGCTTCCTCACGCAGCGACCTCGGCCTCCGCAGAGCGCCTCGCTGCAGAACTGCGATGCCGTGGAGACGTTCAGGATGTACGGGTTCATGACCTGCTGCAGGTGGCTTTGGGCGTCGAGGCACGAGTCCTGCAGAAGGTTTAGAGATACGAAGTCAAGTTAAGTTGGGGAAAAGAAATAAGGGGGATTATGTTTCTACCTCTGTGTCGGTGACGTCCATGTCTCCCCAGGAAATGACGCCAGCGGCGCCGAGAGCAGCAGCTTCTCCGATGGTGTTCACGAGATCAAACTGAGAAACACAGACGGCCGGAATCAAACAAAACCAACGTATGAGAACTGCAAGAATAACAATCGATCTTAAAAGATCTTACAAAGTGTTTCTACTCTCATGAAGCTGTAGTTTCTAGTACTTTCCAAGTACACTGTTAATATCGCTGTACCATATTTATGAGCTCCTCAAACAAAAGAGGTTTTGTGTCTTGCCCTTCAGAAAAGGCTGCGTCAGTCTATCCAGGCGCCATCATGTCAAATACCAAAAAAGTAATTTGTGCGAGCATGTCGGTGATTGTTTGCCGGACAGTTTCTACCTTCAAATCGCCGTTTGTCTGAGGGATTGAGCGTTGACAAGCTTGTCTCTACAAAGCATGAAGCGGGCATCCTCTGTAGATTAAAATGACAAAGCTGAAGACCTTCAACCCACTTTAGGATACCTCTCTCTCAAACACCTTCCTCACTGAAAGTAAACAAGAGTAGCCAAAGACGAAGACCACTGGACTAGAGGCAGTAAGTACAACCTCTATGACCACCGGACGGCTTGGTCGGGAACTGATCAGCCATTAAGGAGTCTTTCCGAACTTCTCCATGGCCACTCGGACCCTGATAGAGTGACTCTCTGAAACGCCTCGACTTGAACCGTCACGTTTATTCCAAGGCAACAGGCACTTTTTATTGTATTGGTAAAAGTAAAAAATCCAATGATCAATGGATACAAATACAAAATAAAAAAAAGGTAATTTGTTTAATTTTTCCTTTAAGTTTTAAAGCGTTTGTAGTACGTTTAACTTGCAGTAAAGTTAGTTTCAGTGAGTTAACAGAGCTAAAGCATTACCACTGTTGCTTAACCTCAACATCAGGACCCCTGCCAGTCATTCAGAAGTCAGTATTTAACTTAGACATGTATAGAAAGAGATATAAAAGGTGTGTCTGACCTCTGACATGTAGTCGTCGGTGCTGTCCTTATAGACGGGGCGGATGTAGGCATAGATGGGGATGGAGTAGGAGCTGTTGGGGAGCGTCGACACCCTCATGGCCTCCTGGATGCGATGCCGGACAAACTGCCGGGCCTGCTGGGTGTCTCTGAGCACCAGCTCCAGGTAGATGGACGGAAAGAGCGCCGTGGACTCGCTCCAGAGCCACAGAAGATCGTCGTTCCGGTCCTTCTCGATGGCGGGACACTCCCCGGTGAAGCCCGCCATGTTCTTGTGGTAGTCGTAGTTGTAGCAGTCGGGGTACAGGTAGAAGCCCCAGAGCCGGTTGGGCCTCAGCATCTTGCCGATGCAGATGGACTGGACGAAGTACCGCCTGGCGCCATGTTCGAACACAACCTGCGCCAGGTCCTCCACCTCGCCTTCCGTCATAGACGGGTTGTTCCCCTCGACCAGGTCGATAGAAATCTGCCTGTAGATGTCTTTGCTGCCCCAGTTTCGAACCCACTGCGGCCTCCACTCCTCGAAGTCGAGCACGGCGAGGCCCGGCCGGTCGCCGGTGATGTAGAACTCAATGTCATCCTCAGCGAGCTCGTGGTGATCCTGCAGGTCTACCAGCTGCGGCAGGCCCTCGTCGTGCAGCTCGCCGGTGTCCTCGTCCACGTATGGGAAGAAGCCGAAGCGGTCGATGTAGAATATGGAGATGCTCTGGTTGGTCGCCGTCTTCAGTGTGCTGCTGACGAAGTGGAAGTGGGAGAGGTCGAGCGGCATGTTGAAACGTCTGTCGCAGAGCTCCGTCGGGGCGTTCCACATGAACAGGAAGTGTTGGCCGGGACGGAGCGGGGGGTCCGTGCTCGGCAGGGCTCGGATGGAGCTCAGCAGGGATAACGTGGCGACAAAGACGGAGGGGAAATGTTTGCCATCGAGCAGCCGGAGTTCATTCATGTTGAAGACGGCAGTCTGACCTGTGAGCAAAAGGAACCAGAACATTAGGAGGTAGGAAAGAGTTCCCAATGCTTAAATTAATCTAGTTGTGTTTAGAGATGAACAAACGTTCTCTTGATGCATGAACATTTAATAGAACCATTCAGACGTCAATGTGATTTAACTTAAGTTGCTTTTAAGGAAAACAAAACGTATGTTTCATATTGTACAAGTGCAGATGGGTCTTTTCCTAAAGAAATTGTACTTTCTTGATTCTTGTTGTTCTGAGTTTGTATTCATGGTTGAATGCACTGTAATATAATGTAAAGAAGGTACCTCTTGATCATAGAAGGTATCTCTTGATCATAGAAGGTATCTCTTGATCATAGAAGGTATCTCTTGATCATAGAAGGTATCTATTGATCATAGAAGGTACCTCTTGATCATAGAAGGTATCTCTTGATCATAGAAGGTATCTATTGATCATAGAAGGTATCTCTTGATCATAGATGGCACCTCTGGGCAGAAAGTACCTCTTGGCAGTTGGACCACGATCCTCGCCCTGGGCCTCTGCTTTGTCTCCTGTCAACACCGTGTGCTTCTTCTAGTTGGTTTCAAAGGGAATCTGTCTGCAGATCTTTGTGTGTGACTCGTTAGGGCTCTGATGCAGCGCACCTGGGTGAGACACGCCAGGAGAAAAGCCCTCCTGCACAGGTGAGCTGCTTCATTTGAGATAAAGAACTAGTCTATAGTGTCTGATCCATACTCCGGAGCAGAAGGTGGCGGTAATGCACCAACTAGATGGATGCCAAACGCCGTAAAACATCAAGAAGAAGAAGAAGAAGAAGAAGAAGAAGAAGAAGAGGTGCTCTCTGGGTTGTGCAAGAACTTGTAGCTTACTCATCCACCTTTCTTTTTTTGTTTTGTTTGAGACTTCTTATTTTATGTTGCTCACACCCAACTGACCACTTTATTCAGTTGCAGCATCTCGACTTCCACAATAACTGAACTTAATGAAAACATTGTTAAGTGCATTGGCAAAGTGCATTTACATGTAAATCAGAAATAATTGCATCAACAAAAAAGCCTCTGGGAAAGTTTCATCTTGGCAAAAGAGATTTTGCCTTCTTAAAGGGATAGTTCGGGTGTTTTTAAAGTGTGGTTGGTATGAGGTGTTTTAGATGGAGAACCAGACAGGAGTAAAGTAATGTTCTGCTGTGGTCAGATTTTAGACGCCTAAAAGAATCATAGTCAGTTCAAGTTTAAGCTAAGTTTAAATGTGTTAACCTCTGTCAGACAGCTCTTACTGATGGGGAACTGAAGCCTCCATTCACAATAACGGCTATTTCACCTCACAGAACACAAGATGTGCTGGTCCACTGCCGCCTCTATAGTTTAGTTAATTTGGTATTTTCGTGTTTTTTGGTGAATCCGAAATTACCCTTTTTAAGACACCAAAGTCTCAAACTAATAAACCCATCAATGCGATGGTAGACCAGCGCCTCCTGTGTTCAAAGAGGTTAAATCACTGATTTTGTCTATGGAGTCTGGTGCTGGCATTAATTACCATCTCATCTTTAAATCCCACTTGTGACCTCCGCTAATCCAAATAATGAATGACCAACAATATATTTTAGAATTAATACATTTTAGGTTAAAGAAAGTATGAATATTTAGATTATTTATTTTAATTATTTAATTACCAATATTATGCTTTGATGTATTGAGTTATATGTGTATTTGGTGAAACCTCTTTAGTGTAGTAGGTCTGTTTCAGGGCTCAATTTCATTAGTTGACTAATATTTGGCGTATGTATCACTTAAATATATATATATATATATATATATATATATAATTTGTTTGCAGGCCAGCAGATGAGAGGAATCTTTTGGCTCAAGTTAAAACATGAAGTGATTGATTTATATTTCTTAATATTCTAAAGACAAAGGACTCACTCAGTAATTGTTGAGGTATGAAACCACAGCAGCTTCAGTTATTAACAAACTTCCCTCACTGAGCGTCTTAATTAAGCCGTCAACATACAGACGACTGCGGCTGTAAGAAGCTTGAGTTACACATTTTGTTAAATTTGCATTCCTACGAAGAAGAAGAAGATCGATAACACAAACGTGAGTAGTTTCCATCTTCATTTATCGCAAATAAATACATTTGTTTGGCATACTTTTTTATATTAACATGACGACATGATTTACCTTTTTTTAATCTTGTTTTTGCTTATTTACCAAATTTTAGATGTATTATTTGAATACATATTTGTAAATAAAGCACCATGTTATTGAAATGGTCCATATCTCAAAATTATAATGCGTGAAAAAACATTTATGTCAACTGTGCTGACATTGAAGTATCTATGATACTTGTCTGGCATTTGTCTGATAATAATAATAACAGTAAGGAAGGGTCGGTTGAAATCGAAAAGAGCAAACTGAAAGCGGACACCTTACAGACGCTATCGATTTACTTCTAACTATAGTTCAGTTCTTCAGACGTATACCTAAAATCGTATCTTTGGTCTGCGAGAAAGAACGTCTCTCATCTGCACTTTTGAGCATTTTCATGAATTAACTGTCTGTGCTGATTTATGGATTACACTGCCATCGGCATCTGCATGGACTTGGACTTGTAGAACACAGTTCTCAGTGTTAAACTCGCTGATAGTTTTACACTTTTACAAGGTTTCAGGATCCTCGAGGCAGATTACAGCCTGGCAGCTTTATGATCTCTATAAAACGGTTAATAGAATGGCACCTCTGTCTGTTTGTATTCCAGGTTAAACTTGACCCCAGTAAAAAACACAGATAAACCTTTTGAACCCAAGAGAGACACTTCAAACGGAGACGTCATCAACGAAGCGACCAACCTGCTCTGGGGCTCCAGCTTCTCTGTCCGGAGTGTCGGGGAAATGATTACCTGCTAGTCACGGATGTTAAACTCGCTCTCCTCTGGAAGTCTAAATAGCTCCTCTTTAAATAAGCTGTTGCAGGAGCTTCAATTACAGGCGCAACACTTGTGGAAACTTGTCAGCGCATGAAGGGCCCGAGGTGCTCCGCTTTATTTGTTAGGACGTCCTGATGAGTTCCAGGCTGAGGCCGAGCTCCTGCCTTCCCCGCCTGACAGGAAGACTGCTGAGGACGCTCCGGGACGAGGACACGGTGTGGACATCCGAGGCCTCTGTCAGGACACCAAAGAATGCCGTGAGAGCTTTTTTAACTTGGTCAGCTGTGGCTGTAAAAGTTCTGAGCTTGAGGGAATCTACCCAGTTTCATCATCAGAGGGATGAAGCTCGAAGGGAATTCATCACAGATTGAAAAACAACTTCTGCTCAAAGTTAAAAACCCTCTGGTTTTCAGTTAGATACCATAAACAACAAGTCATCATTGGGAGTGATTTCTTTTCTGTTTAAACTGTTTAAGGGGGAGCGACACATTACAATCCAAAGTCAAAGTAGTAGGATGTTGGAGTGTCATCTGAGAATTCAAAAAAGATGTGTCCTAACCCTAACACCCTTTGGGTTTGTAGCCATAGATGGATTATTGAGCACGCCTACTGGGCACAGGGGGTCACTAAAAATTACTTCAAAGAGAAACAAAACAACCACAAAGAGACAAAAAAGAAACACAAAGACACAACATACACAGTGACATAAAGCAGCTAAGGACACGCGGAAACAAAACCACCACAAAGAGACACAAAACAACCAAAAAAAAGATACAAATGAACAACACAAGAGACACAAGATAACCACAAAGAGAAAATAAATGATTACAAACGACTTAAAATGACCACAAAGAGATGCAACATGACTACAAAAAGGTTCAAAACAACCAGAACCAGAAAAATAAAAAATGATTACCAACCCTCTAAATGGTGCTGGGGCCTGCAATGCTGTCCCCAGGGGCCCAATGTTTTATAACCTTTCCCAAATACAGATCATCTAATGCCGAGGGTACATAATGAGCATTGGAGGCTGCTGCTATGTCTGTGATTAATCCTGGCAGATAAAATAATATGTATAATGTTATTATTTGTACATATAGTTGTATAAAGTCCTCAGATACAACGGTTAATCGTCGTCTTACTGGCGAATACAACAACTTTCTTTGACTAATCCTTCATCCCACTGCTCCCTAAAACTCTACGTTCTTGCTCACTGACGAGTCAAATACTGCCATAAATAATGGCACCATAATGACTGCACTTTACTGAGGCGTGCCGGGGCATTGATGTTGTGCTTGTTTTCCTTTAATGGGCGACCCAGACTTTCATCTAGTCTACGTCTTTTGACTCCAATCTTTGCCGGACTTGTGGGTGTTTTGACTTATCTCGGTCCTGTGGCCGTATTGACTCAGGCTCATAGGTGTTTTAACGACCAAAGTCATTACAAACAGTGTAGTTTTGCACATAACTGACCTTGATTACCACCCTGCCTGAAATAAATATATAGATAATGAATATTTAAGAAAGAGATGTAAGACTTTTCTGTATTTTTCAGTCATCTGATTTTATTTAACTTTTTCTCAGTCTTGGTTGGTCAAAGAAAACCAAAAGAATGAAAAAGCATTTATTAAGGTGACTTCTGATTTTAAATTCAAATAAATCAGTATTATTACTGACGTGGGAAAGAAGCATTTAGTTGTGTAATTTTCAGAATGTATCATTTCTAAACATCATTTTTATGTTGTTTTTAATAAACGCAGACATTACTGGTGTTGTGTAGAAAAGACCATAATTTCATCAAATTGCAGACAGCAGTAGTCTTATGGATTCTGTGGACCGGCAGGAAGTGCGGTTCTGAAAACGGATGCCAGGTTAAACCCAGATGAGCGTCATTGTGGTCGGCTGCAACAGTTTGGGAGAGCAGCTCCGCCCCGCGTAGCACTGACAGGTGAAGTTCTCGGCCCAGACGTTCAGGTCGGCGGCGGACGGGAGACCGACCGCCATGTACTTCTTGTCAGCCCGCAGGATGCTGAAGTGGGCGGGGTTCAGGTGCAGGTAGTGGGCGGAGTCGTAGCTCTTCCTGACGCAGCGGCCCCTCCCCTGGCACTAGACCTGGCTGCAGAGCATGGCGGCCGCCGTCACGTTGGCGATGTACGGGTTGAAGGTGGACGTCAGGTACTCGGACAGGGACTCACAGGCGTCCTGAAGGGGCGGGGCGAAAAAATTGATATGTAGCACAAAGTAAGCTGAAATGAAGAAGAAAGAAAACTGGACCCAGATAAGAAATTTAATACATTTCATTAAATATTTAAATTTTTACATTTTACATTTTAGTGAACTGTATATATATATATATATATATACAGTTCATATATGAAAACACATATATATATATATATATATACATTTTATATAATATATGTATCAACTTCCACCCACCCAGTAGAAATTTCACTATGAACCACAAATGTGAAGCTGCTGGTGGGGCCAGAAAAGAATGTCAGAGCATCCCCAAAATCCTTGTGATTCTCTGGGGATGCCAAATGGCATGACAATCCATCTAATAGTTGAGTTAACTTATTTCAGCCTTCAACAAAGCGGTGGAGTGACCCAACGACCGACCAACCAAGAGACAAATCTACTAGCATAACTGCAATTTTAAGGAGTTTGAAAATCCCACTTCACACAATTAATGGCAATTATTTTTAAACACACAAAAAGCCTTTGTGAGTTTCTTCACATCTGTGAGTTGAGATAACAAACACCGCAGCGTAACACAGCTGTCAGTTCCTCCGAAAAAACAGGAAACCAAGGCAGGTTAATTATTTGCTGATTAAAGCCTGGTCATCTGGGTTCCCCTTTTTCAGACCTGTGAAGAGTTTACAGGATGTTCTCATGGCTGCAGACTCACACAGAGACTCTAAAAGTGACACTAAGAACAAGGGATGATTCAAAGCCAGTTTGTAAACATGCATTTTGGCGCATTCGACTGGGAGCAGACCGAGAGTACCTTGTTGTTGTAGTCTTTGGTTCCTCCCCACATTACGACCCCTGAAGCTCCCAAAGCTGCAGACTCTCCTACGGTGCTCACCAGGTCGGTCTGGAAGAGGACGAACCACACCGGAGATTTACACACACAACGAAAGTTTCACACTCCTAATGATGTGTTTTTTAAAGCTGGTCTTCATCTTGATAACTTATTTGAAAGTCAACGTACAGAGACTTGAAAGCTGCTGCCGACGGATTGATTTCACAGCCTTTCATAAGGGTCTGCTGCATTAGACTAAAGATGGATGACACGCCGGCTCCCCAAAGGTGAATCTCTGGAGGTCTATAGAGGACCAGGACTAGACTGAGACATTACATTTAATTTAGCTGAGGCTTTTATCCAATGCTATACAGTAGACACAGCAACGATGAGCAATTAGGGTTAAGTGTCTTGCTCAAGGACACTACAACATGGACTAGCAGAGCCAGGGATCGACCCACCGATCCTCTGATTGTAAGACAGACTTGCTAACCACTGAGCCACAGTGAGACTGTTTCACAACCAGTTAAAAGACTGGGAGGAACATTGACTGGCTATGAAACGGTCTCAAATGAACATCACGGTGGACCCTACTGCAGTAAAAGGAGAGGTTTACTGGTGTTCGAAAACACTACCGCTTCTGTCCACAGGGGCCGCCAAAAATTGCAACAAAATGAAGGTTCCTTGTAGTAACTTTAAGTTAGTTTCACCTTGGTCTCGAACTTCTGGGTCTGGTCCTGGTACAGTGGCCTGGAGTAGACGTAGACCGGCATGGTGTATGGACGGTCGGGCAGCGCGGCCACCCTCAGCGCCTCCTGGACACGGTTGCGGGCGTAGAGCGCGGCCTGGGGGGAGTTCCTCAGGGTCTGCTGCAGGTAGACTGAAGGGAAGAGGGCGGTGCTGCGCTCCCACAGCCACAGCATCTGGTTGTTCTGCTCCTGGGTCTTCGCGGAGCACTTCCCCATGTAGCCGGGCTTCTCCCAGCCATAGTTGTAGCAGTCGGGGAACAGGTAGAAGCCCCAGCGGCGGCTCGGACGCTCGCCGATGCCAAGGCTGATGGTCTTCTCCATGAAGCGCCGGCCGGCATGCTGGAACTGGCTCTTTGCCAGTGTGGACATTTTCTTAGATGACAAAAACGGGGCCATCTGCAGGGCGTGAGTGATGGACAGCTTCTTATAAATGTGTTTCGACCCCCAGTTCTGGTCCCAGAGGGGCCGCCAGGACTCCCAGTCAATGACCGCCAGCCCGGGAGAGGAATCCTGGGAGATGTAGTGATCGATTTGACTCTGCGCCATGGCCAGATGCTCCGTCAGGTTGCCCTTCTGGGGGATCCCGCCTCTGTAGAGCTTGCGTTTGGCGGTGTCGACTTTAGGGTAGAGGCCGAGGCGGTCCTCATAGAAGATGGTGAGGAACTGACCGGGCCCGGCCGCGGGCGTGGTCACCGCCTGGAAGGCCGCGGTGTCCAGCGGGATGTGCAGCCGTCGACACTGGTCGGTGGGGGCGTTCCATACGGCCACAAAGGGGTGGTCGAGGATCAGCGGCGGCTCAGTCGGCGGCGGCTGAGTCGGCGGCGGCTGAGTCGGCGGCGGCTGAGTCGGCGGCGGCTGAGTCGGCGGCAGTGGGAGGACGGCGGCGACTGATCCAACGATACAGAGGACGACGCAGGACAGGCAGGATGAGGCCATTGCAGTGGCTCTGGATGAATGGAAGAAAGACAACAAATAAGGACACATTAATAGCACATGTGAATTCGTTCTTTCTACTTCCGTGTTCTTGTCAGCACCTGACGACAGACAAAGAAAGATGATACAGTCAACAAAAACATGTCATCATGTTGTTTTACTGGATGTAAGTTATTTATCGACGGGTCACTCTTATAAAATCACGAGATACTTGTTGATTGAAAGATAAGTTTTGATAACGTATAGAATTAAATTATTCTGTATATGCTTGAAAACAATCCAAAGAAGAAAGATAAAACTACACATAACTAAAGATGTGCCTAATATAAACTAAACATAAGGCAGTTATTTAATCTTTTCCAAATTTAAAATGTTGTCATTCCTCGAAAGATCAACACAAAATTAATCCAACTGTCGCTACAAAATTAGTAGAAAAATCCAAAACTCAAATTGTCCAAATGTGACGATTGATTGCACATAATTTATATATATATTTATTTCAATAATATAATATTTCATAACGTGTCATGAGTTCCTACCTGCTGCTCTCTTCTGAAGGACTGGTGTCTGAACGTCTTGGCGTCTCGTTTTTTTGTCGCTTCATGTGTCGGAGGAAACGGTTTCTTCACTCTGATTGATCGTTATCTGATCGATTTCCTGGACTCCACATTCAGTCAGCTGTGTTCAGGGTCAAACTTTTAAGGTCTAAAGACGTCTACGGAGAGATGAAATGGGGATACATTTGGGATGACGATATTTTGGTTGATGACTACAAAGTGACTTTGTTTTAGTAAAGTGAAAAGAATTGAACACATCTTTGTAGTGTTTTAAGTTAAAAGACACTTTCTGTATTGTGCAGTTCAGATAATATATAGTTTGATGGTATTGAATGTAAAATACATTTTATTTAATTGCACCAGAGCCTTAAAGACGTATATTTTTAACAATTCAGTATTTCTAGTTGGAAACAAAAACACTTTTTATGTGAAGGTCTACTGAGTTTTACACAATTCTTGATGTAATGAATCATGCTTGAATTAAATTCCCCTCAAGGTGAGCATCTGCAGCGATCACCTTTGGTTTAACTTCTCTTTTCCCATGTTACATTACATTACGTTACATTACATTACATTAGATTACATTATGTTACATTACATTACATTAGATTACACTACATTTCATTACATTAGATTACATTACATTTCATTACGTTACATTACATTACATTGCATTACGTTACATTACATTACATTAGATTACATTACATTACATTACATTAGATTACATTACATTTCATTTCATTACGTTACATTACATTACATTACATTACATTACATTGCATTACGTTACATTACATTGCATTACGTTACATTACATTACATTGATTACATTATGTTACATTACATTTCATTACAATAGATTACATTACATTTCATTACATTAGATTACATTACATTACATTACGTTACATTACATTAGATTACATTATGTTACATTACATTACATTAGATTACACTACATTTCATTACATTAGATTACATTACATTTCATTACATTAGATTACATTACATTACATTTCATTACATTAGATTACATTACATTACATTTCATGTTGCAGCAGTGTTTGTGTTGGTGAAGTGCAGCGTGAGAAGCAGAAGTTTGGCGTCACCTCTTTAACCAATATGTGGTTAAGTAGTCTACAAATGAATTAGTTTTGGATAAGACGGTGACGTTGTGTTGTTGACTCCTCGATGACTCACTGTTCAATCATTTGTTCGATGTTAATCTGACGCTTATGTGGTTTCGGTTGCTGAACTTAGACGATCTGGACAACCTTTAAAGCACAAACAATGTCAAAATATCACATTTTAAAGGATCAGCATCAATGTGATCGTTTGAAAAACAGATTTCTGCCCTTTTGCAGTACACATTATGTGTGACCAGTTTCTGCATTTGACACATTTGAATTTGAGGTATTTTTTCACGAGTCACCTCTTCCTCTTTTCAACCCTCAGTATTTGGACAGAAAGCAGCTGGTTTGATGACTCAAGTTTCCACGTTTGTTGCTTTGAATGTAAAGAGTGACTTTAAGGTTTATTTGAGGTATATTTAAATGAATGTCCCCCCACCCCAGGAAATATTATGTATATAATATACATAAAATATGGACTAAAAGCCATTACTCTGCCGCTCATCATACGTGCCATGCACAGGTTGCACAGTGGAAGTTGTTTTCTCACAATCCAACATGGCTGCCAACATCCTCTCTGTGTGCACAGAAAACCAACAGAAACACAGATGTACTGAAGAAAAGTCTTTATTTGCAGTGCATTTACATTCAGGTAACATTGTTCATGTGTTGCATAGTCCTATTTGCATATTTGGTTTACAATCTTCAGAAGAAGAGAAATTAAAACAATAAGTGCAGGAAACGGTTACAGCCTCATGAGACCCGAACTTCACCTGAAGGCTAGTTTTGAGATGAACCGACTGATTCAGTTTAAAGCAGGATCAGCGTTCCAGAGATGCTACATGTTTAACTTCAAAGACCTTTGACCCTGAACCAGGTCTCCAGTCCACCTCTGCTCTGGATTTGGTCTATAAATTTGGATTAGAACCCAAAACAGTTCAAGCCAGTTTCACTGGAGGCCTTTATATACTGTATATATATATATATATATATATATATATATATATATAATTTGTGTGTAGCTGCCAAAGAATAAAATCCAGCAGCCAGAAAGATGTTCACCATTATGCCGTTTAACCAAACGTCGATATGTTGAATGTCGACGTTTCTGAACCAAATATACGTTTATTAAATGCTTTTCATATCAGCCTCCTATCACACAGAAACACACAATACCCAGAGGATGAACCCGACTGACTGGTCCTCTGTCCTTCCCTGCAGCGCCACCACATTTCGTGGTTTTCACTGAAAGGTATATTGGTTGGATTGCCATCATTTTAAACCGGCCGAATGCGAAGATCTTCACATTCATCGTATTCGTGAGCTGCTGCAGAACAGAAATGTTTGTCAGTGTCCTCCAAAAATGATCATGAATGATCATGAAGTTTAGGTCACTAAAAGTATTTTAAAAAAGTCAGAGAAAGACTGTGGTTAAAGGAAAACTGTTATTATGTACAACCAATGGTCCGTCGTGGTTTCTCCTACATAACATTTGTTTTTGACGTATTGCAAATACATTTTCTAACCAAAGTCCATGAAAGGTTTGGGACGTTTTTAAAACAGTGATGTTTTACTAAACTTAACCAAGCAGTTTTGTTGCATTTTTGTTTTGTTCAAATTCACAGGGTGTTTCAGACTGCACCCGTAAAGCAGAAGAATTCTTTTCCTCAAAACATAATTGAGAATGCGTGTTTAGTTGTTTGGGATCATACTTCCTTGAGGAGACAATCAGTCCAAGAGTCTGTGAATAAAATAGAAAATGCATAATGTTTAAATTCTGGTTTGGTTTCTGCAACTGCGGCTGAAGATCGAAAGCTCCAGAAAAGAAACATTGAGTGTAAATATTGATCTGAACGTTAGCATCTCGTTAGCTGCTCTGCAGGATCAAGCTCGGCCTGGTGGCATCAACAAAGTCTTTTCTGGTTCAAAGTTTTACCATCAAACACCTTTCTAACCTGCACTCGGTCAACAGAAGTCAGCTGTCTACTTCCTGTTCACCCTTTTGCAGCAGACGATTCTTCTTTTGGCGAGAAGTTGAAGAACCGCCGAGTCACGTTCAGAAACAGGATGTGCCATACGTCCTGCTCAGTGTTGAGTCAGAAAGCTACAGTACTGTTTGTCTGTCGATCGGATTCCTCTGGACTGAGTTATAGTAACACCACGCTCTATAAAGTAACACAGCCTGATCCTCTATACTTAATATCTAGAAAGGATACAGATGTATAATATTGTGTCAATAGCACCTACAACATGTGCACGGCACGACCAAACTGCCATAAAATGTGACAACAGTACAAAAACAATACACACTTCACGTGTAACGTCGAGCGAAATAACAGCTTAATGTTCAGAAATATGTCTTCAAACGCACCACAGACCAAGTGTGTGAAGCGTCAGTGATTACTTCCCTCGTTTGGCTTTGTGGTAGCACCCTTCGGCGTCCCTTTTTAATCCGATCGTCGGCGCTGGACGATCTCTTCTGGTCAACCGATCGACATCCAGCCAACGCGTCTTCATTTGATCCAGAACGTTCCTGGAAGACGTGTCTGTGTATAAAGTGCCATCACACTACTCAAAGTAAAGTGTTAAGTTGTCTTTTTTTAAACGTGTGTTACTTTTCAACACAGCAGCTGTTTCCATTTCACATTGAAGATGAGATTTAGTTTTTTCAGAGGACGAACCCTTCTGACTTCGGTTCAGTCTTTTCCTGCAGCGCCACCATGAGGTTGGCATTTGCAGGTTTTTTATTCTCTCGGAAATTTTCTGCACACTTTCACGTCCCCAGGATAAATTGTATAGTTGGTGCCTTTTCATCTGGCGCCATCATGACATTTAATAATTTTTTATTTTGATCCTACTTAGTTTTATGACCAAATACCTGCTGAACAAATCCCATCCGCCTCATACTGTTAAATTCTAAGTAGCAAACACCAGCATGTTAACATTATCATTGTGAGCACGTTAGCATGCTGGCATTAGCATTTTAGCTTAACTAAACTGTTGTACCTAGAGGCCCACAGAGCATCTATGCATTGCTGCACACTCTTAGGCCCAAATCAGGCCGAGCAGCTCAGGGCGGCTTGTTTTCAATGAGCCTGAGCTTCAACTCAGGAGGCAAGTTAGTGATGAAGTAGTTTTCATTCATTTGAACTGTACGATTAACTATCAAGTAGCACACAGGTTATGGTTTGTGTTAAGCTAACGCTAGCCTTCATTCTGTGGTTGCCTCGCAACAGCAACCGAAGTTCTCTTCAACAACGATAAAACAGACTTTATGTTCATGTGAGCTTTTCAGGGGTGAAAGTTGAAGAAATATATCATCCAGCCAGGGAAACAACACCAGAAGATTTGAGTCAATACATCTGAGATGTGTGCAGTGAGTCAGGGGTCTGGAAACGAGACAAAGTGTTGACTGATAACACTCAACGTTTGGTGGGTCTCTGAAAGAGGTCACAAGTCAATCTTCAGCTTGAATGGATTGAATTGAAAACCTCGTTCTGTCTGTGTGTTGAAAAGTAACATCTGTGCTTTTTAAATCTTTTAAAATGTTGTGTTTTCTTTCACACGGCCTTCACCACCGAAGCGTTCAGCAGGAGCATCAGCAGCATCAGGTGAAAGCTGAAGCCGGTCGGCGCCGCCTCGCTCTCCCCGGCCTCCCACCAGTCACCCTGCTCGTCCTCCCACGCCGTCCTCCGCCGCTCCTGCTCGTCCTCGGTTCCTCCCTCACCCCCCCACGGCCCGTCGTCCTCCCTCACTTTGTTGACGCTGTCGCAGCGCTCGCCCTCGTGGCCCTCGTAGCAGTGGCAGCGGAACCGCTCGGCCAGCAGCTGCAGCTCGTGCTGCGAGTGCCACCCGCTGACGGCGAAGTCCTCGTGGCCGGAGGGCCGGATGTGGTAGCTGTCGGCGCTCAGGTGGAGGTAGTGCCGGGCGAGGGGGTCCCGGCGGACGCAGCGGCCGTTACCCTGGCACAGGAAGTCACTGCAGACCTCGGCGGCCCGCGTCACGTTGGTGATGTACTGGCCCAGCCGGTGGCTCAGGAAGGTTTTCACCTTGGTGCAGTTATGCTGTGGGAACAACACACAGTGGTCATGTGACTTTCTTATAGACTCTGATTACGTAATTAAGTCCATGCTTCACGTGTTAAAGCTGCATTCTCTCTCCTGACCACCAGGGGGCGACTCCTCTGGTTGTATAGAAGTCTATGCTTCATGTGTTAAAGCTGCATTCTCTCTCCTGACCACCAGGGGGGCGACTCCTCTGGTTGTATAGAAGTCTATGCTTCATGTGTTAAAGCTGCATTCTCTCTCCTGACCACCAGGGGGCAACTCCTCTGGTTGTATAGAAGTCTATGCTTCATGTGTTAAAGCTGCATTCTCTCTCCTGACCACCAGGGGGCGACTCCTCTGGTTGTATAGAAGTCTATGCTTCATGTGTTAAAGCTGCATTCTCTCTCCCGACCACCAGGGGGCGACTCCTCTGGTTGTATAGAAGTCTATGCTTCATGTGTTAAAGCTGCATTCTCTCTCCTGACCACCAGGGGGCGACACCTCTGGTTGTATAGAAGTCTATGCTTCATGTGTTAAAGCTGCATTCTCTCTCCTGACAACCAGGGGGCAACTCCTCTGGTTGTATAGAAGTCTATGCTTCGTGTGTTAAAGCTGCATTCTCTCTACTGACCTCCAGGGGGCGACTCCTCTGGATGTATAGAAGTCTTTTCTCTCTTCCCTCTTCTCACATGGTCTGTCAGCTCTCTAGCTGCCCAATAGAAATCCTTGCAGCTTTATCTGGAGCCCCAGTGTGTGTGAACTTTAAAGCAACAACATAATGACGGTGTACGGAGCTAAAAGTCGGATGCCGTTGGGATGAACTTGTTTTTTCCTGCAGACCGGCTATAAAAACACAAGCATTATAGTTCTCAAAACGTCAAAAAGCTTCTTCACAGCACACAGCGACCACATGAGGTCAGCTCTCTATTGTCTGACTGTTTACTGGCCTGGTTTGTGTCCAAAACAAATCAAGAAGCCAGAGGAAAGATTGTTTCTTCTCATGCAAGGACACGGTCACAAAGGAGGAAAGAAGGAGTTTGACCGCAGATCCTCAGCGTTTGGCCAGTATTCACATGTTCTTTGTGTGTTAATGAACTGCTCACAGGGAGTAAGAGAGAGTTGGAGGATGAAGGACACCCACCCGGGACGAGGTCAGGTTCAGGTCGCCCCAGATGACGAACCCCGCCGCTCCCAGAGCAGCGCTCTCCCCGATGGTGTGGATCAAGTCCTTCTGCAGGAAACAGTTAAAATCATCAGAATCATCAGGACACTTCACCAGTTCATTACAATTACTTTGGAATGTGTAAATGAGACATTCACTTTTTAAATAAATGCTAATTTGCATACATTTCAGAGAGGAGTGTATGATATCTCTCCTGTATCACTCCATACATCAGAAACCGTCATGTTTTTATTAATAAATGTAGTTTAAATGAGGTTATGAATGCTGTGTGAACAAACCCCTCTGCTTAAACACTCAGAATATATAATAACGTCCTTTAGAGATGTAACACATTAACACAGTTTTCTTTAGTTTAGTTATTTGTATAAAGCACAAGAAAATATTTTATTTTATAATATAATATTTTTTTTAATTGATAAATTTTATACATCATTGAATCTTATGAACTTGTTGTGTTTTTATCTTTTTATATACATTGTAGATACATTGACAGATATTTTAAAGGTTATTCCTGAAAGTCCTCTACAGACCAGTGAGCACAAAATAAACCCCTTCTGGTTTTAGTGGTGAAGTTCAGGGACAACCAGGAAACCACAGCATCGTAGGTTTCTATTTAGTGACTCCGAGCTGCTATTCTGTGGATCTCCACCAGATGGCAGTGATGACAGAGTGAACTCTGACCTCCAGTCAGTGAAAAACAAAATCCATCTTCATGTCAGTGATTTGTGTTTCTTGAAATGTCTTTAATTAACAGCTTTGTATGAGTTGAATTAGTTTTTTCACGGCTTATAATACATATTATTTTGAAATGGGCAATTCTGCATAATGAGTACTTTTACTTCTTGTACTTCTTCTACACTGCCATACATTTACTTTAATTAAAAGGTATGAGTACGAGCACCACCACGTAGAGTTAGAGCTGATATTTAATGCAACGTGACAAATTAAAGCAAACTGCAGTCCAGAGGTTGTTGTTTGAAATTAAGTTGTACCCCAGTCGAGCATTTTGAGGTCAAAAAAAGAATAATACATTTCAGTTAAAGCAATCTTGCACTTCAATCCGGATAACATCTCAATGTTACTTTTATAATGTTCGTTCCATCAGCCAGTAAGGAGTCACCATGAAGGTACTGGAGGGCTGCAGAGATTCAAGCTGCAGGGGTTCAAGCTGCAGAGATTCAAGTTGCAGAGGTTGAAGCTGCAGAGGTTCAAGTTGCAGAGGTTCAAGCTGCAGAGGTTCAAGCCGCATGGGTTCAAGCTGCAGAGGTTCAAGCTGCAGAGGTTCAAGCTGCAGAGGTTCAAGCTGCAGAGGTTCAAGTTGCAGAGGTTCAAGCTGCAGAGGTTCAAGCTGCAGAGGTTCAAGCTGCATGGGTTCAAGCTGCAGAGGTTCAAGCTGCAGAGATTCAAGCTGCAGAGGTTCAAGCTGCAGAGGTCCGAGCTCACATTAACCCAATATGAGCTTATTGTTGACGTAAAGGTGCAGCATGCAGGATTGGAGGCTTCTATTGCTTCTACAGGCATCTATCTAACGCTGCATGTGGAGCGGCTCCACTGTTTGTTTTTTTAGGGAAAAATATTTATCGCACTACTTTTTGTCTTCATGCAGACAGAAAAAAACTGTATGATTGTTAGCTGTAAAGGATGTATTGTATTTATTCATTCTAAATTATAAGCACCTTAGCTGTTAGCTCCAACGTGTAAAAGCCCTTCGGATGTATGTGACGGCAAAGGAACGCCCATCGTCGCTGTTCTAGTTGCTGTAAACTGTAACTCATAACTCTGGAAACAAACCACCTCGTTGGGCTCCAGCAGAGTGGCCAGAAGTTAATAACCACTCACCTGGAGCATGTCAATAAAGTGCTTAATACAGAAGAGCAGGTGCATTGCTGAGATGACGTGGTTCTCACCATGGTGAGGAAGGCCAGGGCCTCGTCCCGGTAGCCCAGCCTCAGGTACACGTAGGTGGGCAGGTCGTACTCCCTGGAGGTCAGCGAGGCGATGCGGAGCGACTCCATGATCCGGTGCTGGGAGAAGTGCAGGTTTCCGATGCTGTTGGTGTGACTCTTCCGGATGGCCACGGAGGGGAAGAGCGCCGTGCTGCTGTTCCACAGCCACAGCAGCTCGTCGTTCCTCTGCCGCTCCAGCAGGGGGCAGAAGCCCGTGTAGTTCTGCTCGTGCAGGTTGTAGTTGTGGCAGTCAGGGTAGAGGTAGAAACCCCAGAGCCCGTTGGGGCGAAGGCGAGTGCCCAGCTGGATAGTCCTCTGCATGAACGCCTTGGCGCTCTTCTCAAACCGCCGGCGTGCCAGCTCCTCCACCTGCGCCGCCGTCACGTTGACGTACGCCTTGGCGGTCAGCTCCCTGGACTTCTGTCGGTAGATGTCCTTCTTGTGCCAGTTGCGGCTCCACTGGGGCCGCCAGAACTCCCAGTCGATCACGGCCAGCCCGCGGAAGTCCTCGGAGGGAATGAAGTGGTTGATGTCCTGGTAGGCCTTGAACAGGTGCAGGTCCAGGCTGCTGTTCTGGGGCAGGCCACCGTGCACGGCGGCGCCCTGCGGCGTGTAGTGGGGGTAGTAGCCCAGCCGGTTGGCGTAGAAGATGGTGACGTTCTGGCCCGTCCAGTCGGCGCGCGGGCTGCCGTGGATGTGGAAGAGGCGGTTGGCATTGGTGGTGACGTTGTACTTGATGGTGCACATGTCCAGAGGGGCGTTCCAGGCGGCGATGAAGGGCTTCCGGCCAATCAGAGGCAGCTTGGCGGGTTTCTGACCGAAGGCGGCGTGGAAGAGCAGGAGCAGCCAGGAGCAGGTGAGGGCGACGGGCACGACGTGGTGGGAGGAGGATGCCCCGCCCACTGGCACCACAGGCATCCTGGGGGTTTCAGGAGGAGCAGCTGTCAATCATCCTGAAGAGAGAGCAAAACAGAAACAGTGAATATCTTTTCAAAGTTTTTGAAAAGGCTTAAGGTGTCGTTCACACATCACGTTCATGGCGCCCTTAAATCCGTTGTTTGGTGCATTCAGACTTCCTCTAACTTTTTTAACTTCAAATTTGTTCACGTCTGTTTCTAAAGAACAATGTATACTTCTAGTCAGTGGCGAAACCACCGGGGTGGCAAGGGGTGGCAGCTGCCACCCTAAAAAAATTGCTTGCCACCCCACTTGCCACCCAGGTTGTCAGAAGTGTCTCCTATAATATACTATACATTTATATAACGGTATTATATTTTTGCTACTTAAGCTGTTGATCTCTTTGGTAACTTGTTCTAAAATCTTTAAGTCGTCCCCCCCTCCCCCCCGTAAAATGGTTGAGTCCAAGAGTCCGCTTTGCTCTCGTCACCGTGGTTGCCCATCTCCCGGCTTCCAGTGATGAAAGAAGGTACAGTACTGCTGAATCGTGAATCAAGAAAATGTAATGGGTGGTCATATGTGATAGACAGTTCCGTTGTAATTTCAATCGTTTATTTAATTGCTAGCTTGCAAAAGTCGGTAGCATACAGTAGCTAGCTCGCTATACAGCTTGGTTGTGCTAGCTAGCCTTGAAGTTACCACGTTAGTAAGACGTTAGTAAGACGTTGGTTAGCTTAGCTAACCAACGTCTTACTAACGTCTTACTAACGTCTTTAGTACAGTAAGGTGGACTGACAGAAAAGGTTATAGCAGTTTTTTCTCAGTTTTTATTTTCATTACGTATGTAACTTAACTGTTAAGCTATTCCATTGCTCTTGTCTGTTTTCACTATCTGGATTTGTATAAATAAATATATATAGACACCAGGCATGTGTGTGTGTGTGATATGCCACCCTTGGATTTCAACATGCCACCCTTGCATTTCAACTTGCCACCCTTCTGCCACCCCATGTAAAATTTTCTAGAATCGCCACTGCTTCTAGTATTTTTCCTTTCTTTGTGTTTCTGCCAGTTTTTCCCTGCAGGTTTGTAAAGAATTTGACTTGCTGCACTCGGTGGAAGCGGATGGTTTTTCAGACTATTCTCTTTGATGGTTTTCTGTTCCAGCTGGAAACCTCTGAGCTCAGTCAGCTGATCCCGGTTGAATGACATCAAAGTGTGACAGATTTCCACAGGAAAGGGATGCAATAAAGTCTATGCTTCACTTGTTAAAGCTGCATTCTCTCTCCTGACCACCAGGGGGCGACTCCTCTGGTTGTATAGAAGTCTATGCTTCATGTGTTAAAGCTGCATTCTCTCTCCTGACCACCAGGGGTGAAAGGAGTGAAAGTACGAATGAAATAAAACACCTTCCAGTTCTCTGTAACTCTGACATCTGATCACAGATCAGTTGTCAGAGGACCATATTGTATCTGTGATGTGAAGCTCAAATCACAGCAGAAACTTCTGGATTTCAAGCCCAAAGAAAGTATTTTGAGCTCGGAGGTAAGTGGAGCTGACGGTTTGGTGGAAAGCTGAACACATTCAGAGAGGGAGGAGCATGTTGTCCAGTTTGATGATTTCGGGAATCGAGCCTCCCCCCCCCCATGATGGAGGGCCGAGGGGGCGGGCAGCCAAAACACAACAGATCCCCTCACATGCGCCATCTGTCACGTGGATGCGGTCCAACACCAAAGTCGCATTACGACTCACTCGACCTGATTCTGGAGGATTTGTGTTTTTATTTCGCATTGCTGGTTCATCTCACGAAGAAAGCTGCACGGGGTTCAAGTCTCGCCTATAGCTTCACTTATAGAGGCCTATAGAGGCCTTCTGAGCCCCAGACCTCGGTCCACAGCTTGCTTTTTGGGGATCTCAGGTCAGCTTTTGGCAAGAAGCCAAGAAACAGAGTGCGCGCATGAGCAGAGTAACCTGTAACGGCGTAACTTAAACATCCAATCAAAAGAACAGGCTGTAAGAGGGGCTCCTTGCAGCCTGTTGCAGATGTTTGACCTGCACATACATGAACTGTGGCCATCTTCAGCCTGGCAGCGTTTCAACAACGCAGACACAAGACATATTTTTGACCCTGTATGCTTTTCATTAAGAACATGAGTGGTGCACTGCAGCCTCCTGTGGCCACAACGAGTATTACAACAACAAATACTAAAATAATGATACCGACAAAAAAGAAGAAAATAAATGTGACTTGGCCTCAGGGTTTCTCTGGATACAAGATATATTATGATGTTTATGCTTTCTATTAACCAAAAATAAATGTAAAATGAATGATGCTTTCATGGGAAGCTTTTCATTTTATATTAGTACATCCCAAGGTACAACAAAGACTCCCATAAAGAACTTATTTATTATTTATTTTGATCCGCCGGTGATGAACTTTAATCCAGATGCTCCGGCTGGCATTCAAACACATGACCTGGCTGCTTTTTGTTTTTGACTATTTACTATTTAAGTGTTTATGTAAACTCCTTTAGCAACCCCAATGAATGCTGGGTAACAAAATAACACCACTTCAAAAATGTGCTGATTTTTACATCAGAGAAACTTTCTCCACTGCCAGAGAGCATTGTTAAGGGTGAGCCAACATTCCTGCATGGCATCCCCCCCCCCCCACCCCACCCACAACAGACGCTGTAGCACCCACAGCCTCCCGCCTCCCTCCGGGTGTAAAAATACACTCGACCTTCCTCTGTTTTTGTGCAATCCAAAACAAAAAGCTGCAAACTCGAGCTTCTCACCTGTAGATGCGACACACGACCGATAGCTGGCAGTCCGGTGTGGGGGTGGGGGGGCGGGGCTCTTCTTCGGGGTCACCGCGGGGGTCACCGCGGGGGTCACTGCGGGGGTCATGGCGGCCTCTGGGCGTACTCACTCGCCTCGGTTCCCGATGTGGAGTCTGAAGCACAAGCCAGCCATCCGCACTTATATAGGGAGAGGAGAGGGAGGAGAAACCACCACAACACAGAGATTAGAGAGAGGGAGGGGGGAGAGAGAGAGAGAGAGAGAGAAAGAAAGAAAGAGGGAGAGAGAGAGAGAGAGAGAGAAAGAGAGAGGGAGCGGGAGAGAGAGAGAGAAAGAGAGAGGGAGCGGGAGAGAGAGAGAGAAAGAGTGTGGGCAGGGGCGTGGCTAGCGCACCTGCGGCACAGAGAGAGAGGGAGAGGGACGCTCATTTGGGTCAGCTGTGGCGCTCGTGAGGAGGCACAGCTGACCCAGATGAGTGTGGGATTGCGTGGGCAGGGAGGGGAGCATAAAAGCTCCCAGAGCCACGCAAGAAGGAGGCTAGGCAGGGCATATGTGTAGGGAATGCCTGTGAGTACGGATGTATGACATGCCTAATAAACCGAAGAAACGTGCGATCGTGGTGTCATCCTTGTGTGCTGAGCCTCTGGAGACCCCCGGTAGGATCGAACCTTGTCACAGTGGCGCCCAACGGGGGCTACCGGTGGGCCAGAGGCTGCGGCGGGAGGAGGACGAAGATGGGAACGCGGCGTGCGAGGCGCTTTATGCCGCGTGGGGCGGCATCGGGGCGCGAGAGGCACCGGCGGTCCGGGACGTGGGGCAGGCGGTGCGAGTCCCGGCGTGGGAGTCGCCGCCGCCGGGCCCGGAGGAATCCCGGAAGCGGTCCGATAGCGCACGGCTGGGCGAGCTAGAGGCCGAGAGGGACCGGCTGCGGACGGAAGTCCAGGCGTACGCCAGCGCGGTGGAGACGCTGGCCGGGCAGCTGCAGGAGCAGACCAGGAGGGAGGAGCACTACCGACAGGAGTCCGGGGAAATCCTCGAGGCGCTATCGGCTCGGCTGAAGGAGGCCGTTGCGCAGTGCGGGCTAGACCCCGCGGCAGGGAAGCGGCCGGGACCGGGGAGCCAGGTGGGGACCCAGACCGACGCAAGGCGCCCGAGGGTCAGGGAGACCCAGACGGACGGCAGACGCCTGAAGACCCGGGCGTCGCAGACGGCGGCGGCGGCGGCCGCGACGACGGCGGAAGCGGCGTCGCAGACGGCGGCGGCCGCGACGACGGCGGCCGTGGCGGCGAGGACGGCGGAGACAGCGTCGCAGACGTCGGCGGGCGCGGCGGCTCCGACGACGGCGGAAGCGGCGTCGCAGACGGCGGCGGCTCCGGCGGCGATGGAGGCGGCGGCGCAGACGTCAGCGGGCGCGGCGGCTCCGACGACGGCGGAGGCAGCGGCACAGACGGCGGCGGCTCCGGCGGCGATGGAGGCGGCGGCGCAGACGTCAGCGGAGGCAGCGGCGACGGCGGTCGCTCCGACGGCGGTGAGAGCGTCGGCGGGAGCGGAACCCGACCAGAGGGGTCGGGAGAAGGCGCTGCCGAGGGGCCGCAAGGAGCGGCCGCAGAAGGAGCGATGGGGCCCCAAGCGGCTGAGGCGGCCGGAGTACTGGGGGTTCCCAGAGTCGGCAAGGCGGAGGTGCTGGGCCTGCGGCCAACCCGGGCACCTGCAGCGGCAGTGCCGCAAGCAATGCTGGACCTGCGGGGAACGGGGACACCTGACTAGGTCCTGTCCGGGGTGGACGGTGGACCAGGGGTGGCAGGCCAGGCACCGGGGACAGCCGCTACACCCAAGGGCGACGCCCTGGGCAGCGCCACCGGCCCCGACAGCCTGGGGAAGAGACTGGGGCCGACCGGCCCACATCGGCAGGTGTGAGGAGGGGGCCGAGCAGGCCCGGCGGACGGGCCAGTGGGGCCGGAGACGGAGGGCCGGACCAGTGGCTCGGGCCCGCGCCTGGGGCCCGTGGACCGGGGCGCAGTGGGGACCGATATGGGTCCCGCCTCCCTAACTTTCTCTCTCTTGTGTTGCAGGTTGCCGCGGCGGGCTGAGGGGGAGAGCCGGTTTGGCCCCGGGAGGGGGCTGGCGGAGAGCGCAAGGAACCTGCTTCCCGGGGCGCTCGATCGCCCTCTGTCCGGGTCATGTCCCGCGCCCGGGCCCCCACGGATGGAGGATGCCAACGCCCGGACCACCCGTTGGCATCTGGCGGAAACGCAAGTTAATTCCATGGTGGTCCATAGGTCGGGGGTGCAGATGGTCGGGGCTGACTCCTGCTCCCGCTCCCAGTGGGAGGGAGGGGGGGGGGAGTTGGTTAGACCGGTGGCTCCCCGGCCTAAGTCGGGCGGTGGGGGTATGTGGGCAGGGGCGTGGCTAGCGCACCTGCGGCACAGAGAGAGAGGGAGAGGGACGCTCATTTGGGTCAGCTGTGGCGCTCGTGAGGAGGCACAGCTGACCCAGATGAGTGTGGGATTGCGTGGGCAGGGAGGGGAGCATAAAAGCTCCCAGAGCCACGCAAGAAGGAGGCTAGGCAGGGCATATGTGTAGGGAATGCCTGTGAGTACGGATGTATGACATGCCTAATAAACCGAAGAAACGTGCGATCGTGGTGTCATCCTTGTGTGCTGAGCCTCTGGAGACCCCCGGTAGGATCGAACCTTGTCACAAAGAGGGAGGGAAAGAGAGAGAGAGGGAGAGAGAGAGAGAGAGAGAGAGAGAGGGAGAGGGAGAGAGAGAGAGGTTTTAAATCCCTGAGCTCCTCTGAGTTCTGATCCTCTGAAGAAAGAAAGTCTCAACTTCAATCAGCATCAGACAGGAAAGAGAGACGTAAACAAATAGATGTCAACAACAATTGTCCTTGCATGTGTGTGTGTGTGTGTGTGTGTGTGTGTGTGTGTGAATGTGTGTGTGTGTGTGTGTGTGAGAGAGAGAGTGTGTGTCATTTGTGTGTAGTACTGCACCTTTAAGTACTATCTTGAGGTATATATATACTCTTTGTTCAGGTTGCTTGTCCTTCCAGCTCATCTCCTGTTATTAACCGGGTGTTCTGGACCTTTCTACCATCTGCTGCTCTTCTTCTCGTTACACCAGTTTAATAGTATGTGAAACCACAAGAAGAGTCCATTGAGCGGCAGCCGGCTCTGGACTCGTCTCCACTCATCTTCCCGTCAGAACAAACGGTTTAACGAGCGTCTTCATCTCCACGCGTGTGTTCAGCGATTGAGTCACGTGACTCGTGGACATTCCAGCGGTGAACCGCACATGTTTACAACCAGAAGACAAAAGGGACTCCAATCCCTCTGGTTTTGATTTTATTTATTTATTCCATCCTGAGTAAACATCGTCCAGCTGAACAGCTTTCACAGTGATCTGTGGGAAGAAATACTACATGGTTTGTGTTTTTTTCTAATTGTACACAATCATGTTGGAGTATACTTTTATGAGGGAAACCTGACTCTGGCTACTTATAATTAAAATATTTACATCTGAGATCATCTTTTAGCGTCTTTGAGTATTTAGAAAAGTGCTGTAAAAAATTAAAGTATTATTATTAATATTATTATTGTTATTATTATTATTATTATCTGTTTTTTATTCATCATGAGCTTTGAACGGAGAGAGAATGCAGCTTTAACACATGAAGCATAGACTTCTATACAACCAGAGGAGTCGCCCCCTGGTGGTCAGGAGAGAGAATGCAGCTTTAACACATGAAGCATAGACTTCTATACAACCAGAGGAGTCGCCCCCTGGTGGTCAGGAGAGAGAATACAGCTTTAACACATGAAGCATAGACTTCTATACAACCAGAGGAGTCTCCCCCTGGTGGTCAGTAGAGAGAATGCAGCTTTAATACATGAAGCATAGATTTCTATACAACCAGAGGAGTCGCCCCCTGGTGGTCAGGAGAGAGAATGAAGCTTTAATACATGAAGCATATACTTCTATACAACCAGAGGAGTCGCCCCCTGGTGGTCAGGAGAGAGAATGCAGCTTTAACACATGAAGCATAGACTTCTATACAACCAGTGGAGTCGCCCCCTGGTGGTCAGGAGAGAGAATGCAGCTTTAACACATGAAGCATAGACTTCTATACAACCAGAGGAGTCTCCCCCTGGTGGTCAGGAGAGAGAATGCAGCTTTAACACATGAAGCATAGACTTCTATACATCCAGAGGAGGCAGAACCGGAGGATGCCGTCTGGTTTCAGAGAATCTCTGAACCCACAGAGATGACACTGATATACTTCTTCTTCTGTGGTTTTGGAGACGACAGAGTGTTTCTCTAAGAAATTACTTCCAGACTTCAGGTCCCTCAGATCTTCTCTCTCAACTCAACAACTGCAATTTTCCGGGATTTGCTCCCAATTTTATTCTTTTAAAAAACGCTAACACACACACACACACACAGTGTTTGTTCCATTGTCAGTCCAGGCGGAGGCGGGACATGAGCGAGCAGAAGGAAACCTGGTCTGCTGAAGTCATCTCTTCACTAGTTGTGTGACTTAGAAGCTCGTTTTCTAGTTTGGGAAAATTTACTTTCTTTTTTTTTTTTTTATCAAAGGAAAATTACCCTTTGTGAACTTTCTTTAAACATCGAGAGGCTGTTTTCCATCAAAAGAGTTCAGGAAAGTTCAAACGTTCTTCAGCCATTAAATCAGATTAATGAGGAGGAAGCAAACAAACAATTTGGTTTGAGACGACAACAACAACAACAACAACATCACAGCACACATGGAGCTGATGTTTGTTTGATTTGTTGCATTGAAAAACGTCATAATGTGTTTGTGATGAATGAGACTATAAAATATCAGATTAGTGGTGATAATTCATCTGTGTGATTCATTGATTTTCCTTTGTGCATGTGTGTGTGTGTGTGTGTGTGTGTGTGTGTGTGTGTGTGTGTGTGTGTGTGTGTGTGTGTGTGTGTGTGTGTGTGTGTGTGTGTGTGTGTAAAAAGCCACATGTGTGTGTGTAAAAAGCCACATTCCCACAGTGGGTGGTGGTGTATTTGGATTCCTTTGGCCTGGCATTGCGATCCTGACTGCAGATCCGTTTCCACCACCTCCCTGGTTGAAAGCCCCCCTCCACCAGAGCCTCCTCACGGGCATATGGACTGTGTTATGGAAACGTCTGGGCTCAGACCGCCGCTGTAAGGGCCTCGGCTGTAATGAGGCATCGAGTTGCCGGGGGAGGGGGGGGTGGGGGGGGGGGACAGAAATTACATTTGTTCTCAGAAGGTTTCTGCAGATGAAGATCACCGTCTCTTCATCACATCTTCCTGTTTGGTTTCAGAGAATCAAACGTGGTTTACGTGTTTAAACCGACACACAAGTCTCCTGTCGATCGTTCTCCAAATCATTCCCTACGTTTTTAGGTTTCTTTCCAGCTTTTGGCTCCTCCCAATTTCGAGGAAAATCTTCTTGCAGAGTCTTAAAATGAGACGAAAGCATGTACACCTTTTTAGAAAACGTCTCAAACCACCTTTTGAGCAACTGAGTTTGTCTGCAACGCTTCCTGGATGCATTTATGCTTTTAAATGAGGTCTCAATCATTGATCTTCAACTCTAATTTAGTACTTTTTAGTTTTCCAGATGGAAGGCAATACAAAGAGAAATGTGAAAAGTCGGATTTCAGTTTTTGAGTTCAGTTTCTGTGACAAGAGCAAACTTTACCTACAAAGGTGATGTCATCCTTTGTGGATTTGGGTCGTTAGATCAACTAAACTCTCATCTGTGGGCCGAGCTCACAAAAGTGATGTTAACTTGGGTGACTCGTCCCGATTGGTATTCAACCATGCGGTCAGCTGGTCGCATTAAAAGAGATCTCATAGTTTATAGAAGAGCAGAAGCCTCATGTCCTGTTGAAACCAAGGACATCGTACCTCTCTGATCTTTTTAACCAGACCATCACACAGAAGGAAATGGACATAATTGTCAGTGTCTCTGACCTTTGACCTCAGCCTCCTGTCTGCAGTTGTTATGTGAAACAATGATGTGGTTTCTCTCAAACACACAAGAGTGAATTCTCAGTTATATTATTGCAGCGTTGCCAGTTTTCCCCCAGCGCTCATGTTATTGTTTCCGACGCCATCTTCCGCCCACCGGCCCAGCGCTGCACGTTACAGCGCTTCAGCAGAGTCGTGTTCGCGTGGCGTCAGGATCCGAGAGGACGATTCAAAATCAACACCGGACGCCAGGCTGCTTTTGGACAGCGGCCATGTTTTTACTGGAGGAGGCGACTTGTACTCCATCTGAAGTGATTCTCTTCTTCCAACTGGAATGAATGCCAATAACTTTGTCTTTTCTTTACAGATTTCACTGAGGATACAAGTGGCTCTATAGACGTCTCAGTCCACTACACAGCTGAAGCCGGGCTCAGACTACAGGAGTTTTGGGCCATCTCATCCAGCTCAGTCTCCAAAGTGGTGTGTGAAGGACTCAACAAGTCATTTAGCGCACAATAACAACGCCAATTCTTGCTTTTTGATTGTCCTTTTACGCCATAGTAGTCTGCACTGACTGCACTGTGAATGTAATACAGAAAGCCTACGGTGGATGGGAGGGGAGGTGAACAAACACAGGAGCGATGAGACCAGTGTTCGTGTCCCAGAGAGTAAGACATACCAAAAGCCAGCAAAACATTTCCAATTACGTTCGTTACATGCATACGTTTGTTCTCAAGATAACAGAACGTCTCAGATAGCATGACCCAGAACTACATGACGCAAAATATGTGACACAAACAATGGTCTCCTGGGTGAACGACTGACGTTTGTTGGACCCGTCTGAGTTCCTCAGATCGACTCATCTGTAATTTCGTTTTGAAATACAGGGGAGAATTATGTGTTTTCCAGAGGGGAAAGTCATCAGTCTTTGCTTACAGAGAGCAGGAAGTGAATTTTAGATGTGTTTTCTTTCTATATGAGGTGGTTTCGGAGGTGACGCATCTCATCCATCTGGATCATCAGTCGTCGGAGTGTATACCTCGTTAATTGTTTGTATACCAAGGTGGTAAATGTTTATCTGCTTTCCCCTCCCGGCCTGTAATCAAGCAGCAGCCGATGAAGCTGATGGAGAGGCAGCAGAGAGGTGAAGAGCAGCTGGTAAACAGCCAATCAGAGCCGCAGACTGAAGCCTGGGCCACAGGTCAGACTCAGATGAGGCTATTATCCATGAGACGTAGTGCAGTAACGTCTACCTGAGCAGAGAAGTCACCCTGTGAGGCTCTCTCTAATGACCACCAGGGGGGCGACTCCTCTGGTTGTATAGAAGTCTATGCTTCATGTGTTAAAGCTGCATTAACTCTCCTGACCACCAGGGGGCGACTCCTCTGGTTGTATAGAAGTCTATGCTTCATGTGTTAAAGCTGCATTAACTCTCCTGACCACCAGGGGGCGACTCCTCTGGTTGTATAGAAGTCTATGCTTCATGTGTTAAAGCTGCATTAACTCTCCTGACCACCAGGGGGCGACTCCTCTGGTTGTATAGAAGTCTATGCTTCATGTGTTAAAGCTGCATTCTCTCTCCTGACCACCAGGGGGCGACTCCTCTGGTTGTATAGAAGTCTATGCTTCATGTGTTTAAGCTGCATTATCTCTCCTGACCACCAGGGGGCGACTCCTCTGGTTGTATAGAAGTCTATGCTTCATGTGTCAAAGCTGCATTCTCTCTCCTGACCACCAGGGGGCGACTCCTCTGGTTGTATAGAAGTATATATAAATGACTCTACTTCTCTCTTGATGTATTCCCTCAGTAAACATTGTAAACATGAGTTTATGTCTCAATCTCAAATTTCAAGTCTGTGGATCAGTGGTTAGCAGGTCTGTCTTTCAATCAGAAGATCGGTGGTTTGATCCCCGGCTCCGCTAGTCCATGTCGTTGTGTCCTTGAGCAAGACACTTAACCCTCATTGCTCACCGTTGCCGTGTCTACGGTCTACTGTATAGCATGTAAGTCGCTTTGGATATAAGCATCAGTCTGACTGCTTTAGAGTCAAACAGACCCTAAAGCAGGGGATGCTTTATGGCGGGGCTACTAGGTGATTGACAGGGGATGCTTTAGGGGCGGGGCTACAAGGTGATTGAATGCCACCAAAACAAAAACATTATTTCCTCCAGTTTCAGTAACATTTGTAAAACAGGAACTACAGTGAACAGCTATATAATTATGTATTTTGTAATTAAACTAAATTAAACATTTATGTTGGGCTTGGAGACGAGGCACGGCCGCGAGTCAGAAAGTCTTGAAAGATTTTATTATTTAGTTTTTTGCATGGGATTTGTTGACAAATAGAACAATGTGAATATGAACTAACGCGAGACAGAATGAGCTACAATATGCAAACCCGTTGTTTGAGGGCTCTGTCCTGTAACTTCACTGGTTTGAATTCTGGCAGGAGAGAAAAACGTTCTCTGACCGTTTTTCTCAATCTTTGCCGGCTTCGGTGCAGACGAGCTGAACATGTGACACCGAACTTAAGATGATTACGGTGATTAGCCAAAAGTACAGGAGCTAACTGATGCTAAATAACAGGTGTTTGGTTTCTGTGTGTCTGAGACATATTGAATGATGAACCTCAGGAGTTTATTCTATAAACTCGGATATTGGATACAGTGTTTGAGAAAGGGAACTCTTTAAATGTGGTCGTGTGAAAACATTTGCAGGAAACTGGCGGCGTCTTTAAAGACTCTTCTATCTTCTCATCCAACCTTCGATGACGACATACGTTTCTCTGTTCTCAGGTTTTGTGTTGACAATGTGGAGAAGAAAAATAAACGGGACAGGACCGTGAATTCCAGATGCTGAGGCTGTTTCCTCGGCTGTCAATCATCATAATACGATAATAATGATGATGATGCCGACAGAGTCAGAATGACTCATCCGAGTCTGCGTCAGCTCTGGAGGGATTTCAGAGTCCACAGAGGACGGGTCTCACGGACCCTGCTGATCTTCAGCCAGTGCTACGCTACCGAAAGGTGAAAGTTAAACAACCAGCCGGTTGAAAATCTAAAGAAAAGGGAAGTCAATCATATTTAGGTTATCACACGTTTGCTTCTTAAGACTAGAAGCAAAATACTTGTATGCAAATCTTCCACATATTATGAAACTATGACTATTGAAGTGAGAAACGTCCCTTTTCATAAGTGATGTGCATCGTTCTCCGGTCATCCATCCAGAACTCCTTTTGCTAATTAGGATTTTCTCGCTGCAGAAAAAGATGGCGGCTAGAGAAAAACCCCAAACTCCGACTCTACAGATGGATTTATTTTAATACATTACCACAAATACACAGTAACCTCAGAAAAACAGCTTTTAGAAGCGAAGTGCGGGTGTTCTCATTTTATATTATTTTAAAAACTACAAAGTGGATGAATGTTCCTCCTGAGTGGATCTGACGGTTTCCTCATCCTCTGAGGAGCTGAGAACCACTAAAAGTTGCTTTATTGTGTTTTCCCTGGAAACTCTTTTTTCTGGTATCATTATGAAATAATCTGAGTCACGTTCATGTTTACATAAACGCTGAAGGATGAGACAACCAGGACGATGACTACTTAGTTATGTTTAATAAAGATGAAGAAATAGTTATGTTTAGTTATGTTTAATAAAGATGAAGAAATAGTTATGTTTAATAAAGAGGATGAAATACTTAGTCATGTATAATAAAGATGATGAATTACTTAGTTATGTATAATAAAGATGATGAAATAACAAAAAAACACTTGTTTATATTTAGGAAAAGCTTGTTGTTGGGTTAAAAGTGTGGATACTGAAGTTACAGGACAGTTTGCTGGACCGTCCTCTCTCTTCAGGTCATGGTTACGTGGCCGGCATAAGGAACATATTTCTTCATGCAGCTATGAATGCTGGCTGCATGTTGGTTGGTTTCCATACTTCCGCTCCGCATGTGAAGCTGCTGACCACACGCTGACCTCAGCTCTGTACTTAACTCCCCAAACCTTCAACCATTCCTTCAAAAGCTGCTGATTTGCTACCTCGCTGCACGATGCCAGTGATTCCCCAACGGTGAATCTTCCTGCCATCACCTCCAGATGAATAATGAATACCTAATTCATCACCATAAACATGAGCAACATGCCGCTCCTGCAGCAGTCGTGGTGAAACCATAACGCTGCTGTTGGTAAACACCTTCGTTTACAATCAGCTGACTTCATCGCTTTTCCGTCATCCTCAGTTTGCTGTGTTTCGACAGCTTCTTCTTCTTCTTCTTCTTCTTCTTCTTCTTGAGTCGTGACCCTCCGGCCGCGACAGAAGCTTCTAGTTTTCCGTCAGCCGGCCTCCCTTTGTCCCGCGGGCCGAACAGAGGCCATTGTTGTTGAACCGCCTCGGTCACGTGACTCGCTCGGACTCCTTCGACTGGCTGATGAAGACCTCGGCCTCGTCACCGTCACCGCATCAAATTAAACAAGTGGGCGCCAACACAAACTGTTTATTCATTGTTTTTCTGAGGATTTTGTAGCGGAGGAATGTTTATTTATTAAAATGAACTCCAGATCACTTTCTCTGTCTAGTTTTCCTCTAAAAGTCAACTTACAGATGGCGTGACGGATCCACACTCTGGTCCAAAAGTTGTTTCTGTCAACACAAGCTGCTCAACGATCTCCTTTGTTTGTTTCAAACTCTTAAAAAACATTTCTGCAGCAGAGCCTTCTGGACGACAGACCTTTGGTTGGTCCATCCATCCTTTCTTTCTTTATCTGTAGAGCCGACACGTCAACACATTAGTGTAACGCTGTCTTTGGACCTCGGAGGAAGCCGGAGGACCCGGAGAAACCCACGCTGACATGGAAGAGAACCTTGTAAAAACCCAAAAGCATCATGCGTGTTTTGTATTATTTATTCCCCTCCTTTCCGCTCTGAATGGTCTGTAGTTTGCAGTTTCACATCCCCAAAAATGTTTTATCAAAACATCCATGGAAACTGCCTGTGTGAAGCGGAGCCGCTTGATGTGGTTCGGCCCACGTTGTGAAGATCGTATCCGAGGATGGATAACGTTCCTCCATTAGACGAGCTTGAGTTACTGCAGCTCAGGATGCACTTTATCTGGTAGAAAATAACATCTGAGCTGCAACACGACACTGGGGTGTAATTGATGGGTTTCCGTGCTCGGTGAACAGTTGCCTGCTTTGTGTTTTGTTGAATGGCTGCACTGTTGTTGTTGTTGTTGTTGTTGTTGTTGTTGTTGTATCCTGAGAAACAACTGTTCAAGGAGCTGGAGGACGTGGATCAGCAGACGGGTGTAATGTATGAATAACAGACCTATGAGTGGTTGGTTTCTATGGATGCTTTAGTTTATGTATTTTGTGCTTTGAAATCAGGGAAATTGTATTCTGTAAAAAAACAGCTGCAAACTTTAATGACAGCTTTTAATTCTGTTTTATCACATTTCATGTTTTTGTCTTGGTGTTAAATTGTATTTAAGGTGCTACGCGTACAAAGTTTAATTTATTGATTGATTTTCAAAGCAACCTTTTCAGCCTATTATTCATCCTGAAACACAACTTTAATTAAAAGAATAATTTTCACAATCACCACTAAGACAAACATGAGTTGAAGTAAATCCAGCCCCTGAGAACTGACGGTATCTGTGAGGGAGGTTTGGAGGTTTTATTTAAATAACATTTTCTTGTGGCCTTAAGAGGAACTGCGGCTAAAGCTTGAGCCTCGTTGTCTACAGTATCAGACACTTGATGGCCAGGCAGAGTCCCAGGAACATGACGATGCAGAGGCAGGAGAAATGGAGCGACAGGAGCAGCCGGATATCTCCCAGCAGGCCGTTCTCCGCGGGCCGAGGCGGCGTAGGAGGAGGAGCCTGGGGCATCTCGCAGTAAACGCCCGCCCAGCCCTGGTAGCACTGGCAGGTGAACTTGTGCTTCATGTCCAGGATGTCGTGGTTGTTCAGGTGGCCGCTGACGTGGAAGCGGGGGCCGCCGGGCGCCGGGTTGCGGCGGATGTGGAAGAAGCGCGGGTTCAGGTGCAGGAACGCGCCCGAGTCCAGGCTCTTGCGGACGCACCGGCCGTTCTTCTTGCAAAGCGCCTTGCTGCACAGTTTGGCGGCAGAGGTCACGTTGATGACGTAGTGGCCCAGCGGACCGTCGATGTACTTCTTCACCGTCAGGCAGTTCCTCTGCAGGCAGGAGACAAATGTCATTAGGATTAAAGAAACATGGAAATGCTAAAAACTAACTCTTTAATCGAGGGAAAAGGCAACATTACCTCGAACAATGGCTGGTCTGACATCTTAGCAAAAAGGTACAACTAATTGTTCGTGAAAAGCCAGCAACGTGGCAATTTAAGCTGGTTGCATGAATACAGTCTTTTCTAAATAAGCTTTTTCACAGGAAACAACTTTTAGGTCTCGGCAACAAAACTACTTAGGATAAGGGAAAGATTGTTAAATATGTAGTTAAGTTTAGGAATATATTGTGAAATATTTAGAAAGGTTTCGGAAAACATTGTAAAATACTTAGAAAGGTTTTGAAAGAAATATTTAATTGTGTTGAGGAAAAGATCGTAAAATACGAAATACGGTTTCGGCAACAAAACTGACTTTTCGTTTCACGTGGGGATCGAACCGCGATCTCGGCTTAATGATCGTTGTATGTTGGACCTGTTCCACTCCCTGAGACTTCCTCCTTAATGCTTCTGTGCATGACATATTTAATTATTTGTGGGATATTAGGGTTTACTATTTGTTGGAGGTTTAGCTACGAATGCTGGATGAGACCAGCCCGGAAAAGGTTCTCATGGAAATGTTCAACTCCAATGACAATCAGCTGTTTCAGTATGTTTGAGTTCTTCTCTTCAGCGATAATTACATTATAGATTCTCCTTTTTCTAGATGTATTTGCTGGAAACAGGACGTAAAACAATCCACAGACACCAACAGAAATCGTGACCACTTTTCACTTTGTTTCATGTGGCTGCATGGACTTAACATTTATTGTTTCCGAAGGCTTTGTGGCTTGTTTTGTATAATGTATGCTATGATGACAAAGCAATGCTATATAATAATATGCATTCAGTTAAAGGCTGTTTGATCTTCAGTTACTTTGATCTGATTTAAGTGAATTAAAAGCTTTGGGTATTGAATTTAGTATTGAAACTTTTTTTAAACCTCTGTAGTTTCTATTAAAAGAGGTTTTCATCACTTTTATCAGCTCTAATGGTGTGTTCACACCGAACGCGACGCGAATTTTTCGCGCGACCAGATTACATGTAAAGTCAATGCACAGACGCGTTTGGTTGCGACAGACGCGAAATTTCGCCGGGCGGCGCGTTAGACGCGTTTGGCGCGTTTGGCGCGGCGCGTTTGGCGCGGCGCGTTTGACGCGAAATTCGCGTGAGTTGAAATTTTTCAACTCGGGCGAAAATTCGCGTCGCGAAAGCCAATCAGCGTTGAGAAGCTCTGCGCGTCATCACAACCGACCTGCCGGTTTGAATCAAACAGCTGCTGATCCGCCTGAAGCAGCGGCCGTCATTCAGACGCTGTTGTGCGGCTACGGATGATATTATGAACCCGGACACGGGGGCGTTTGATGGTCCGACATTAGAGGGACTTCCACAAGAAGGTTAAAGCAGAACTAGTGGTTAGTTTAATGGTGGATGGCGGAAACGGTACTGTTTTTACGGAGATAAGCCACGGAGATAAGCCCCGCCCGCGTTAAAGCGAATTTGCGTTGACGGAAATTAACCACATAAAGTCGAGCGAGTAAACTCACGCGAGTAACGCGTCGCGTTCGGTGTGAACACACCATAACTCACCACTTTGAAGAATATTGTTTTGCTTTTAGTTTTTTCCGTTACCTGCGTCCGTGCGTACTCGGACGATCCCCAGAGGACGACGCCCGACGCTCCCAAGACGGCGCTCTCCCCGATGGTGTGAACCAGATCGCTCTGAAAGAAAACGGAATCAGAGAGTGCTTTTCTGCTTATTTAAAAATGAAAATATAAAACTAAGAAGTGAAAAACTCACCTCGGAAAGAACCACAAAGGTGTAGGCGTAGAACGGTCGGGAGTAGACAAACACTGGCAGTGTGAAGTCTGAGCGGGCGATGGACGCGATCCTCATGGCTTCCTTGACCCGGTAGTGGACAAACTTGACCGTGTTGGAGGAGGACTTGAGCTCGTAGTCCAGGTAGATGGACGGGAAGAGGGCCGTGCTCTCCTTCCAAAGCCACATCAGATGGTCGTTGCGCACATGTTCAACGTTGGGGCATTCGCCCGTGTACCGCTGCGGGTGCTGCTTGTACCCGTAGTTGTAGCAGTCTGGAAACAGGTAAAACCCCCACAGCCCGTCCGGCCTGCGACCTTCAGCCAGGGCCAAGGTCAGGTTCATGAAGGTCTGCCCAGCCGCCTCGAAACCTTCCTTGGCTTCCTTCTCCACTTTGCTCTCCGGCCAGTTCGGGTGAAGTTTCCGGATCTGTTCCTTGGACTTGTTGCGGTAGATGTCCTTGGTACCCCAGTTTCGGACCCACTGAGGCCTCCAGTTCTCCCAGTCGATGACGGCCAGGCCTCGGAAATCCTTGTGGGGGATCAGCTTGTCGATGTCTGCCCGGGCTTTGCTAAGGTGTTTGGAGATGCTCTGGTTCTGCGGCAGCCCACCGTTGATGGGGACCCCAGAGTTGGAGTAGTATGGATAGTACCCCAAGTGCCTGTGGTAGAATATGGTGACGTTCGGGCCGCTTAGGGTTTCGTTGAGGTTCGCTACGATGTCGAAAACGCTGAGGTCCAAGTCCACCTTGAATCGAAGGCGGCAGGACTCAGTGGGAGCATTCCACACGACAACAAAAGGCCGGTGAGGGATCAGAGGTGCCCGGGCCGGCTTGAACTGGTCGCCCAGAACTTGCAGCTTTTCTCTGACGCCAACCCACAAGGCCAGTGCCAGGAGACAGAGCCCCATCAGCGCCATGGCCCCTGATTCCTCATGGAGCAATTAGTGGTTCCTGCAGAAAAAAGGAGATAATCGACATGTTTGGAGAGAAATGAAACACATTTTGGGCTTCAGTGAGCAGAGATAATCGTCCAGGCCCGTGAGAGGACGCGAGTGATGATCAGTGAAGTGGATGCTCCAAATTCCACCACACAACAAAACACAAAAAGCTTCCCTGTTCTCAGAGGGAGCAGGACTGGGATGGAAAAGATGCTGGTTCGAATCCCAAAGCAGCTGAGACTCTATGGATCTGGGATAAGCTTCCCCCTCTTTACGCTCATTAACCAGTAACTGAGGGACGCTTTCTGCAGTCAGAAGGTCCTTCTGCATGCCGGACCTCATAGATTATAATATAGAGATATAATGCTGCTTTGGAACCCATCTACTGCAGACAGAAATACAGCCATGAAAATGTTGTTTTCAGGTTGTTGTCGGTCGACTTAAATAAATAACTTTTTTAATCAACATTACACTTAAATTGACACCAGAATATGTTAACTGCTGCTAACAACTGCAGTCAGATCACAATTACCCCAAATGTCTGATTATTGGGATACAGTTCTTTAAAACAAAAAACAAAATCAATTGGTGTATATGAAGGCCAGGTAAAAAATGTCAGGATAAGGTTCATAAACATTTCAAACACATACATTATAAAAACCAAGCAGTTATTTCTTAATTAATTGTACTTTTATTTAAGAAATACGAAGCTGAAGATCTAGTGCCACATTCAGAAAACCATAGTCTGTGTCCTCGTGGCTCTGCTTTTTATTTTCTTCATTCCTCTGAAACTGCTCCCTCCAGCTCTTTATGTAAGAGTCCCATCTAATTGCTGATGGCGCCCCTTCATATGCAAGTAATTCATATTTCAACTTTTCCAAAGCAAGGAAGGGGAGATGGGGGAGATGGGGGGGGGGGGGGCATCGTGACCCCACTCTTGGGAAACATGGCCACTGAGGTTGCCTCCAAGGACGCCACGGAAAAAGATCTCCCATCATTCTCTTTGTAACCAGAGCAGCGGAGCAGGAAACCACCGGTGGGCTGAGGCTTCACTTCAACTTTTCCTTGATCTGAGCGGAGTGCTGGCCTGGAGCTGATGTTCTCTGCTGGGTTTAATGGCACGAGAACTTTATGAACGCATTATTAATCTTGGATGTGGATCAGTGAGCTCAGCCATGGAGGAGAAGACGATGGAAGACGGAGACTTATAATCACAAATAAATGTGTCAAAATGTTTCCATTCAAAACATTTGAATAAAGTTTGTAATTTATCAGAAGGTTTCCTCATGTCGCAACCAGTTTCATAATCCTCCGGGACTGGATGGGTTTCCTGATGATGCCGATCCAAGACAAACAGAGTGCGGTGAAGCCACTCAGGCTGTCCTCCAAACCACCAGAAGAACTGGAAACTCGGCAGCTCCAGCCCACAAGAAGGACCCCCCAAACGCAGAGTCCAAACTCACACAGGAGATCCAGTTTTATGTTTTTGTCTCAGACGAATGCAACAAAAACGCCAAAAGGCAGCTGAACTCAACTAATGGGCTCCAGATGATAAACGGTCAGTGGGATCGAACCCTCGTGATTGTGAACCACGCTGCCGGCATGGCTCCGGAGACGGCCATGTCGGTCGGCCGGTCCACCACTTTGCTCCAGACTGGAATCATAACTACTGGAAGGATTGCCGTGATATTTAGTTTGGACAGCAGCGGTCTGAACTTTTCATCCAGGGGAACATTTATAATGTGTTTAAATCTGTGGTTCACGATCAAAATGCCTGCGAAACTAATGACATTCCCTTCAACCTCAGATGTGCTCATGGCGCCGATAAGCTCACGGTTGACATTTGGGCGTGACCCTCCTCTGTGCCTATTGTTTGTTGCTTTCGTTGGTCGGGTTGGTCCGGTGTAGGCTCGAGGCGTGAGATTGTGAGGTTGAGTTTATGGTAAGCCCACTAGAGGCACTGGAGTAGGGCGGGCCATGCCTTCACCATAGTATCATTCTGTATAATAATTAGCCACGTGCTCCTGTCGCATTAAAGTTTTTTTTATTAATGGGCCTTGGGAAAAATGTTGGATAACGGGCTGTTGGAAAATGTTTTTCTTGGTTTAATGGGACATGTTATAGGCGTTTGGGGTTTTGGAATAATGGCATGGCACCAGTGAGCCAGCGGGGAAATGAGCTCGCTAGTCAGTCAGAGAAGCTTTCTGGGTTTCCTTCTGCTTTCTCTTTCATTCACTCTGAAGAAGGGCGAAGCCCTCTCAGCGCTAGCAGCTTGTGTTAGCTGGATTGTCATGTGTAGCGGTGTGTGCAGATGTGGAGATGTTGCATTCAAGGGGGTCTTAAGGCTGGTCTGGATGGGTCTGAGAGTCTGAAGACTAGGCTGGAAAATATGAAGCCGGCCTTGAATTAGCATTTAATGATCCAGCGTTAACGACTAACAACCAGAGACCGAGTTATTCAGCAACAACACACACCAGTGTGTGTGTGTGTGTGTGTGTGTGTGTGTGTGTGTGTGTGTGTGTGTGTGTGTGTGTGTGTGTGTGTGTGTGTGTGTGTGTGTGTGTGTGTGTGTGTGTGTGTGTGTTTGTTCAAGGGACCTTAAAACCACAGAAAGTCTGAGTCAGACTGCTGATTCGGCTCCCAACATGTGCATTTTTTCATTGTGTATGTGGGTTAGGGTTACAAATGTGTCTACAAGACATTTTTCCCTGTAAAAGGGATTTCAATATTTTTTGGGGGAGTTTTTCCTGATCCGATGTGAGGTCCCGGGACAGGGATGTAGACAGGGATGAAGCCCTCAGAGGGGAGTTTGTATTTGTGATTTGGGGCTATAAAAAATAAACTGAATATAATTGAAAAATGTGTGTGTGTGTGTGTGTGTGTGTGTGTGTGTGTGTGTGTGTGTGTGTGTGTGTGTGTGTGTGTGTGTGTGTGTGTGTGTGTGTGTGTGTGTGTGTGGGGGTGTGGGTGTGGGTGTGGGTGTGGGTGTGGGTGTGTACATTCACAAATACAGATAATATGCATCATTGCAACTAAAACTACGAAGTGCCCGTCGCCACCTTGAACAAACCAGTTTATTTGAGTTATTTGATAACTCTCACTCACACTGATTACATCTGGTTCACTCACAGGTTTCGGTGGAGTCTTGATTATATTCACGTGTGGTTTTCAGGCTGCGGTTTCTCTGCTGCAGTTTCCAGATGTGACTTTATGGTTTTATTAACACCGGCGCTCAGACACCTCACTACTGCAGTAATGACAAGCTGCGTTTCACATTTTACTTTCACAGATTAGTCATTAAGCCCGTCTGTCCACCCGTCCCGTCTTTCTGGAACACACGTGTCTCCAGCGTTACTGTTCAGGTTATTGACGGAACCGTAGTGAAGTGAGCGCTGTTACGTTGCATTGTTACGTTGTATTGTTACGTTGCATTGTTACGTTGCATTGTTACGTTGCATTGTTACATTGCATTGTTACGTTGCATTGTTACATTGCATTGTTACGTTGCATTGTTACATTGCATTGTTACATTGCATTGTTACGTTGCATTGTTACATTGCATTGTTACATTGCATTGTTACATTGCATTGTTATGTTGCGCTGTTATGTTGTATTGTTATGTTGTATTGTTACGTTGTATTGTTATGTTGTATTGTTTTGTTGTATTATTACATTGCATTGTTACGTTGCATTGTTACGTTGGACTGTTCCATTGTGCTATTATGTTACATTGTTATGTTCCATTGTTACATGACATTCAGTTAGTTGTTATGTTCGGTTATTCATTCATTATTTCAACACAAACCGTATATTATAATAGTTTTGTTGCTTAAAACAAACCAGGGTTTTCACAGTGTTAACCACATGGCAGCGTAATCCGAGGCTCAGAGGAAACTTATTTTTGGTTTTGAAACGTACAATGTTGACAGTTTTTCTGCAGACTGGGTTGGCTGAAAGTAAATATTTCATAATTTTACTTTACAATATTTGAATTACATTTTTGTCATTCATGTTACCGTATTAAAGTATACAGGTTAACTAGTTCTCCCCATAATACATGCTCCATTATTTCCATATCTTCTGTTGGACAGAGTTCTCATTTTAAAAGGAATTAGCCGAAACATGAAAAGGTGAGTAGCGTTTTCAACCAACTCAATGACAGTCAGCTTTAGTTTATTCTGATGACCCGTAACCAGATCTGCCTCTAATGGTTTCAAAAAGAGAAAAGATGGTTTTATGGTTTCAAGATAACGTACCTTTCCGTCCCTGCTGATTGTGCCGAGGATCAAGGCCTCCTGTTGGGTGATTTATTCGTCTTTTTACCTCAGACACAGAAGTTGTCCATCTGATGAGCTGGTGAATGGTCTCTGCCTCTGTTGTCCCTCTCTCAGGTCCCCTGGCTGGGCAGAGATGACCCACTATTGATGGCTTGGCCCCTCCTCATCTGTGCCCAACAGGACCCTCATTTACTGGACCAAACGGCAGATGACGTTCCGGACGGTAAACATACTGGATCACATTCTGGGGTCTAGACCTACTGGGACTACAAGTACCTAGGTATCATTTACAAATGTATTTAATTGAGGAAAATAATTTGACGGAAAACAAGTAATCTTACTGTAGAGTACAGGCTTAATTAACTATACTAAATCGCTGAAAACAAGACTGCCATGTGCTTTATTACCAAAACAGACGTTGCAGAATAGTCCAGTTTACATGCTGCAAACAAATAGACAAGATACAGAGTCTGCAGCCGTGCTACCGGCTCACGAGGCTGTGCTTATACAGCTCAATGTCCTCTAAATATCACACATGAAAGAAACCTTTCAAAGGGTTTTACCAGGAAAAGAAGCATAGACTTATATACAACCAGAGGAGTCGCCCCCTGGTGGTCAGGAGAGAGAATGCAGCTTTAACACATGAAGCATAGACTTCTATACAACCAGAGGAGTCACCCCCTGGTGGTCAGGAGAGAGAATGCAGCTTTAACACATGAAGCATAGACTTCTATACAACCAGAGGAGTCGCCCCCTGGTGGTCAGGAGAGAGAATGCAGCTTTAACACATGAAGCATAGACTTCTATACAACCAGAGGAATCGCCCCCTGGTGGTCAGGAGAGAGAATGCAGCTTTAACACATGAAGCATAGACTTCTATACAACCAGAGGAGTCACCCCCTGGTGGTCAGGGGAGAGAATGCAGCTTTAACACATGAAGCATATACTTCTATACAACCAGAGGAGTCGCCCCCTGGTGGTCAGAGAGAGAATGCAGCTTTAACACATGAAGCATATACTTCTATACAACCAGAGGAGTCACCCCCTGGTGGTCAGCAGAGAGAATGCAGCTTTAACACATGAAGCATATACTTCTATACAACCAGAGGAGTCGCCCCCTGGTGGTCAGGTGAGAGAATGCAGCTTTAACACATGAAGCACAGACTTCTATACAACCAGAGGAGTCACCCCTGGTGGTCAGGTGAGAGAATGCAGCTTTAACACATGAAGCATAGACTTCTATACAACCAGAGGAGTCACCCCTAGTGGTCAGGTGAGAGAATGCTCCTCGGCAAACAAACTTTCATGATACTTGATATTTAACCAAAATCCCATAAAAAAAACTCAATGATTTTGAGACGAGGGAAATGAAAGTGCAAAAATGCTGACTCATTTCTGGGGTTTTAGGACTTCATGCAGATGACTGTGGAGGTAAAGCAGCTTCTGTCAGCGGCAGAAACATTGGAAACGCTGAGCAGAGCGGTTGGATGTTGGTACCGGAGGAAGAAGGAGAAACGTGGTTTCCATTAAGCTTTGTCATCAGTCTGAAGTATTCACATAGAACGAGCTGGCATGAGCTTCTCAGGCTTCAGCACCCGCGTTCAGCTGAGAATCAGTGTAATCCGACCGGTTCGATCCAAAAACACTCTGGAGAAGTTTGGACACAACAAAACACTGTAAATGAGCCTGAAATAAAACACATAGGAGCTCTACTAATGTAATAATTTGTACGTATTGATCTTATTTTGTCTGTCTGGCCTTTCAAATTACCGGTAACGTCCGTGTGTGTTCAGTGTTTTGAGTTCTAGAGACGTCAATGTTTGTCTTTTCTTTGGTTTTTCTTTGGTCCCGATTGAAATAACTCCACAACGGATGGATTGGCATGAAGTTTATTTCCGTATATTGACGATCTTTGGAAGATGAACCTGCTGGAGACGAACAGCTACGTTTGACTGGGAGGAGGAGGGGTCCAGGCGTCATGAAGGAGGGAGGCATGAAGTCGTTTAATTACGGACACATTTCAGACTGTTAGTCTTTCAGACGCTCAAAGTTTCATCCGGAACCACGGAGTCGTCGCCGCTCGCTGGCCGTGGTTGTGAGCTGTGATTGAAGCTGAGCAGGAAACGCCACAGACAGACTCCACGACTCCATCGTGCCGCTCTGCAGCAGCAGCTCTGATTAGATTCCACTGGCGGACTGGGAGCAGAGGAGCATTCTGGGAAGAGGGCGTCAATACAGATGTGCTTCACATCGTTTGACCCTTTTTTGGATCACTGATGGAAGTCAAGAAATCCTTTATTGAACTAAAAATGTAGAGAAGATAGAAAAGATATTATATGAATATTATCTTAAAATATTTTAAAAAATTAATAAATGATTAATTGTAAAAAATAATTAATCTATAAAGAAATTATAGAAAATGTATTTATTTTTAAATAAAACAAATATATATTATTCATGCTTATATACACATACATAAATGCACATTCAGGTGTTTATATGTCTTTAAATGTCTGAAGGTTACCATTAATGCATATTAACTTGTTCACACAGCATTCATAACCTGATTCATATAACATTTTAATCCCAGAAATAATTTGATAATTTATTTATTTTATGTCTGTTGACAATATTTTTCTGATTTTGAACCTGGCTGAATGTACCTGCTCTGTGCAGTTTGAGTGTCTACCACCATCTAGTGGTGCCATCTCCTCACAGACTTAACTTAACAAACATTTTCACTCTATTTCAGTCGAAATAACTGACGTGATTCCTTTTTACATTGCAAACAAATCACAAAAACAGGATTCATTTTGAACTGATCTGATCTATAAGCGTCTCTGTGGAGGAGGCAACCATCTGAACATTTCAGCTGAGCACCGAGCAAAACCTGCAGCTTTTGTCTCCGGTTGTTTCACCCTTTTTGGAGTTGTTTTCAAGTCTTTGTAGTTATTTTGTCTCTTTGTAGTTACATTGTGTCTCTTTGTAGTTACGTTGTGTCTCTTTCTCAGTTATTTTGTGCCTCTTTGAAGTAACTGACACTTTCTGTGCCGTTGTGACATTTTACTCAAACCAAACAAATGTGAACCTCATGGTGGCGCTAGATGAAGGGTCCTCAAAGTCATTAGGATTCATTATCTTTTATAGCCAGAAGCACGGCTAAGAAAATCTAAATCTAAATTTCTTCTGATCACATTGTCATGACATGGCCTGATTCCGAACTTGCTCTCCAGAAGATGAACCCTTCATAACTTAAAGACTCCATCATCTTTCCTTTGGAGCCATGAGCCAATAGATAGCTGTGGATGGCTTCTTTAACCTTTGGCCTCCGCTCAGCGTTTTACGAGGCAGAGTGTGGAAGCAGCTGGTCTGCGGATTAGTGCCGGTCTTAATGCAGCTGACGGGCTTTAAACCTGCAGCGAGACCCGCAAGGACGCCAACCTCCGCCGACATCCATCTGCCAGCTCGCCTTCACAGCCCTCCTGATTTTATAGTGTGAACCAATGGGATTTTATTCAGGGAGAGCAGGGCATGTGGAATGTGTAGGAATGTCAGGGATCTTACTGTAGTGGTTGATCGTGCTCTGTAACAAAGTAATAAAGTAACAAAGTGACGCAGCAACAGATTGACATATCCATTATTATTCATTCATCATTAAACCATTATTTATTCAGTGTGTTCCAGTGAGAGTTGTTTACTCTATTGCATGGCCGACTCGTGTGACGCAGGACCAAAACAGAAGAAGTGATACAAAAAATGTAGGAAGAAATGAAAACTAAGCAGGCACGTGCACAGACATTTTGGGGGGCAGGTGCTCAAACAAAAAAAAAGGGCACCCATCGCCAAAATTATTTATGAAATTAAAAATAATAATAATAAATAAATAAATAAAAACACAGTAGGATATTTTCAACTTATATATTTTTTACTGTTTTCTGACTAGACAGCTAGCTAGATTAGACAGCTAGCTTACATTTTCCTTATGAATAAAGATGATTGGCTACATACTACATACTGATCAACATACTTTCGAAATTGTCTAAACGGCATTTATACAACAACACAAAGAAGATGCCTGCCTGTATATCTCTCTCTCTTCATTAAACATGACTAACGTCAGTAAACAGCTGGACAAGGTTTTGAAATCACGGATTTCGTGAGTTTTTTGTTTGTTTGCGGCGGGGCTTGTGAGCGCCGCGGAGCATGTCGGGGCGAAATTCTCACAAGAACTCAAATAAATGCCCCGTCAGATATCAAAACACATTTGGGGGGAATTGATGACAGAGAGAGTAATTTTTATTCTTAAATACTGATGAATGAAGAAAAAATTGGGCTCCAGTAGAAGGGGCACTTTTCTCATTCAGGGCAAAAGGGCAGGTGCTTGAGCACCACTAGGGGTCTATCTGTGCACGTGCCTGAAACTAAGCATACAAGACTGCCAATTTGGGCTGAAAAAAGCCTTGTTGAACTACTTAAAGATCCACACTCATGGTTACCCCATGGTTTGTTGACCCAAGAACATGGCACCAGAAACGCAGAAACACATACTGGATAAATACAAATGTTTTAAGGCTTTTATACTCTCTGTTCTACCTATATATAAATACATAAATATATATATACATACATATATTGTTTTGAAGTGTCAAAATTAAGGTAAGGTAAAACAGAGAGTATAAAAGGAATTTGGTATTATTTAAAAAAAGATATATTATTTTGAAATTTTAAACAGTTTATAAGTTATTTATGAAGAAGAGCGGCTTATTTACTTTTTTTTTTAAGTCCACCGTCTGGCTCCTCCCCGCTCTACGTCACACCCCATCGCCCCTCCCATTCCCTCCGCAGAGCTGCATTCCTGCCGCCACATCGGACCGAACCATTCCCTTTAGGTGCGATGTGGCGGCACTTACATTTCACAATTTACGCCGAAACACACATCCTGCGTAGTGTTACATGAACATAAACGTAGAGTCACATGTTCCGGTGTGTGTGTTCGCCACATTATATTATCTTTTACGTGGCAGCGAAGGTTTGACCGAAGCCCCCCCCACACACACCCCTCTCCCTGCGCTTCAGAGTGGTCTGCCCCGCATGGCTGCCATGTTGGATGTACGCATCGCTGCTGCATCTGCAGGAGTTTCCGAATGAAAGTTGAGCGTTTCTCCGCTCACGGACCCGCAGCGAAGTCCGCATTGTTTCATTTGACTCCCCAACGGAGAACCATCTGAAGCTGCTTCCCCAGTATTCAAAGGAGCAAGCCTGGGAAACCGGAGCCGGGAGTCGGGACTCAGCGGACATGATCCGGCTGCAGGCCACAGCAACCGGAGCCCGCATGGATTTCTTCTAATTTGCAGTGTTCTGCTGAGTCCTTCCCAGGGGTAACTGCGGGTTTTCTGTTGTTGCGGTGGGAGGGTGGAGGGCGGGGAGGGGGTGCGGTAACGAGAAGAACCCCGGAGCCATGAACAACCACCCGCAGCCCCGCAGGGCGACCAACGTGGGCTCCATCCTCCTGACCCCGCAGGAGAACGAGTGCCTGTTCGGGTACCTCGGCAGGAAATGCGCCGTAAGTCCCCCCCGACCCCCCTTACACCCCCCCCCCCGTTTATTTACCACCTGCACGTTAAAATAACGTGTTGCAAGAGAAACCAGTGAGATCAGTTCTCACGTAGTTGTTAAAATAAATAAAAAATATGGCGACCCCCCCATTTCATCTGTATTTGGTTTGTCCTTCAGTTGTTCAGCCCCCCCAGATAATAAACTACACTTTGAATGCAGAGATTAACAAATGCATCCAAACATTAATAATACCAACATTTAGGTAATATTAAAATAATATTTACACTCTAACAATTACAAAATATTATGTCTGAGTATGTTAGAATAGTTTTTACACCTGTAACTTGTGTATTTTGTTTGTTTTTTGCAATCATGGACACAAAAAAACACTAAAAAAGTTTTAGAACTGATTACTAATATAGACAAATTAATTTTGGGGGCAAATCTGCTGGTTTTCACTCCTTTTTAGTTGAATATTTACCTTATTTTAAAGTAAACTACCTTTTTGGCTTGTGGGCTGAAGGAAATTGTGATGATGCAATATTTTTCCCCACACTATATTTTTTGTAAGCTTATTGACATTTGTTCGTGGCGTCTCTTGAGTCACGCTTTTTAAATCTTACCTGAAAACTTGAACGTTGCTTTAATCGTGCAGATGAGGATCCAGTTAGAGAAACACACAATGTCAAATGACAAAACCAGTTATGTCAAAGATCATAACCAGTTATGTCAAAGATCATAACCAGTTATGTCAAAGATCATAACCAGCTCCACTCAGACAAGAATTAAAACTCATAGTAGGCGGTCTGTAGGCAGGTTACATGGAAAATATCCCGAATACTGGATGTTTACTGGTGTTGAAATCTTTTTTGAATCTTCAAAATTTCAAAGGAATTCAAGTGGAGAACTTTTTTTAAAACCTAGATTTTAATTGATTAGGTCGCCCGATCTATTTGCTATTTATTATAAACTTTGACACCTCGGCTTGTAAGGAAAGCGCCGGATGAAAAGTCCTTTTCAACGGCTCCGGCTCCGGACCGTCTCCGATCGAGCATTCGGCCGCTCAGACGCCAAAAGTCTCAAATCTCAGATTGTCTGTTCTTGCACTTGAATGCACCACCAGGTCCAACTGCATCCAACAGCTGACTTCATGTTGATGGGTTGTCTTTTGATGGGCTACGCCCCCTTATTCTGAGCTGTTTAGAGTCTCTACAGGTTGTTTTTTATCAGCAATGAATTTAAACAAGTGCTGCACGGTGTCGTCAAATAATGCTTTTGGCTAATTTTTAGTTCTGTTTTGTCTTTTCAATGGAAAAAATAACTAAAACATCATATTTGTAGATCATAACAGTGAATTGAGTAATAATGGAGATTTGACTGCAGAGAGTCTGCAGTGTTGCCTACTTTCCCTGATTGAGGCGTTTGTCTGGCCGACCTTTGACCTTTTACCTGCTGAGCTGTGATTTCACGGCGGTAAGTGTTGCGCTCTTACGACCTTCGCCCGTAAATCACAAGAGGAGGAAACCCGGGTGGCGTTTCCTCCTCCTCCTCCTCCTGCAACTAAAGTTACTTTCTGTTCGGCCGAGGATTTGACGCTTCTGCAGAAGACGGGGGCGGAGCCAAGCGCGGCAGCTGGGCTCCGTTTCCTGTGCAAGTGAAGGTCAAACACAGCGGATGTGAAGTAAAGCAGCCGGCGCCTCTGGTTGTATAGAAGTCTATGCTCCCGGGTCAATGGACCATAAAACTCCTCCTCTTCCTCCTCCTCCTCTTCGTGACCCGTTCCTCTGTGTGTTCAGACTCTGTGCTCGGCGGTGGTCCAGGTGTACGGCGCCGACCGGAGCAGCTGCTGGGTGAAGCGGTGCTGCGGCGTGGCCTGTCTGGTGAAGGACAACCCCCAGAGGTCCTACTTCATCCGAGTGTTCGACATCAAGGTGAGCGGCCTGCGGACCCGGGTTCACACCCCGGGCGGGACGAGGTCGACGTTGTCTCCCTACTGTGTGCACACACACACACACACACACACACACACAGTTCATACATTTTGGTGTTTTCCTCTATGGCTCAACGTGGTCGAGTAGATTAAAGATTTTTATTTTCTCACCCCTCTCGGGACTTAAACTCGTGTGTGTGTGTGTGTGTGTGTGTGTGTGTGTGTGTGTGTGTGTGTGTGTGTGTGTGTGTGTGTGTGTGTGTGTGTGTGTGTGTGTGTGTGTGTGTGTGTGTGTGTGTGTGTGTGTGTGTGTGTGTGTGTGTGTGTGTGTGTGTGTGTGTGTGTGTGTGTGTGTGTGTGTGTGTGTGTGTGTGTGTGTGTGTGTGTTACAGGAAGGGAGGACCACGTTCGAGCAGGAGCTTTACCACAACTTCTCCGTCAGCAGCTCCAGGTCGTACTTCGTCTCGTTTACGGGAGACGTAAGTCTGCAGCCGCGCTCGCCGGCGTGATGTCACCGCTCACGTCTTTCTTTTGAATACATCTTCCTCTTCCTCCTCTTCCTCTCAGACCTGTCAGATCGGTCTGAACTTCGCCAGCGAAGAAGAGGCCAAAAGATTCAGAGCCGCCATCAACGACCTGCTCAACCGGCGGCAACGCAAGGCCGGTAGGTTTAAACCGTGTGTGTGTGTGTGTGTGTGTGTGTATGTCTCTGTGTGTGTGACCTTTCACACCGGGGCTCAGACTGTAGAACACTGACCCGCTCTCTCTTCTGCTAACAAAAACAAAAACAAACATTGTGTGCGTGCGCGTGTCAGGGGGAGGAGTCATGGTGCCGCTGTGATGTGATTGGCTGAGGGAGCGGCTCATCAAAGGAGACGTTACGCTGGTTTAAAGGAAGTTGCTGCTTATCGGCTGGTTGTCCAAAAATAAACTTTATCATTATATATATGAAATAAAGTTTATTGTTGGAAAATATACAGTTAGGTCCATAAATATTTGGACATTGACACATTTTTCATTATTTTGGCTCTGTACACCACAACAATGGAGTTGTAATGAAATAATCAAGATGTGCTTTAAGTGCAGACTTTCAGCTTTAATTTGAGGGTATTTACATCCAAATCAGGTGAACGGTGTAGGAATTACAACAAATTAAAATGTGGCCACCCTCTTTTTAAGGGACCAAAAGTAATTGGACAATTGGCTGATCAGCTGTTTCAAGGTCAGGTGTGTGTAATTCCCTCGATATTTCATTTACAAGGAGTAGATAAAAGGGTCTTGGGTTCATTTCAGGTGTGGTATTTGTGTTTGGAATCTGTTGCGGTCAACTTTCAATATTAAGTCCAAAGAGCTGTCACTATCAGTGAAGCAAGCCATCATTAGGCTGAAAAATCAAAACAAAACCATCAGAGAGATAGCAGACACATTAGGTGTGGCCAAATCAACTGTTTGGTACATTCTTAAGAAGAAAGAACACACTGGTGAGCTCAGCTACACCAAAAGACCTGGAAGACCACAGAAGACAACTGTGGTGGATGACAGAAGAATCATTTCCCTGGTGAAGAAAAACCCCTTCACAACAGTTGGCCAGATCAAGAACACTCTCCAGGAGGTAGGTGTATCTGTGTCAAAGTCGAAAATCAAGTGAAGACTTCACCAGAGTAAATACAGAGGGTTCACCACAAGATGTAAACCATTGGTGAGCCTCAAAAACAGGAAGACCAGATTAGAGTTTGCCAAAAAACATCTAAAAGAGCCTGTACAGTTCTGGAAGAACATCCTATGGACAGATGAGACGAAGATAAACTTGTACCAGAATGATGGGAAGAGAAGAGTATGGAGAAGGAAAGGAACTGCTCATGATCCAAAGCATACCACCTCATCAGTGAAGCATGGTGGAGGTAGTGTTATGGCGTGGGCATGTATGGCTGCCAATGGAACTGGTTCCCTCGTATTTATTGATGATGTGACTGCTGACAAAAGTAGCAGGATGAATTCGGAAGTGTTTCGGGCAATATTATCTGCTCATATTCAGCCAAATGCTTCAGAACTCATTGGACGGCGCTTCACAGTGCAGATGGACAATGACCCGAAGCATACTGCGAAAGCAACCAAGGAGTTTTTTAAGGCAAAGAAGTGGAATGTTCTGCAATGGCCAAGTCAATCACCTGACCTGAATCCAATTGAGCATGCATTTCACTTGCTGAAGACAAAACTGAAGGGAAAATGCCCCAAGAACCAGCAGGAACTGAAGACGGTTGCAGTAGAGGCCTGGCAGAGCATCACCAGGGACGAAACCCAGCGTCTGGTGATGTCTATGGAATCCAGACTTCAGGCTGTCATTGACTGCAAAGGATTTTCAACAAAGTATTAAAAGTGACAATTAGATTTATGATTATATTAATTTGTCCAATTACTTTTGGTCCCTTAAAAAGAGGGTGGCCACATTTGAATTTGTTGTAATTCCTACACCGTTCACCTGATTTGGATGTAAATACCCTCAAATTAAAGCTGAAAGTCTGAGCTTAAAGCACATCTTGATTTTTTCATTTCAACTCCATTGTTGTGGTGTACAGAGCCAAAATAATGAAAAATGTGTCAATGTCCAAATATTTATGGACCTAACTGTATATCTATATATATATATCCATCCATCCATCCATTTTCCACCGCTTATCCGGGGTCGGGTCTTGGAGGCAGCAGGTCCAGCAGGCTGACCCAGACTTCTCTCTCACCCGCAACATCTACCAGCTCATTCTGGGGGATCCCGAGGCGTTCCCAGGCCAGCTGGGAGATATAATCCCTCCAGCGTGTCCTGGGTCTTCCCCGGGGCCTCCTACCAGATGGACGTGCCTGGAAAACCTCTAAAGGGAGGCGTCCTGGAGGCATCCTAATTAGATGCCCGAACCACCTCAGCTGACTCCTTTCGACACGAAGGAGTAGCGGCTCGACTTCAAGCTCCCTCCTGATGTCCGAGCTCCTCACCCTATCTCTAAGGCTGAGCCCGGCCACTCTACGGAGGAAACTCATTTCGGCCGCTTGTATCCGCGACCTCGTTCTTTCGGACACGATCCAAAGCTCGTGACCATAGGTGAGGGTTGGGACGTAGACCGACCAGTAAATTGAGAGCTTTGCCTTTCGGCTCAGCTCCTTCTTCACCAAGACGGCCCGGTGCAACGCCTGTTTTACTGCTGCAGCCGCACCGATACGCCTGTCGATCTCCCGCTCCATTTTACCCTCACTCGTGAACAAGACCCCGAGATACTTGAACTCCTTCGCTTGTGGTAGGCACTCTGTCCCCACCCGGAGGGAGCAATCCACCGGTTTCCGGCAGAGCACCATGGCCTCAGATTTCGTGGTGCTGACTCTCATCCCCGCCGCTTCACACTCGGCTGCAAAACGCCCCAGTGAATGCTGGAGGTCATGGTCCGAGGAGGCAAACAGGACCACATCATCTGCAAACAGCAGAGAGGCTATCCTGAGATCCCCGAACCTGACATTCTCCGCCCCACGGCTGCGCCTAGATATCCTGTCCATGAAAGTCACGAACAGGACCGGTGATAAAGGGCAGCCCTGGCGGAGGCCAACACCCACCAGGAATGTATCCCGGTGAATATATATATATATATATATATATATATATATATATATATATATTAAATAAAGTGAAGGATTTTATGGTTCAATTCCCCATGAGGACCAGAGCTTTGGGACTCTTCTTCCTTCTTCTCGTCTTCAGCTCCTCTCGGCATGTCGACACCCCTCAAACTGTGATGAGGAGGATGAAGATGAGGCTTTTCCTTCTCTTCCTCATGAAGAAGACTTCCTCTCTCTCTGACGTGTTTTTTCTGGAGGCGGCCTTCTCTTCAGACTCACCTCTCGCCTTTAAAAAAAAAAAAAAAAAAAAAAAGAACTTCTGTTTTTATTAAATGTCGATTTTGCTCTAAAACTATTTTATTTTAATTGTTTTCCTTGTTTCAGAGAAGAGATGTGACCCTATAAAAGGTTCTCTGTCTGTTTCTGTTTCTTTCACAAAAGACAACGTTCTACAAAATAAAAGCATGAGGGACCCGTCACGTATTCGTGGTCCTCTCAGACGTTACGCAGCGCTTCCCGACACGTTATCTGGCCTCCGCTGTTGTTAGGTTAATCCCCCATCTGTGCCATATGTAGCCCACATGGCCTCTGTTGTCGCTCCCTTTAAACCTCGTTTCGTTTTAATCCTGTAATCCTCTCGGCCAATGCTGCTGAACATTTAAGTTTTGTTCCTTTACTCGATTAGTGTTTGTTTGTTTTTTATGGGAGAAAAGTGCCCATGAATCGGCATTAACGGTCAAAAGACGTCGGCGTGAAGCCGGTGGAACTTGGTACTGCACCAAAACCTTCAGACTTCTGTGAGAACGTTGACGAGTCCATTATTATTCTAGAAGCCTTTCAGGAGCTTATAAATCCATTTTGCATTTTATAACACAATTCAACCATAAATATTTACATAAACCATAAATGTGACTTGAAAGTGACTCGAGAGCTCCTCAAGTTATCAAAATATACATTTTCATATCTTTAGCTTGAAGCCACACATGATTGGCACCTTTCTGGAAAACCTACGACCTACGGAATCCACCAATACTGTCAAATCCACCGTCGGACAAAGATATCAACCACATTCCAGCCAAAAAACTGGAATATGACTTATGGATTAAAACATACTTGCTTGAGCAGAGCCCCTCTGTTGTGGAACGAGAGGCGTTCAAGGTCCAGAAGGAAAGTTAGGGATTTTTTTTCTTTTAGCAGACGTAAACCTTCGGTACACGAAATGTGCACTAAATACTACTAAAAATATTTAACTTCACTTTATCAAAGTGAAACTTTACAGAGATACTGTTAACACATGGTGCTATTTTATAGTAGAATAAAATAGATGATATGCACAATTTAAAAAGAGGAAATACATCCTGGAAGTTTGTTTTGTTTTGGACATTTTTTTCTTTTCTGTGTTTTATCATCAACCAATAAGCCAGTAACACATATACTGCTATATGAACCTCTTAACTAGTATCACAAGTGTTTTCTGTATATTATACATACATACACACACAAATAACAAATACTTTGTCCCCCAAAAAAATGATGACCTTCGGCAGATTTCAACCCCCTTTTTATTTTGGGGGTCCTGGTCACAGACGTCCAGCATTCCGGGTCCCGGGGATTTGGACTGGGGATCAGCTGTGGATTAGGTTTTGTGGAGATTACGAGGAATTGGAGGAGGAGGAGCTCTTTGACCACATCGATCCTCAGCGATCACTCGATGTTGAAGCCACCGTCTCCTCTGGCGATGGGTCCGAACCTTCTTCCCCCTTAAAGTACAAGTCAGCAGAGCGAGGACCGTTCAGGGACCAGGGAGGAGTGTGGGAACTTTCAGTGTCGGCCGAGTCGACTCGATCGTTTGAAATGTCTGAACTAAATTAATTATTAAAAATACTTAACTTTGTACAGATACTCCTAACATATAGAGCTTTGTTATGTATTTAAAGAAAGCACAAATATAGTTACAATAATAAAATGAACTTTTCCTTTCCTTTTCCTTTTTTCTATATATATTTCCCCTTTTTCTGAGTACTATCATAAACCAATATACTACTGGCACATGTATGAACTTATTATCTATGTTCTTTTCTGTATATTATACCGTTTGAAACTATTCAAATAGACCTTGTGGTTGAGGAGATAATCAGGATTTAGTAAGAGATGCAAAGCATTCGCAATTTTCCCCACAACATAGCAACGAGTTATTAAGATTAATCGACTAATCAAAAGACCCTTGTGTGTGTGCAGGTCCAGCTCTGCACATAGCCACGGTGGACATCAAGAACCCGGAGATAAACAACGTTCGATTCCACAACTCCCACAGCCCCCAGCAGCACCAGCAGCCGTACCAGCTCAACAACATGCGGAGCCACAGCGGGCCGAGCAGGAAGGACAAGAAGCCCAAAGGCAAGAAGAAGCTGACCAAGGCCGACATCGGCACGCCGAGCAACTTCCAGTGAGTCGCTCCACGGGTTTGCTTTTTCCTACGTTTCCCAAAATGCACCTCACCGGGCTGTTTCATGAGACCCTCGTCCTCTGGTGAATATATCCGTTTGTAACGTAGGCTTTGTGGTTTTAAGAGATTAGATAGCTGATTGTTTCTATTATTATTAGGTTTTTTAAACAGAAAGAATAGAAGCCACAACATTTGAAACAATGTAACAATCGTTACAAGTTATTGCTTTTATTTTGGTAGTCTTCAACGGTTCAACAACGAATGGACAGGAAACGCCTCTGAGATGTTTCATAATCTTTTTTTAATTCGACCCTGACATTTTATCCAAAGTACGGTAAACACAACGCATACCGCGGCGTCTGGAAATACTTTGAGTTCCACACATTCCAGACAACATGGAAACTTGGGTTTCTGAAAGAAAGAAATCCAGACCGACTGATGTATTTGACTTCAGGACATCTGTCTCCACTTTTTACTGGATCAATTTGGAGATCTTTCAAAATAAAAGCCTATAGAAGTGTGTGACTAGAACCCTTGCTCTTGGTCTTGTGTGTGTGTGTGTGTGTGTGTGTGTGTGTGTGTGTGTGTGTGTGTGTGTGTGTGTGTGTGTGTGTGTGTGTGTGTGTGTGTGTGTGTGTGTGTGTGTGTGTGTGTGTGTGTGTGTGTGTGTGTGTGTGTGTGTGTGTGTGTGTGTGTGTGTGTGTGTGTGTGTGTGTGCCGCAGTAACACTCACTCTTCATAGAAACAGTAAACATGTTGCGGTCTTCAATGAGAGCCTTCAATGACCTCTCTGTCTTTCTGACTGATGTCACTCTCACTGATGTGTGTGTGTGTGTGTGTGTGTGTGTATGGGCTTGCTATTCGGCCGCCCACACGTGCACACGCTGAACATGCCTCTGTTTATTAATGTGTGTGATCTCACCACACGTCTTTCCCGTCTTCTTCAGGCACATCGGTCACGTGGGCTGGGATCCAAACACAGGTTTTGATGTGAGTGTGCACACACACACACACACACACACACACACATATACAAACACACACACACACATACTCACAAGCACAATAGCGACCTGTGTGGCGGCTGCATGATGAAATCACACAATGAGCTCTTTTTGCTTCCTTCTAATATTCACAAACATCTCAGAAGCTCTGGAGATGAACTCGTCAGAGTATAGAGCACGATGTCGTGCCGGTACGCCACGCCGCTATATATATATATATATATATTTATATAGTCAAAGAAATAGTCAAAAAAAGTCACAAAAATATAATTTGTCCAAGAAAGTATGAAAAAAGTCATAGTATGTCAAAAAAGTCATAGTATGTCAAAAAAGTCATAGTATGTCAAAGTAAAAAAATATAATTTGTCAAAAAAAGTTCGAAAAAGTCATAGTATGTCTAAAAAGTAAAACAAATATAATTTGTCAAAAAGTTTTAAAATGTCGTATGTCAAAAAAGTAATAAAATATAATTTGTCAAAAGTATGAAAAAAAGTCATAGTATGTCACAAAAACTCATAAAACTCACTTCTGTCTTTAATGCAGAATAACAGTTATAACTTAAATCATAAAAAGGAATCTAAATATCTAACACTTATTAGTTGCCAGAGTTAATACCTCTACATGTTATTAATATTAAACTGTTTACATTGTTACAGCCTGAACTTCAAAGTGTCTGATTGGTGGTCACATGCCTCCTGGTCTCAGATGAGTCAATCATGACTTCATAGTTTCATAGGAGTTCAGAATTTAATGTTTTTTACAGAATCTGATTAATGCGACTCACCACACATTCCCCAGAATGCATTGCAGCGTGCCGGGAACCGAGAGGTGCGAATGTGCAGAGCAGACGAACGTTCTTGATTTGGTGGAAAACAAGGTTGTTTTTTCCCTATTCAGCTTGTAATTCCTCCGGTTGGCCACACGGTGTCACACTCTGACTGATGTGTAGGATCTGTGTTCTGAGTTAAAGGAGAAACATTTTCCTGCTTTCAGACGAGAGACTCAAAAAAGTCTGGATCAGTCGGACAAAACCCTGAAATGAAGACAAAAAAAATAAAATTACACATAGAAAAAAAATGAAACAATGAGAAATGTAATAAAATCAAGTGAATTATTATACAAAAATATATTAAGATTAATTGAGCGTTTCATATCAAACTCCTGAGACTTTTGGGGGAAATTTGTCAAAACTATAGAAATTCATATGAAAGTGCGTCTGGACCCCAATGACGCTGATGATGAGCAGTCTGTTGTAAATATTAAAAATATTTAAACTTTTTTGTACTACAAACGTTTGAAGATCGTATCTGTCGGCGCCATCAGAGCTTGTTGTGTGTTTGTTTTTGTGTATTTGCTTGTAATGTTGTATGTTTGTTCGCAGCTGAACAACTTGGACCCCGAACTGAAGAACCTGTTCGACATGTGCGGGATCTCCGAGGCTCAGCTGAAGGACAGAGAGACGTCCAAGGTCATCTACGACTTCATCGAGAAGAAGGGCGGCGTGGAGGCCGTGAAGAACGAGCTGAGGAGGCAGGGTGAGCGCACACACAGACACACACACAGAGAGACCCACACAGGCACACACACAGAGAGACACACAGGCAGAGAGACACACACAGGCAGAGAGACACACACAGAGAGACCCACACAGGCACACACACAGAGAGACACACAGGCAGAGAGACACACACAGGCAGAGAGACACACACAGAGAGACCCACACAGGCACACACACAGAGAGACACACAGGCAGAGAGACACACACAGAGAGACCCACACAGGCACACACACAGAGAGACACACAGGCAGAGAGACACACACAGAGAGAGACACACACACAGATAAATACACACACACACACACACAGAGATACACACAGGCAGAGGGAGACACACACACATGAGAAAGCACAAAGTCTCCTGAAGGTCGTGTTAACGGGTTAAAACCAGTAATAACTCAATAATAACCTTAAATAGTCAGAATCTAGACTCAGGAATCTGTTTGTTAAAAAGAGGATCAATACTGACGTCATGTACCCCCCTCCTCCCCCCGCCCCCCTGCAGCGCCCCCCCCACCTCCTTCTCGTGGCGGCCCTCCTCCTCCTCCTCCTCCTCCACACAACTCGTCTGCTCCTCCTCTCCCTCCTCCTCCCCCGTCCAGAGGAGGGCGCGGAGCCCCGCCTCCCCCTCCTCCGTCCAGAGCCCCCGCCTCAGCTCCTCCCCCTCCACCCCCCTCCAGACCGGGAACTCTGGGTGCCCCGCCTCCTCCGCCTCCCCCCACTAGAGGAGGTCACCAGCCCACGCCTCCTCCTCACCACCATCACCACCACCAGCCTCCTCCTCCACCTCCTCCATCTTCCCTGCACTCCTCTATCTCCCCACAAGCCCCGCCCCCTCCACCTCCCCCATTGGCCCAGCAGTCTCCAGTTTCCGGCTCCGTCCCCGGTCCACCTCCTCCGCCCCCTCCTCCGCCTCCCGGCCCGCCTCCCCCTCCGGAGCTGGACGGCGTAGGCGGAGACTTTCCTCATTCACCGAGCTCCGGCGGGCCGACGGCGCTGCTGGAGCAGATCCGAGGAGGGACTCAGCTGAAGAAGGTGGAGCAGAACAACCGGGCGCCGGCCTCCGGCGTGGGACGGGACGCCCTGCTGGACCAGATCCGACAGGGAATCCAGCTCAAGAACGTAAGACGGCGTTCCGACCGTTTCTTTAGCCGCTTCCCCAGGTGGTCTTCCTCGTGACCAACTGGACTGGATCTGTTTGTGTGTCTCCAGGTGCCGGACCACCCGGAGTCCGGAACGCCGGCGTCGGCTCCCACGGCGGGCATCGTCGGCGCTCTCATGGAAGTGATGCAGAAGAGGAGCAAAGCCATCCATTCCTCAGGTAACTCCAGGTCCCTATGTGGCCCGAGACCACCAGCTGAACCAACACTACCACTTTAGTCCACAGGGGGCACCAGAACCAACACTACCACTTTAGTCCACAGGGGGCACCAGAACCAACACTACCACTTTAGTCCACAGGGGGCACCAGAACCAACACTACCACTTTAGTCCACAGGGGGCACCAGAACCAACACTACCACTTTAGTCCACAGGGGGCACCAGAACCAACACTACCACTTTAGTCCACAGGGGGCACCAGAACCAACACTACCACTTTAGTCCACAGGGGGCGCCAGAACCAACACTACCACTTTAGTCCACAGGGGGGACCAGAACCAATACTACCACTTTAGTCCACAGGGGGCGCCAGAACCAACACTACCACTTTAGTCCACAGGGGGGACCAGAACCAACACTACCACTTTAGTCCACAGGGGGCACCAGAACCAACACTACCTCTTTAGTCCACAAGGGGGACCAGAACCAATACTACCACTTTAGTCCACAGGGGGCACCAGAACCAACACTACCACTTTAGTCCACAGGGGGCACCAGAACCAACACTACCACTTTAGTCCACAGGGGGCTTTAATTGTGACGTTTGTGTTTCCTTTCCCAGATGAAGACGAGGATGACGACGAAGACGAGGACTTTGAAGACGATGACGAGTGGGACGACTAGTGAAGGCCCCCTCCCCCCTCCCCCATACAGCTGACACTAAAATATCCTCTTAAAAATCTTCCAGCATCTGACTAACATTGCAATGTACATGTTGTGTGAACTGGCTGTATATTTATTTTTGCCTCTGTTTTTTTGCTTCTTTTCTTTTTTTTACGATTTCCTGTAATTAATCCGTGCAATACCTCATCTGTTGACTCTGTAAAGTCAGCTCCTCCTCACCAGTAAAGACTCTGCATCCCGTCATCATCAAGCACTTAACGCCGCCATCAGCACGACGTGGAGCCGCAGACTACGTTTCACTGTCGATGGTATCAAACACCCGGAGTCTGAACTTATTGAAGTTATTGTTTCCTGTTCTTTTTTTTCTCTCGTGTTCGTTCTTCGTCAACGAAACTGAAGGAGGCGTCAGCGACCAAACGGGCGGGATCCTCTTTGAGTCTGGCGGCGGGCGCTTTGCCGCTTCTTTAAATTGTAGTTCGGTCGTGTTGTTTTTTCACCGTCGTCGTTGTTTTGACCGAAATGCGGCGGCTCGGTCGCCTCGCGTGGATTTCCGTTTTTTAATGAAGTTAAAAACTGTTTATTTGCACACGGTTTATACGATAGTTCCGTTTTGTGTTTTTCAGGTGTGCGTTTGTCGAGTTTCTTTGTCATTTCAAGCAGGTTATCGTGACGGCGCTTTTAAAAGCTGAAGGTTTCTCGATGTTTAGACCTTTAAAAAAAAAAAACATGGCTGAGGACGCTTCTCCCTCTTGGTGGAAACACGCCTGCGCACGTTGAGTCACACACACACACACACACACACACACACACACTCACACACACACACACACACACTGTGGCATTTGTGAAACGATTGAAGTTGTGTTCTTCATGTCTGGTTGGTTGTTTATGTTGTGACGTCATTCCGTTATTTTCCTGCAGGAGGGAAAACCATCCAATCGGCGCTCCGGTCGCTATTTTCAAATCACATCACGCGAAAGAACTTAAAAAAAAATAATCCAAAATTCATCCTCTTCCAGTTAACAAACTATAATTTTTATGCAACGCGACTGTAAATGCCTCGTCATGGAGAATAATTAATTTTTCTAAAAGAGCTAATAATAATAAACCAAATGTGGCATTTGCAAGCAGCTCGAGGGTTTGGCGACGCCCGTGAAGAGAAATGGCCGACGCTCGTTTTAACTGCTCGTGTTCAGAGTTTTTAATCCGTCCTCCAGCGAGGCTTTAATGCTGCATCGAGAAGCCGAGATACTGAACCTGTGAAGAGGGTTGGGAGAGGGGGGGGGGGGGGGGGGGGCAGTGAGAATACTAAATTGTATACTTAAATAAATGTTAATATTTACAGAGATATGTGTCTCGTTCTTTGTGTGGGTCGGCCTCAGAGGAGAAGCTGCTGTTGGTCGTCTGCTGCCACGACACCTGGATTTTGTTTCAGTCGAATGCTTTTATTTTGTAGACTTTTCTTTTTTTAGATGACAGGAGGAGACAAAGATCCTCCTGAAACAATATGAATTACCAGGCTGGTTCAACATCAAGTTTAACTGGAGTCGTCACTGTCATGTGACCCTGAGGGGGAAGAATTAAGTGTGTGTACGTACATTTTCTTTTTTAAACACTCTGGAAGCTACAAAAATTATTTGAATGCAGTAACGAGCTCATTTTAATTAAGAAGCTGCAGCTTTTTCCATCAATCTTCAGCTTTGAAAACAGATCTTTTAAAAAATAATGTACGTTTTAGTCAAATCTATATAACGGACACCAGAGAATCCTTTTATCAAGTATAACCAAGACAAATAAATATATAAAATTGTAAGAAAGCACCGTTTTTGAACGGAAGAAAAACCAAACTGATTGTAAATGTGACAAAATGTAATTTAACTTGTTACAAACATTTTGACAAACAAAAAAAGAAACGCTAGCCAGAAACCGGACGAAAAATAAAAAAGGACGACATGTAAAAATGTTTCAGGAGCTTTAATTTACATTTGAAAACATCCTGAAGAAGTTATTGTGAGTCAGAGAAGAAGAAGAAAAGACACTTGTGTTAAAATGTAACGCTGCTGGAAACCTTTTCACCAAAAACGTGCTGATGCGTTCAGCTGCTGTGGCGAGTTGCTGTTTAAAAAGTAATTGTAATGTGAAACAAAGTGTTTAAAAACCAAGTGAGTTCAGGTGAGGCGAGCAGGTGCGTTCAGGCATCTGACAGATCCACCTGAAATGACAAAACATTACACACCTGTTAAAGTTACAGTGCACAAAAATAGTATTTTTTTAAATAATTTTTGTTAAGACATTTCGAGTGATCGTGTTGACACAAAAAATTCCCACACTTTTCCCTGGTCATTGAACGGTCTTCACTCCGCTGTAGCCATGTGCTGCAATAAAGTTTGCCTCCGGAGCCTCTGTTTGGTTGTTTTGTAAACAACTTAACAAGTTCTGTGCAACGTGATTGAAGCGAAAGCTCAGAAATATCTAAAACGTTAACGCTTTCTGTGTGAAATTCATGAAAAAACTATATTGGTGGGAATAATTTCGTTTTATATGATATCTTACGAAAAGTTACACATCGAATGTCACCTATTGGCTTCTGAACTGCCATGAGGCCTTGAGTTTGACATTTTGCTCGTCGCCAACTGGTTTTGCAACCAGTTTAACATGAAGGTATCTGGAGTGAGGTTGAGGCGCCATATAAGTCTCTGGTGTCGATCTGTCAATCACCCTGTAGCCCCGCCCTAAAGCAAGCTTTATGGTCTGTTGACTCCAAAATACCATAAATTACTAAATGAACATCATGCTGTATTGAAGAAGACTTGTAACTAGAGATTGAGACATAAACTCATGTTTACAATGTTTACTGAGGGAATACATCAAGAGAGAAGTAGAGTCATTTATATAGACTTCTATACAACCAGAGGAGTCGCCCCCTGGTGGTCAGGAGAGATAATGCAGTTTTAACACATGAAGCATAGACTTCTATACAACCAGAGGAGTCACCCCTGGTGGTCAGGAGAGAGAATGCAGCTTTAACACATGAAGCATAGACTTCTATACAACCAGAGGAGTCGCCCCCTGGTGGTCAGGAGAGAGAATGCAGCTTTAACACATGAAGCATAGACTTCTATACAACAGAGGAGTCACCCCTGGTGGTCAGGAGAGAGAATGCAGCTTTAACACATGAAGCATAGACTTCTATACAACCAGAAGAGTCGCCCCCTGGTGGTCAGGAGAGAGAATGCAGCTTTAACACATGAAGCATAGACTTCTATACAACCAGAGGAGTCGCCCCCTGGTGGTCAGGAGAGAGAATGCAGCTTTAACACATGAAGCATATACTTTTATACAACCAGAGGAGTCGCCCCCTGGTGGTCAGAAGAGAATGCAGCTTTAGCAGATGAAGCATAGACTTCTATACAACCAGAGGAGTCAGGAGAGAATGCAGGTTCTCAGACTCTTCTGCATCGGCTTCACTCAGGCAAAACAAAAATCCCTTCAAACAAAGATGAGTCAGTGACGGCCTCAGAGGAAGTCTTACCCTTTTTAAGGACCCGATGCTGCTCTCGCGGATCGCCAACATCAGGTCGTCGCGGCTCGACGTCTGCGGCCGCGGCAGGCGCGCCGGTTCGTCTCGTCTCTTCTGCAGCGACGGCTTCAAGGCGTTCTTCAGGTCCTTGAGGATATCGCCGCTATCCTTCTCGTTGGCACCCTTCTTGAGCTTCTTTGACTTTGCCTTCCTTTGGTTCAACTGAGTCTTCGTCGTGTTCAAGCCCTCGTGCTGTTTGACCATTTCGGAGATCTTCCTCGTTGGCGGGTCTAAAGACGAAGGAGGAGGAGGAATAGGAGGGTTTCTTTTCTGGTTTTCAACAGTCTTAGAAGATTGTGACGTCTTCTTTGGAGGTCTGTTTACAGCTGATGAACCAGGACCTTGTCCCGACACCTCTGGAGGACTCTGCTCTTCCTTCTGTCGGAGCCGCCGCTGTCGCTGTTGGTCCTGGTTGCGCGTTAGGATGCTGATCGCCGTCATCCTCGGGCCCGCGAGGTCGAACTGGTAGCCGAGCTTGAGCAGGGTGGTGTTTCCCCTCAGCAGCTGCACCATCTCCATCTCCACCTTCCCGCCGCACATGTGCCTCTGGTTGTGGAAGCGCAGCTCCACCAGCGTCCGGTTGTGCTGCAGCGCCGCCAGCAGCGCCAGAACGCCCTGACCGGACACGAAGTTGGACTCGATGTTCAGGTTCCTGACGCAGCGGTTCTCGCGGAGCATCTCGGACACGGCGAGGGCCACGCGGTCGTCTGCGCGGGTGTTGGCGAGGCTGAAGACGTGGACGTGGGTGTTTGCGCGCAGGGCCTCGGCGAAGCACAGCAAGGTGTCCTGGGAAATGTCCTCGATGTTGTTGAGGTTGACCTCGCTCACGACAGGGTCGTCGCACCGGATCCGCTCCAGAGTTTCAGCGACGGCGGTCGGGTTCCCGCTCGTGGTTTCGGAGGTTGCATTCAGGTTCCTGTCCGTGGTTTCGGTCCTCCTCGATTCGCTCTTTGGGCCCTTCGACAGACTTTTCTTCTGAGGACATATACTCCTCATCGGAGCCTCCTTCTTGCACTCATCTTTCTTTTCCGCCTCATTCTCCTTCGCCGGGACGCTCGCTTTCTTGCCCTTTTGAGGATTCTTCTTCCTGTCGCCGTCCAAAGTCTTGCCGGGGTCGCCGGCGGTCTCCGTCCCTCGTTCCCTTCTGCAATTATCTGGGCGTGTCTCCTGCACAAGATAACGGGACAGAAAATTAGCTCGAACCCTGACATTCTCCAGTTGGGCCCCTTCTCCAACGCTAGCCGGTGGTCATTAAAGCTGGCATTTCTCCGGCAGTCTGTATTTTTAGACTGCTTTCCACCAACGTGTTTAAGTAACTGGATAATTGTGACACTAGATTAAATGTAATTCAGTTCAACTATACTGCTTTAGCCTAGTTTTTATTAGTTTAAATCCTGGTGTACTCGTTCTAAAAGTAGTTTCGCTGCACTCAGATCCCTAATCTCATTTTAAATCATCCTTCCTGTGTAAAACTTGCAGACGGGGTCCCGATGTCCCCTCACCGTCCTCCCGTCCTCCAGCAGCTTCCTGTTCTCGTCCTCCCAGTATCTCAGGAGAGCATCCCGATCGAAGCTCCCCGTGGGGGTCTTGGCGGTCTGGTCTCGCTGCCTCAGGCCGGTGGGCACGTTGTCGTCCAGGTCGGCCAGCTCCCTCTCCAGCTGCTGGAGCTCCTCGGAGGACAGCGTGGCCAGCAGCTCGTCTTCGTCCACCTCCTCTAGCTTCTTCAGCTCCCGGCGGTGCCCAAAGGTACTCATGGTTCTCTCTTCTTTCTCCTCGTGCACTTGATTTAAATCTTCCCGAAGTTGTTCTGCTGCTTGAGTCTCCTCGTTGACTCGTCCTCCATCAGGCTCCTTCAGATCTGTTGGCGAGTCGCAGAGTCCTCGTTCATCTACTGGTCCCAGCTGCCAGAGGGGCCTGATGGAGGGGGGAGGGCGGGGCCGCTGATCGCCTTGTCTTTTTTTAGGGTGTTGTGGGGGGGGTCAATGAGATAGGCTTACAGCAGGAATGTGAGCCCTCCGAGCGGCCTGTGCCGAGAGCTCTCCAGCGGCTCGTGCCTCGAAGAATGGAAGGGGGGGAACAAGACGCCGTGGGGAGACACCGGAGATCGCTACACAACGTGTGAAACGCAGAGTGGTTGTGTTGTTGTTGTCAGGGAAACACTTGTTCTCCCCGAGGATGAAGGGATTAAGTGCAGTTGACGCCGCCGGTGAACCCTGATGCTGTTTACACCAGAACATGACGGGTTGTCGGACTCTTTCAAAGTGATGAAAAAAACATGCGGCGATCGATCAAGCTGATCTCGTGGGAAGACGTGTAAAGAGCACGATATTTTAAGGACCTTCTGAGCGTCATGATGACACATTTCTGGCTATTCAAGCTATTTCACGCCACTTAGCCAGCGTGAAACGACAACAGTTTAAAGTTTGGGCAACAAAAACCACGTGGAAAATAAGAGAACTAAGTCAAACGTAAACAACTTAACATAAGAACAGAAAACGTGTCCCAAAGATCACGAGCATAACTCGAGAATAATAATGAATAATTCCAGGAAGAGTGCCGAGGTTTGACATAGTGGCCAAATGGTGGAACTACAACCAACATGTGACAGCATGGAGCCCAAAAATACTTTTCCCAAAGACTTGCATTGGGAAAGAAGTCACTTTTGAGTTTTTTTTTTTTTTTTGGAGTGATGGTGGCTTGTTGTTTGGTTTCCAGGACAACCAACAGAGCTCAGCAACGCCCTGCATCCATCACGGCTTCGTGTTGAACGAGTCGACTCCTGTTACACGTCCGAGGCGAAAAGACTCAAAGCGGCATGAGCATCACTCTCGTCCGAGAGCGGCTGTAAATGTGACCTTTGACCTGGATCATTGCTGATTAGCATCCGTCATCCAGCTGCGCGGCCCGGACTGAAGGATGGAAACACGATCCGTTATTAACGAGGAACCAAGTCGACGGATTCTTCATGTTGAACCCCTTGAAGCATACAAAACTCCCATTTCCTCTTTGGCTGAATATTTTCCAAAATCATCAATTTAAAAAACAGATAATTGATTTCCTGTCCTCCAGGCAACAAACAAAACACAAACAGTAGAGTAGTGCCGTTTTTCTTTTGGCATCATTCGGAATATTAACAGCAGCAACAAAAGCAATCTCTGTTCAGACAAAATGGCCGACATCCTCACAGTAAAAAATTCAAACAAGCACCAACATCATGACATAAACACAGAGTCCTGCTCCTCGTCCCCTCGGAGTCCTGCAGCTTGATCCTGGACCACAATGGATCCAGGTCTCTGTAAAGACGTGGACTTCCTGCTGCTTTCAGACAGCCAGGGGCATGCTGGGTAGTGGCCTCAGGTCCTCCTCTCTGGGGCCGTTTAGTGGCGTTTGGTCTTGTGTATTCTGTCACGTTTCATTACTGCTCCAATAAAAAAAACAAAGACAGAAATGTAGCAAACTTTAATGAATATAAATTTGGCCCATGTGGTGTTTTCAGCTCGTTCTGCTGCCCCCTAGTGGGCAAAAACATGTAATAATGCTTTAACTTAAGTTGAATTAAACAGACAGGAACAGTTCTATCAGATGTCCCTTCAGCATGGCCACAGAAAGCCGTGTTACACCCCGTGTTTCATTGTCTCACTTTAATCCGACTGCTTTACTTGTTTATCACATTAACACACCTGCTGTGGGTTTTCTTTACAGCTGGTGTCAACAGTTTGGAGGTCGTTCCTAACCTCTTGTCTGTTATCAGCTTCTTAGGTGACGTTGCAGAATGTGGAGCCCCGCTGCTGCTGCTGTTGTTCCTGTTCCAGCAGGTGGGTTACATCTAGAGTCAGCCAGAGGAAGCAGCTCACATCGGGGTCACCTTCTTGATGGCAGGTAATGTGGTTATACGAGAACATTACACTAACTCATGAAACCCCAATGGGAGGTTCTCATGATGTCATCACTCCTGTCCATCCTCAGCCTGAATCGATTCATTGCAACAAAACATATATAAAGAAAACACGACTCCATAAACGGTACACAGCTCTTGAAAAGACACATTTAGCTGGACTCAACATTTACATAGGTGTGAATCATGATTTCTTTAGCTTTTATTAGACCGCACTCGTCACCGTCTTTTGCTTTGACGTTGTACTTCTCTCCTCCTCTCTCTGGAACATGTGCACAAGGCTTAATAAAACACTAGAAGATCTAGAAACTGATTAAAAAAGGTGTGATTTTCCCCACTCATTTGTCTCTCTAGAACATTTAATCATCAGACTGTGTAGTGTTTTATTCAGAGCATGTCCTCATATTAACAAAGGCTGCAGTTTGTTGTGAACTCCTCTAGAGGGCGTCCTCACGTCTCATTTATTCTCCACTAACTAGCAGCACTGGTTTAGTGTTCACATGAGCTGCTCCAACAACTCCAACCTGAAACACCACCACATTATCTCACAGAACCATCTATCTGTCGGGCGTTGGAGCTCGTCAGCTCGGTCTGAGAACAGCTGATGGGGTTTTAATCATTTGGTGTCATTAGAAACACCATCACCACTTTGATCAGCTGTGATATCTTAAGAGAGCAACATATCCAAATCAGACACATCGTGACTTTATTTAGCATTTTTTATTTTAAAAGATAAAGAGAGAGAAGCTAAATACTTTTGTCATATTCATAAACTGTTCTTGAGTAATGTCTGCCAGTATGCAACACGTATTATATACAATGATAATACAATTAAAAAAATACTTTTGGAATATTTAAGGAACGTGCAATACTTCATATTTCTCAGTTCTTGGGACTGATTTCCTGACCCTGTCTGAACTTGAGTAAACCGAACTGTCCTGTCTGTGTCTCTGTGTTGTGCTTTTGGTTTCTGTGTCCTGGTACTAGTATTCGTTACAGTAAGGTAGTTATTAGAATACATTCCGTAATATCAATCAATGCAGTAAAACTGGTGAGTAATGATACAAATCAAAGACATTTCTATAGGAAAGAAAATAAATCACCAATAAACAAACATGTATTGTATTAGATGAAAAGTGTTTGTTCTACTCTCTGTGATTGACAGGAGAGATGATCAGAGGAGCAGAGTTTTTACCACCATCATTAAGACCTGGACTAAAGAATGGGTAGAGCTTCTCAGTGAAGCAGCAGCCAGTAAAGGAGTAGATAAGAGCTGCAGCATCAACGTCATGAAAGGAGACCAGACCCTCCATAGTCCACAAACACCCCCACCTTCTGGGGCTGGGACTTCAGAGAGAGACGGACTGGAGGGCCAGCAACAGCTGAGTACTCGTTCTGATTCCTCAAACTTATCAACCAGAAACCTTCCTGAGGAGACAATGAGATGTTTCTCTTCCTGTTGATCGACTCTCTCACCACTCCTAAGTCCACTTAGTCTTCCCTTTAACCTGAACCTCGTAGTAAAATCTTCCTGAAGAGAAACTCTGCTTTGCTAAGACATTAACACAAGAATCAAATCTCTCTGGATTGTTTGGAAGATTCTTCCTTACATCACCATGTTTAACTTGTTTTCCATCATCAGACAGGATGAGGTGGGGAGGTGCTGTATCAGGATCAAGTGTCACATCCACTGCAGACTGCTGGACCCTCTTCAGCTTCATCTGGTTACTGAGCGTCTCCTCCAGCTGATCCAAAGCTCTCACCACAGTCCCCTCATATGAAGGTGGACTGACTCTGACTCCTGTCCAGGTCTTGGTGGGTGGAGCAGCCTTCAGGGTCCTGGAGCTCTGGAGGAGGTGGAGGTGGTCTTCAGAGCGTGAGAGCTGCTCCACCTCAGTGCTTCTCTTCTTCAGCTCACAGATTTCCTGTTCCAGCTCTTTGATGAAGCCTTCAGCCTGTTTCTCTGTCTTTCTCTGCTTCTCCTTGATGGTGTGGATGAGCTCGGCCTGGCTTCTCTCAACAGACTCCTTCAGAGCGGTGAAGACCTGAACACCACCTGCTATCTCTCTGTCTGCATCTTCCTCACTGAGCTCCACCGAGTGTTTGATCTCCTGAATCTTCAGTCGTCTCTTCTGGATCATCTGCTGAATTTCATCATCGGTCTTCCCCAGCTCGGCCTTCTTTCCTTCATATTCTTCTTTCAGAGGAGCGACATCATGGTTCTTGTGGTCTAGAACAGTGCAGAGCATGCAGACACACATCTGGTCGGTCCTACAGAACAGCTCCAGAGGTTTATCGTGCTTCTTACACTTCCTGCCTTCCAGGTTCTCCACAGGGTCGATCAGCTGATGTCTCTTCAGACCTGGTCTGGTCAGATGAGGCTCCAGGTGAGTCTCACAGAAGGAGTCCAGACACACCAGGCAGGACTTCAGGGCCTTCAGTTTGGGTCCAGTGCAGACGTCACAGGGAACTTCTCCTGGTTTGGCAGCTTGTTGCTCTGAGCTGCTGCTGCTGGCTTTCTGTTGAGCTGCCTGTCTGAACTGAGCAGCCATCTCAGAGATGAAGGTGTTGACCTGCAGCTCAGGTCTGGTGGAGAAAAGCTTCTTACAGTTGGGACACTGATACGGGACCTTAACGTTCCAGTGTTGAGTGATGCAGGCTTTACAGAAGTTGTGTCCACATGGTATGGTGACTGGATCAGTGAACACATCCAGACAGATGGAGCACAGAAACTGATCTTCAGTCAGCTGACAGCTGGCAGCAGACATATCGACTCTGAGGACAACAAGAGTGACAAACAAAACTTTTATTAATTTATTAACAGTAAAACTTGTATTACCGCACAGTAAAGTCCTGCAATCAAAGGAAATGAAGAGTGAAAGAAAGGCATCATCAGCACAATGTACTTACATTTACTGACAGAGTGGATGAGAATCTATCCACTCGTCCCCATGTTTATAGGCGGAGTCCAGGTGGTAGGTCATTAAGCCTATCGTTTACACCACATGTGTCAAACTCAAGGCCCGTGGGCCAGATGTGGCCCGCCACGTCATTTTATGTGGCCCGCGACGGCTTGGAAGGCATGATCACCACCGTGGACCCGTTTTCAGTCTGTCGCGGATCCGTTTCCGGTTCGTCGCGGACCCGTTTTCAGTCTGTCGCGGATCCGTTTCCAGTTCGGCGCGGACCCGTTTTCAGTCGGTCGCGGACCCGTTTTCAGTGGGTTGCGGACCCGTTTTCGGTTCGTCGCGGACTCGTTTTCAGTGGGTTGCGGACCTTTGCATGGGCAATATAAAAATCCTGTGCTTTTATTTTGAAGGGAATTTTGAATGCAGTAGAGTGCGTCTATTCACACTCCTCAGTGCTGCGTTCACAACACACTTTGCTTGCATGAGTTTACACACGCACTATTTGTGATAGTTCACTTCATTCCCGACCTTTTTATTATGTTTGTGCATGAAAGCACTGCTGAGTCTGTTAAAAAGCTGAAGTTATAAAATTATTATGTGTGTTGTATTACTTTGTGTCCTTAAGATGCACTTTTGGGTTTTTAAGTGAGTGTAAAAGTGAATATTTCAAACTAGTTTTTTTGTGTTGGCATGTGAGATTCTGTACCATTTCAGGCTCAAACTGCTCCATCTTTTCATTAAATCCATTTGAGAAGTTGAACATGTTCCTTGCTTTGGATCTCGGTTCATTCAGGGATGATGGTGCAGCCAGACCAGTAGAACCACTGCCCCAGACCACATGCATGTTATTATTGGCTAGTTATGTCCTTCTCTACTGTGACAAAAAAAGCTTTGAACAAAGTTAATATAACAACGATTGTTTGATCTTTGTCTTTATTTTATTCTGTTTTAAGTTTGATCTTTGATAGAATAATGTGGATATATATATATATATATATATATATATATATATATATATATATATATATATGTATATAAATGCATGTACAATATTGTTACACTTGAATAAACAATACAAAGACAGTTATTTAACAATATGTTCGGTAGTAGTTAAATTTATACAGTGTTACAGTTACAACCGGCCCTTTGAGGGCGACCATGATGCTGAAGTGGCCCGCGGTGAAAATGAGTTTGACACCCCTGGTTTACACTGACGGGTTACAGCTGTGACAGCATGGGGTTTCACCTACACTTGGAGTGCTCCGGCTGATTGGGGGCTGTACTTAGCCTCCTGCCTGGAGCTGTGTCCGGAGGCCATTATGGGGTAGCTGTGCGCCTGGGAGGGAGGAGTAAGCTAAGTTTCCAGAAGTCAGTAATGTGACGTTTGTTTCTTTATACTGATTGTATATTAAGTTTCAGTCATCTGCATGCTGGTAGCAGACATATCGACTCTGAGGACAGCAAGAGGGGTGTTGCGGCTGTAAGCAGTCCAATACGTGCTGCCGCGAGGGGCTAACGCTGAGAGATCCACACTGTGACGCGCTCATGACTGTATTGCAAAGATTTTATTATTCTTCTTCTTCCACACGTAAAATACACTTAGCCCTGCCGTTGCCAAATGTAACTGATACCTGGCGAGTAGAATAATTGCATTCATGCAGCCTGACGCGGTCAACAAAAGTGTTCGCTCCCAAGCTCACCCCCTCTCTTTCAATACCCAAAAAACCCAGGTGCACAGGTGAGACAAATAAATAGACTTTCACTTCCGCTCAAACCGCACTTCCGCCCACCACCCACAACATCAAAGCACAACACAATGACCAACAAACAGCAACCATAAACAGTCAATACGTGGCTCCTACAAGGGGGAAACAAAACTTTTGTTAATTTATTAACAGTAAAACTTGTATTACCGCACCGTAAAGTCCTGCATTCAAAGGAAACGAAAAGTGAAAGATAGGCATCATCAGCACAATGTACTTAAATGTACTGTAATGTTCAAGGTGGATATTTAAATTTAAACTAATGCTGGATATTTAATTGAAATCTAATGCTCAGTGCTTTTTGCTCAGTGATCCTGGGAGCTGTGTATGTCAGCCCCAGGTAGGGTCCCTCAAGGCAAACAGGTCTCGGGGGAGAGCCCAGACTACGTATAGTGGCCAACGGACTTAACCCTCTGGGGTGGGAGGTCATTTTCTCGATTTTACATAATTTCTTAAAAACACCTTTTTAAGGCACTTGCATGTTCAACCTCAGATTCAAGAGGAGCCGTTTGGATCCCGGTTGTGGAACAGTGGACCAGTTATATACCCTCGCAAGACTAGTGCCTTAAGTGCCTACCCCAAATGAAGGAGTTCAAGTATCTCGGGTGAGGGTAAGATGGAGCGGGAGATCGACAGGCGTATCGGTGCGGCTGCAGCAGTAAAACAGGCGTTGCACCGGGCCGTCTTGGTGAAGAAGGAGCTGAGCCGAAAGGCAAAGCTCTCAATTTACTGGTCGGTCTACGTCCCAACCCTCACCTATGGTCACGAGCTTTGGATCGTGACCGAAGGAACGAGGTTGTGAAGCAGCCAAAATGAGTTTCCTACGTAGGGTGGCCGGGCTCAGCCTTAGAGCTCGGACATCGGGAGGGGACTTGGAGTCCTTTGTGTCGAAATGAGTCAGCTGAGGTGGTTCGGGCAACTAATCCGGATGCCTCTTCGACGCCTCCCATTGGAGTTTTTTTGCTGGCACTTCTAACTGGTAAGAGAACCGGGATCCCCAAGAATGACCTGGTCAATTTTGCTGGTGAGAGGGAAGTCTGGGTCAGCCTGATCAGACCCGATCCCAGATAAGTGGATGAAAATGGATGGATGGATGAACAAACTGAACGCACCTAAGAATGGGGAATGGAAGTCTGATTGTAGGAATTAAATGGGATATAATGACGCCTCTAACACATTTAATTTCACTTCGTATCACATGTTCCTTTACACGTCTAAAGCCTCTTTGTTGTAAAACTTTCAAAGCAGTTTTCTTTGTGCTCGTGCTAATGAGTCAACTGTTACAATGCTTTGTATTTACAAGTGCGTAGAGGCTGAGATATGCAGCTCATCCGGTTATAGTTTGATTTTTCACATTGTTTTCTTGGGCGTGCACCATTTTCCTTTTGGTAAGCATCCTACGCACTTTATTAATTATATGTATGTATGTATGTATGTATGTATGTATGTATGTATGTATGTATGTGTTTCTCCTCACAACCCTCCACGGTCACCACATAGACCTCAGCCGAACGGACATCTGTCGAGTGGACCTTCCTGTCCGAGTAGATCTGAGTTTTTATGTTAATATCTGATGTTGGAGTAGATATTATCAGCTGAACTGCCACAAAGACACATGACAGTCAGTGAAGTTGAGAAAAAAGGGTTTGAAGTTTAAGGTTTTTACCAAATTGTATAACAGCTAGTAATGGGTCACATTTCTGTCTTTACAGGCTATTCAAGTTACACACTAGTTAGCTTCTAGTTTAGCTGCTGGTTCTTGTTTTTCTTGGCTGCAGTATTGGTTTTTGACTGTTTTTGTCCTTGTAGGACAGCGTACTCACCAGAGTTTGGCAGATTCTGCTGTTGATGAGGAAAAGCTGCTGGATTCAGGTGAATGATTCTCAGAAACAGAGACTTGTCTCAACTGCTGTCGCTCAGACTAACTTTACTTTCATTTTACTTCAGGAAATGTGACGTTGAAGCTCTCCTCGTTCAGTGTCGCTCCTCCTCTCAGTGAAGCTCTGTGATTGAGGTTTAATTACACCTTTGGAAATACCTTGACGTCCGAACAAGATGAGTTTTTGGTTTTTGTATTATAAATGTTAAATCTGAACCAGTTTGTTTTACGTTCTTTACCTGTTTGTGTGTATCTCGTTGGACACATGATGTTGTTGTTCTCTTGAAAATCTCTTGAATAAATAACATCATCATATATTTTCCTAAACCTGACTAAGTAGTCTTGTGGCCTAAACCTGAGTTGTTTCCTGTGAAGACAGAAGTTTATTTTGAAAAGACTGTACACATACAACAAATTGACAGGTGTTTCTGGACTATTCAACTATTCATGTAACACATGAGTATGTTTTTGAAGGACATACAAACTGTTGGATGAGGATATGTTGGTTAGGTTTAGGGGAAAGGTCGTGATCTGGCTCTGTAGCGGTAAACAGAAAAACCTTTCAGAAACCCGCCGGTGACCCCAACAGATTCATATTCGCGCTTCTGTGGTTTTTATATATTTATATATATTTTTTTCTTGAAGGATCTGAGTTGATGAAAGAGAAATGTAAAACACTGCCAGCCTTATTTTCTTTCTTTTACTGTTTCTGTGTAGAAGTCAGAAATAACCAGAATGACTGCAGCAGCATGTCAAAGCCGTTTGACCTTTTTCTTTCTCATGTTTGTCCCTGGTTTTCTTCAGCACGATCCCAGGAGAGCGTTTTCATAATAAGCTTGTTTGGGCCCCTTTGAGACCCGCCGACAGTCGAATTCAATTAAAACATGATGCCAACATCCCGGCAAACACTCCCTACCACTCTCAGAGAAACGCCGGCTTTCAAAGTCAATTGTGTCCGATGTGAAGAGCCGGCCTTCATGTCCTCGTCTGGAGCCTTTTCACGTGCTGCGTGCTAAGAGTTTCCCCCTCTTTCCCCGAGTCGACATGAGCAAAGTGAGCGCCGTGAAAGCCCAGAGAGAGCTTCCATTCGACGAGCGGCAGCCTCAGGTCTTGTGTCTGCGTGATACCATGGGCCACGACAAAGGCTCGTCCTTTCTCCTGCTGCAGAATAAAACTGAGAGCAAAGGGGAGGAGGGATTTTTAGAGAGAGAGCGGAAGAAAAAAAAGGGGGTCTGGCTTTAGAAACTGGCCCGGCGCAGATGTACAGGGCTGGAGGATTAGGCTGCGGGTGTCGGTGACGTCCACCCGGCTTGACTCTCCCTCCGTCGTGGTCCTTTGTAAGATGCCGGCCGGCGTGCCAACGGGGCTCAATGTGCGCCTGACAATGGTAGAGAACCCCCGAAAAAACCACAAACCCCACCAACCTCCGGCTCTCAACTCACTGCAACTCCCCACACAGGATGTGATAGGGGAGATAATGTCACCCCGACTGTGCTGATGGATCCATAACATCGTGAGAACAACAGCCGGGTCACACGACCGGTTTTTACTTGTTTCCTGCAACAAGTTCGCTACGACTTCTTTCTCGAATAAAGAAGTGTGATCAGACGATTTGAACGGGCCTCACCAGTTGTTTGCGTTATAAAAGTGAAATAGTGGTTAAAAGCTGAGGAACAATTGAGGTTTGGGCCACACAACTCCTTGGATAGGTTTGGTAAAAAGATGGTTTTGGGTTAACGCTATGTTAAAGCTGCATTCTCTCTCCTGACCACCAGGGGGCGACTCCTCTGGTTGTATAGAAGTCTATGCTTCATGTGTTAAAGCTGCATTCTCTCTCCTGACCACCAGGGGGCGACTCCTCTGGTTGTATAGAAGTCTATGCTTCATGTGTTAAAGCTGCATTCTCTCTCCTGACCACCAGGTGGCGACTCCTCTGGTTGTATAGAAGTCTATGCTTTGTGTGTTAAAGCTGCATTCTCTCTCCTGACCACCAGGTGGCGACTCCTCTGGTTGTATAGAAGTCTATGCTTCATGTGTTAAAGCTGCATTCTCTCTCCTGACCACCAGGGGGCGACTCCTCTGGTTGTATAGAAGTCTATGCTTCATGTGTTAAAGCTGCATTCTCTCTCCTGACCACCAGGGGGCGACTCCTCTGGTTGTATAGAAGTCTATGCTTCATGTGTTAAAGCTGCATTCTCTCTCCTGACCACCAGGGGGCGACTCCTCTGGTTGTATAGAAGTCTATGCTTCATGTGTTAAAGCTGCATTCTCTCTCCTGACCACCAGGGGGCGACTCCTCTGGTTGTATAGAAGTCTATGCTTCATGTGTTAAAGCTGCATTCTCTCTCCTGACCACCAGGGGGCGACTCCTCTGGTTGTATAGAAGTCTATGCTTTGTGTGTTAAAGCTGCATTCTCTCTCCTGACCACCAGGGGGCGACTCCTCTGGTTGTATAGAAGTCTATGCTTCATGTGTTAAAGCTGCATTCTCTCTCCTGACCACCAGGGGGCGACTCCTCTGGTTGTATAGAAGTCTATGCTTCATGTGTTAAAGCTGCATTCTCTCTCCTGACCACCAGGGGGCGACTCCTCTGGTTGTATAGAAGTCGATGCTTCATGTGTTAAAGCTGCATTATCTCTCCTGACCACCAGGGGGAGACTCCTCTATTATTAGATATTGGATCAATTGTCTGGGTCCGTTTCCCACTGACTTGATCCCGTCTTTCCTCCAGAGCCACCAGGAGGTTTCTATTGCCTTCAGGATGAATCATTATAACTAAATAATTGGTGATCCTCTGACTTTTCATCGCCGCTGCTCGCATGGCTGTCGACCTGTTTCTCCCTAAACGTCTCCACTCTGCACTTTTACAAGGATTTGTCTCATTTTGATCCCGGCATATATATCACTTCCTGATCCCTCACACATCATCCTAATTCATCACCCGGCGCTGAAAGAGAGAGGAGGGAGAAAGGAGAGGGACAAGCGCATATTCTCAGAGCGCATTGTGGAGAGGAATGCCATTGAATTTGGGTGTTTTTTTTGTTGTTTTTTTCACGCGCCAGCCTCTTTTGTGTGCTGGCTAAGGAAGTCCATTGTGCGGGCAGACACCCTGAGAAAAGAGGCGAGCTTGGAGCCGTTGTCTGCCGGTGCTTCTGCAGCACTCGGGTCCTAAAAAGACCTGAATGAAGCTCTGCCATCGGAAGCAGCCAGCCCGAACCCAGAGACAATGCCGCCGGGCCACTTTGAACACCGGCAACAATTAAAAATGCAGCTTCACTATATTAATTATGCATTCGTGCTTTTGTCTTGGTTTTCTTCTTCTCTGTACGGGGAGAAAGGGAGAGCCGAGAGGTTTAAGACTCAACAGGTCCGAGGCAGAGTGAGAGATTACAGTGAAGAAACAAACGCATGCTAATGGTGGAAATGCATTGAGGCAGAGATGTGTGTGGCTGGGTGCGAGGTTCAGGGATTACCAACCCTAACAGGAAAAAACACACCCAGGTATTTACTTAATAAAACCAATCTTTGCTTCAGTAAGAAGACAATGAAACGGCGCTGAATAAAATAGATCAAGAGAGGTCGACAAAACCCTTTCGGTTTCATCTTGCAGAGCAAGTTGCTAGGAAACTCGGAGTTACAGCTCGGAGTTGCACTTTGCAGACTCTTTTTCTTTAAGGCCTTTCTGCTCTCTCCTCCCTTCGCTTGCAGGCAGGACACGCATAAAGCAGCTTTCTGAAGGCATTGAGGTGAATTTCTGCTGGCTGGCGGCTCCGTCAGGTGGCTCTGTTGTGCTCGGAGTCGCCAGCAAACGGCTCCTTTACAACGGTGGGAAGGTTTATTCAGAAAAAGCCAACACTGGTTTGAAAAATCGCTCTGTTTTGGGGGGAATTCAGGTCTCGTTTACAACCGACTCTGTCACACTGAAGACAGAAGAACGTTGGCGCTGTCTCCCCCTGCTGGTCAGGAGACAGACTGGTTGTCGAGGTGTTTTGGTGACATGTATTAAAGTAATCAATAATCCAATCCTGATCAACATTTGATGATAAGAGAGATCATGTTTGCAGGCGACATAACCCATAAAGTACATGAAGCTGCAGTTCCTCTAATGTCCACTAGATCCTGCTCCAATCATAAGCTCGTGAAATACTTGTTTAGTTTTAGGAAAGATCGTGAATTACTTTTTTAGTTTTAAAAAAAGATCGTGAAATACATGTTTAGTTTTTGGAAAGATCTTAAAATACTTTTTTAGTTTTCGGAAAGATTGTAAAATACTTTTTTAGTTTTCGGAAAGATTGTGAAATACTTTTTTAGTTTTCGGAAAGATCGTAAAATACTTTTTTAGTTTTCGGAAAGATCGTGAAATACTTTTTTAGTTTTCGGAAAGATCGTGAAATACTTTTTTAGTTTTCGGAAAGATTGTGAAATACTTTTTTAGTTTTCGGAAAGATTGTGAAATACTTTTTTAGTTTTCGGAAAGATTGTGAAATACTTTTTTAGTTTTCGGAAAGATTGTGAAATACTTTTTTAGTTTTCGGAAAGATTGTGAAATACTTTTTTAGTTTTCGGAAAGATCGTGAAATACTTGTTTAGCTTTAGGAAAGATCGTGAAATACTTGTTGACGTGTTCGGCTGAATCACCAGTTAACACGGTCGCCTGCTGTCCTGAAACGGTTTGCGATCCCGTCTGAATCGTGTAAAACTTGGAAATCTCATGAAACCAGCCGACATTTTGACGCTGGAGACTTTTAACTCAACGTTTAGACCTCGCTCACTTTTCCCACTTACGGCACCAACATGCACGCCGGCCGTGTTTTGGCCGACATCTTCTCCAGAAGGTTCTTTATTTCACCTTTTCTCCAGGTGAGCTTTCAGGTGACGGCTCAGGTTCAGGCTCTCGGTAAACGCACAAAACGACACACATTCGACACATTCACTACGGAGTATGTGGGGGTCAGAGGTCACGTGTGTTGGCTGCACGTACCTCACCGTGTGTTTCCAGTAAGCGCGACGAGTCTGAATGCAAAGCTCATTAGTGCTGCAGCACAAGTGTCTCAACACATTCCTGCCTCTTTATTAAGGTGATCTGTGACCTCGTCTGTCCCAAAATAGAACGTTTTTCCATTGCGTGTGTGTGTGTGTGTGTGTGTGTGTGTGTGTGTGTGCTGGTCGGGGCTAATACAGCGCATATCGGACCTCTTCTCTCCTAAAAAGGACGTTGTCAGTGGAGAGACCACTTAGTGCTCTCGTGCTCTCGTCAGCAGATAAAAGCGAGTCCGACCTGCTGCTTCCTGAAGCCTCCTCCACTGGAGAGGCTGCCGAAGGAGCGTTTTTGTTTTTTTGTTGGGCGCTGGTATGCAGAGAGCGGCCCCGGACGCACAAAGACGCCGGTAATAACAGTTAATCTTCGCAGAGGTTCAATGGCGGCCAACCAGCCGGCCAACCGGGCCCCGCGATTCAGAGCCGTCGCAAAACACAATGCGGGCCGAGGCATCAAAGTCCAGAGGGAGCGCCGAGCGGCCGGTTCCCATCACCTAAATCAACACGGGCCTCTGCAGAGAGTAAACACAACCCGTCTACAGAAGGAGTCACATTTTATACGGATGTTTGTTGGCCACAGCAGACGTTTCCTCCTCAATTAAACGTCCAATTACTGTTTACACGGAGAGCATGTGAAATGAGCGCCTGGTGCTCAGAGTTCTTCTGCAGGTTCTGCTGCTCATCGGTTCTCTCGGCTTCCAGAACCTCAGTCTGCTGTTGTTCTATTGTTTTTGTTATCGTCAATAAAAACACGCCAAAAGAGGAAAAATCAGCAATGTGTTAGTTGTTGGCTCCAATCCCAGCGTCCCAATGAGGGACTCAAACACTCGGTGTTTTGACCGGAGGACAGAAGGTCGAGGGCTTTCAGCTCCAATCCCATTGGTTCCTCCTGAAGTTCATCTGCAAGAAATACAGTTAAATCATTATTAATCAAACAAAACTCACAAACAGTGAAACAATTCACTGTATCGATCAATAATATAATAATAATAATACTATTATCATAATAACATAATTCATAAATAAGTAAATAAAATGTTATGAACTTGACCCGAGTGGTCGATGGATCATGAACCATGTGGGTTCAATGAGGACCCCCAGAGGGCTCTGAACCTGACTGCTACCAGCTCCAGAGCCCGACCTCTGACCCCTCTGTCAGCGGGGTGGGGGGGGGGGGGGGGGGAGGAGTACAGTGAGTGGTGTAGCATTGGGGGGGCGGGGCGACACCCAGTCTGCTCTGTGTGACATGACCTCATTACCTCAATCCATGTATTGATGGGGGGGGGGGGGGATTATCTTCTGCATATTTAACCTCACTGATGCTTCACAGCGTCCTCGTACTTCTTCAGTGAAACGCAGATCCTCCAAACAAATAAGAGCTTAACTCTGAGTAAAAACAGGCGTCTTTCATGTGAGTCTCTTAAAGGTACTGCAGCTTTAACGCATCGAGGTAAATGTTACAGGTTGGACGGGTTTCTTCCAGTATTTCCTCCTATTTTTCTTGCTTTTCTTTTTTCAATCCTTTGCTTGCTTTTCTTTTCTTGTTTTGTTTATGTATTTATTTTGTTATCTTTCTCTTGTTTTTATATTTTAGTTTCATTGTCTTTAATTTTTCTTCTTTATTTTCCTGCTTTTATTTCCTGGTTTGTCTGTTTTATTGTCTTTTTTCCATATTTTCTTTCTTTACTTTTTCTTTTTTTTCTTTTAAATGTTTTTACTTTTAAGTTTTTTTTTCCCCCACGATTGGACAGAATACAATAGAATCTAATTATATAATTAAAATATATCAAATAATACAAAATATACATAAATACATTAGAGATATTTATAAATATTTGCATTTGACTACAAGAAGAAATCAATGTCGGTGCGTTAACTTAAAATCCGGGCGGAGCCGAAGTCGAGCACAAAGTCTTTCTGTGAAAATAAAGCTTAAAAACACATCGACAACAAAAACTTATCTGATGTCCTGGAAACGCCCTGGGAAGCTTCCCTCGGGGGATTGTGGTCGTCCGTTCAATCAATGGCCGCCGCTTCTTTCCCACGTAACTTCATCCGAGGGTGGAACCGGTCTGTGGATCTGAAAAGGACGTTTGCTTCCTCTCTTTTTCTGTGACTGTAAAAGGAAACTTATTGTCACCTCGACGTCGTTCCCCATTAGTGTCGAAACGAGAAGAAAGACCCGTTTGTCCTGGAGACCCGAAGGTCGAGTTAAAAGATGACAAAAGTAGGTCGTTTGTGAGAATAAAACATGAGCGTGCTGGTCCATCAGTGGGAGGACGACACACAGCTGTAGTTTAACATCATCTATGATATATGACTGCTGTATATGTACCACACAGGTTCTATTTTTCTATTTCTAAGAGTATTAACTGTCCAGTCTGGAAACACAGTGAAGTCTGGTGGTTCAAGTTAGTCCCAAACCTCCCCTTTATTGGGAGGTTGAAAGAAACCAGTACCAAGTAGTGCTAAACCTCTTCCAGTCAAACGACACCTGCTATTGGTCCGTTTTGTGCCCAGATATAGAAAAAAAGACAATTTCTAACAGCGCTAACTGTGCTAACAGCGCTAACCATGCTAACAGCGCTAACTGTGCTAATAACCCTAACCGTACTAACAGAGCTAACCGTGCTAACTGTGCTAATAGCCCTAACCGTGCTAACAGCGCTAACGTGCTAACAGTGCTAACAGCCCTAACCGTGCTAACAGCGCTAACCGTGTTGCACATTCGTAGTAGTTTCCTCCCAAAAGACGAACCTTCTCCCGAAGCTAACGAAGTCGTTTCCTGTGAAGACGGAAGTTGTTGTTTTTGAAAAGCCGTAAACGCAGGTTGATGGAATTTTTGCACAAAAAGGTGTCACTTTTCCGTAAGATGTCACACAAACCATTTGGAGGGTAAAGGTTTGCTCCCATCAGCACATTCACTTCCTGTGCCGGCTGAGTGATAATCAACGCCCTGCAGGGCGGTGGTTCTGTGCCGAACGGGTTTCTTCCTCCTCGCGGCGGTGCCGTTGTCTCCCGGGTTTCCAATGTGTGTTCTGCTGTTTCGCACCGCGAGAAACGCCTCCATCGAATGAGTCACATGGGGAAAGGTGGAAGTCTGTCTCACTGTTGGTTTTTCTCCAGAGATCACTTCAGGGATGCAGGAAGTCATGGAAGACTGTCCGAAAGCCCCCCCTAACCCTAACCCTAACCCCCCCACACACACACACACACACAAAATCCCTGAATGAGCGCTCTGTGGGAGTACAACTAATTTTATTAGCCCCCCCCCCCCCCCCTCCCCTTGGAAACATTCAACCTAACAAGTGGAAAGCAGTTTCTGCATAAATTTGAGATAATCCAGAGTAAATTATGCAAATATATTCGCTCAGATAAAGGAAGGGGGTGGCGCAGTCGTTTATTGTGAGGTTAAAAAAAATCCGAGCCAGTGGTTGAAACTGAACCGAGGGAAAGTCTGCGAGGAGAGAACAAAATCCCTTCGATAAATTGTTAAAATTTACAAGACGCTCAACGTGCAGAGACCCGAAACCTGTTGCAGCGATAATCAGAAGGTCGTGAACGCGTCGAGAGATCAACCCACCACCCAGGTGAGAGCCCGGCTTCTCCTGGGAATACGCTAGCAGTTTCCCCCCGCTTCCAGTCTTTGTGCTAAGCTAGGCTAACACGCCTCTCTCTGCACAGATGATGCTGATAATAAACAATCTGGTGAAACACACACACTCCTACACACACATGGAAGTGGACTCCACACCCTCTCAGACACTTGTTCCACGTTCCCGGGACAATCTGCGATTCCTCCCCGCGGATGTTTGGTCTCCGTTTCAGCGAGCGCTAGACGAGTCTCCCGGGGGTCGGCAGGTCGGCCGCACCATGAACTCCACCACACACACTTAAAAAAACAAAACAAAAGACACTCCTCTCTCTGCCGTTTCACTCAATTACTCTTTGCGTTGTTACGACTCCCTGCTGCGCCTCAGTCGTAAGGAAACAGACGACGCTTCCTCTGACTTTAAAAGACAAACTGACGAGGCTGCAGGGTTGAGACTCACCATCCTGAGGAGGCTGGTTGAAGATGATGTGCATTTGGGTTGTTTGTTGTTTCGTATCCTCCTCAAGGCCTTTACACACCGGGGGCGGGATGAATAACCCGCAGGAAAATGCGAAATACTGGCCTATTATATGCCTTGGGCTTTTATTGTGAAAGGTGAGAACGGAAGGAGTGGAAGTTGAAAGGAGTAATAAAGGTTGATGTCTTCCCTTGTCTGAAAAACTAAGCCAATGTTAAAGGGTCTTAAAGCTGCATTCCCTCTACTGACCACCAGGGGGCGACTCCTCTGGTTGTATAGAAGTCTATGCTTCATGTCTTAAAGCTGCATTCCCTCTACTGACCACCAGGGGGCGACTCCTCTGGTTGTATAGAAGTATATGCTTCATGTGTTAATGCTGCATTCTCTCTCCTGACCACCAGGGGGCGACTCCTCTGGTTGTATAGAAGTCTATGTTTCATGTGTTAAAGCTGCATTCCCTCTACTGACCACCAGGGGGCGACTCCTCTGGTTGTATAGAAGACTATGCTTCATGTGTTAATGCTGCATTCTCTCTCCTGACCACCAGGGGGCGACTCCTCTGGTTGTATAGAAGTCTATGCTTCATGTGTTAAAGCTGCATTCTCTCTACTGACCACCAGGGGGCGACTCCTCTAGTTGTATAGAAGTCTATGCTTCGTGTGTTAAAGCTGCATTCCCTCTACTGACCACCAGGGGGCGACTCCTCTGGTTGTATAGAAGACTATGCTTCATGTGTTAATGCTGCATTCTCTCTCCTGACCACCAGGGGGCGACTCCTCTGGTTGTATAGAAGTCTAGGCTTCATGTGTTAAAGCTGCATTCTCTCTACTGACCACCAGGGGGCGACTCCTCTGGTTGTATAGAAGTCTATATAAATGACTCTACTTCTCTCTTGATGTATTCCCTCAGTAAACATTGTAAACATGAGTTTATGTCTCAATCACTTCTGTTCATTGGTTGCAAAAAAAACAAGATGGCTACAAACAAAATGTTGAACTTGAGGCTTCAAACTGTCAGTCTACAAACTTCTACTCATTTCATTTACTTCCATTTATCCATCATCATCATCATCATCATCGTCATATTGTCTTTTTATGTTCTCTTTTCCTTTGCATTACTTTCCTTAATTTATTTCCTTCTTCCTGAACTTTTCCTAATTCTAACAACAACTAAATTGTTGCATTTCTCCTCCTGTTGGTTATGTGACAGAAACATGAATCTAAATAAAAGCAAAAGATGCAAAGGTAAATAAAAGAGTACTGACGGGACACACTCTATGGAGTGGAGGCGGTGAGGCCGGGGCGGCCGCGGCTCTGTGGGCGGTGCGCCGCGTCAGTCTGGCGGCTCGTCCTCAGTCAGTCAGTCGGTGTGGAGGAGCGCGGACGGAGCGGAGCGGCGCACCGGGACCCGGGATCTGTACCACACGTACGCGGCAGCGAGACCACAACCGACCGGCCGGAGCGGAGCGGCATGGAGCTGTGAGGGCGGCGGGCGGACCGGGACCTGCTCCCCAAACTGCGCTGTTCGGTTTATTTAGCGCATCTGCGAGGTTCTATTCCTCCCTCCTTCCCTCCCCCAACACATCCAACATGGAGCCTACGCGCTGCTGGCCGCTCCCGGCCGCACTTCTCATCCTCCTCTGCCAACAAGGTAAGGCGCGTTTTGTCCTGAACTGACGCAGAAAGCCGGAACTCCTCCGCGTGAGGACGTTTGATTGCGACCGCGAGGTTTCAACCTGCTGCGCCGACTTTAAGGGGCTCCGCAGGTGAGCCGGGAGGTGACTTCTGTCCCGAAAGAAACCGAAAAAGCCTGCGCGCAGTCTGTCCTCTCTCGTTGTTGTTTTACTATTATTATGATTATTATTATGATTATTATTATGCTTATTATTATTATGTGTTGCATTCATTCCCATAATTGAACCCTCCGTGCGTAACGTGCTGTGCGTCTTTGGAGACATTCATGGAAACGAGTTGAAAAAACTAAAACAAATCTCTTCTGGTGTAGATTTTTTATTTTTTCTTCCTTCACGATGTCTTGTCCTCTCTCCCCTCTCCTCTCTCCTCTTTGTCGTCTCTCCTCTCCTCCTCTCTCCTCTCTCTCCTCCTCTCCTCTCTCCTCTCCTCTCTCCTCTCTGTCGTCTCTCCTCCTCTCTCCTCTCTCCTCTCTCTCCTCTCTCCTCTCCTCTCTCTCCTCCTCTCCTCCTCTCCTCTCCTCTCTCTTCAGATTAAAATGTTTTCAGGGTGCAGGGCGTCACCATATCTGATCTGTCAGAGCGTGAAAAGAGGAGTTTGGACATGGTCGTCTGACCGGCTTATTAAGGGTGTCAGAGGCTCCATATCTGGCAGCAGCACAGCAGTAATCCCATAATGCCTTTCACAGAAACAGACTGTAAACTAACGCATGATGTTTTAGTTCCCCTCCTGGAGACCTTTAGGGAACGTGTAGTGCAGGAAGTTTACTTTAAGTCTAAAAGGAATTTTACTTTTCGTGATTGAACTCATCTAAGCTGCGACCAGGAAGAGGTGGTGGGAGGAGGAACGTTTCAGTGATTTGGGAAAGTAGCTCCATCTGACCCTCCCTCGTGAACAAGACCCCGAGATACTTGAACTGCTTCGCTTGTGGTAGGCCCTCCGTCCCCACCGGCAGAGCACCATGGCCTCAGACTTCGTGCTGCTGATGATCATCGCCCCAGTGATGCTGGAGGTCATGGTCCGAGGAGGCAAACAGGACCACATCGTCTGCAAACAGCAGAGAGGCGATCCCGAGAGGCAGCAGCATTAATAGCAGCAGCAGCAGCAGCAGCAGCAGCTGCAGCAGCTGCAGCAGCAGCATTTGAAGCAGCAGCATTAATAGCAGCATCAACATCAGCATCAGCAGCATCAGCAGCATTAGCAGCAGCAGCATTAGCAGCAGCAGCAGTATTAGCAGCAGCAGCATTAGCAGCATTAGCAGCAGCAGCATCAGCAGCATTAGCAGCAGCAGCATTAGCAGCAGCAGCGGCATTGCAGCAAGAGCAACCTCTTAGGACCTGGCGTCCACATGCGTGGACATCACATTTTAGGTTGTCTATACCATACTACTTAATTCTGCTTAAGGGGGGCCTGATGTCCACATACGAGGCTAATGACTCTGCCATCTAGTGGTGGCAGAAGAGTAAAACACATTACATGTCAAATTCAAGATGTCAGGGAACACCCCGGGAATTTTGGATGGCCACTCCCGACCCAACCGTCGACCAGGTACGAATACCAAACAAATTTCGTCGCTGATTCTTGTGCAGATATGTATACAAGTGTTGTATGTTGGCCATGGCATGTAAATTTGGTAAAAGTTAGTGACAGTAACGATCTACTATGCCGCTAAACATGGTGTCCACATACGGGGACAGCGGAATTTAGTGTTGTTGAAAATGCTAAAATGTTAGCTAATATGCTAACAACAAAATGTGAGTGTAAAAACGTAGTTTGGGAAGATTTTGGTAGAAAATAATAGTTTACAACAGTACAGACAGATATAACATGATTATGAATAAATGTACATGGTTTTGTATTTGATTAGATAGAAAGATAGATAGCTATTCAAAAATATATAGCTACCAGTGCATATCTGAGCATAATAGTTATAAGATCAAATCAAAACAGCAGCATCTGAAGAATAAATATCCATTCATAATGATTTTTCTCATGATTGGATTTCCAGAGCATATTCCTCTGTCAAGAGCAGAGCGGATACTGGGGACAATTGTTGGAGACGACTCAGAGATGGAAGATTTGTCTGACATCGATGATCCTGTGGAGGATGCTGATTATCAACCTCCACCAAAGGCGCTGAACAGCAGTGAGGAGGACGATAGTGGGGATGAGGACCCCATTCCACAGCCCAGTGAGCCCAGCAGGGGACGTAAACGTCACTGTGGTGAAAATGAAGAAGCAGAGAGTTCAGCGACTCGCAGACGTCGGCGTCAGACTGAGCAGGTTGAGGCTGATGGCTCAAATGATGGCCCTGAAGAGCCAACACCAGGACCAAGACGTCAAGGACAGTCCAAGAATGGACGTGGAATGCGCTGGACTGCTACTCCGTTGACACCAAACCTAGTTCAGTTTGAGCACGAGGAGGAAACCGAGCATGACAGAGAAGGCTGGACCCCACTGAACTATGTGGAACAGTATATTGATAAAGATTTGATCAAAATGATTGCAGATTGCTCTAATGCAACATCACTGGCTAGAAGTGGGAACCTACTCAAAACAACTGTTGACGAGGTGTATCATTTTTTTGGTGCCTGTATTTTGATGTTGTGTGTCCCATACCCGCAAATAAGAATGTACTGGTCCAAAGCCTTACATTTCCCTGCCATCACTGAAAGATTCACCCGCGATTTTTCAGACTGAGGCGATCCCTCAAGGTGCTCATTGATGATGACGTTCCAGAAGACCTGAAGAAGTGTGACAAATTCTGGAAAGTGAGACCTTTTCTTGATCGCATTCTAAAAGGCTGCAGGTCTCAGGCTCGGCCAGAATGCGTATCTATTGATGAGCAGATGATTCCATTTACAGGAGCCTGTCCGTGTCGCCAGTATCTGCCAATGAAGCCAAACCCAGTTGGCATGAAAAACTTTGTTTGCGCTACAGCAGATGGCATTGTGCTGGACTTTGACATATATCAAGGTGCAGATGCACTGCGTGAGCAGGTTGAAGAACCAGAAGATCTAGGTCTTGGAAGCTTGGTCATCGACTGTCTGTGTCAAACTCTGCATCCTGGTACAAAGTTGTATTGTGATCGGTTCTTCACAACCATTGCCGGTGTGGAACGAATGATGAAGAAGCAGGTCTACGTGACTGGTACAGTTATGAAGAATCGGGTTGCTGCACCAGTGCAGAAGCTACCAACTGACAAAGCAATGAAAAAAGCTGGAAGAGGCACCTCAGCAGAAGTTACCACTGGAGATGGAAACATTGGCGTAGTGAAGTGGTATGACAATAAACCAGTACTGATGATGTCTGTTCATGCTATTCAACCAGAAGACACCTGCAAACGATGGGACAAGAAACTGAAACGATATGTGACCATCTCACGACCAAGTATTATCCGTGAATACAACTCCAAGATGGGTGGGGTTGACTTGGTCGACAGAATGATGAGCTATTATCGCATGAACATCCGCACTAAAAAGTGGACACTGCGGATGCTAATGCACTTCATGGGTCTGGCATTGGCCAACAGCTGGCTACTGTACCGCAAAGATCTTGCTGTATGTGGTACACCAAAGAAGACAATCATGCAGTTCCTTGAGTTCCGCATGGAAGTGGCTAAGGCGTTCTTGGACCAGCGTGACAATGGTGTACCAGAAGACGATGCAGACCTTTCAGAACAAGGGAAAAAAGGTCAAGTGAAGGAAGTGCCCCATATCTCAATCCGCAGAAGGGCCAATGCACATCTTCCAGAGGTGGTCAACCTGAAGAATGCAGCCCGCTGCAGAGCGGCAGGCTGCTCCGGGAAATCACGAGTGCAGTGTGGGACATGCAAGGTGTTTCTGTGCTTGCAAAGGGATCGCAACTGTTACTCTGCTTTTCACACATAGGTGTGAACATGTTCATACAGAAAAAAGGGCATTGTTTGAAATAGTAATAGTTTTGAACTGTATTGTTATTGTTGATAAAAATGGTTTTGCAGCACTTCAAACGAGCCGTAGTGTCGATGTGACTGTGCTGAAGGGTGCAACATATTTGTTCTAGTTTTTCCTTGCATTTTTTGTTCAAAACATGTTCAAAAACATGTTCATATGTGTTTTTAATGATTGCAAAAGCTGTCAAGAAAAAACAGCTGTGTTCAGGTTGGTAAATAAAGAGTAGAACACTTTATTTCACAATGATGACTTTTGTGTTCTGTGGGAATTTAGACCGAGTGTACACGTATGTGGACATCATTTTTCTCAAAAACTACATCATGTCAAATGATAATTCTTAGTTTGTATACTATTCAGGTACCAATAAGCCCAAATAGCAAAGAGAAATTAAAAATGCACACCAAATAAAAGCTTGGGTCTTAGGAGGTTAACAGCAGCAGCATTAGCAGCAGCAGCAGACCTAAAGGGATCGACTGGCAGAGTTGACCCCTTTGAGACTTTCTTACTAGATTTATAGACTTTTGAAGCCTTTAAGAGTTGGAAACTCTGCTGTTTATTTTTTATTTTATTTCTTTAAAGAAATACGGACATGGACACATTTCGAGTCCTCACTGAAAGCTTTAGCATCAAATCACAAACTATATGAACAGTGGACAAAACCTTTTGTTGTTGCTCATGAGAATCGTTTCCCCAAAATAAGCAATCGAACCACCGAATATGAGAAGTGGACGTAGTCATGGTGACGTCACCCGTTGGTTTGTAGGTGGGCGTGTCTTTGTTGACGGTAGGCGTGTCTTCATTGGATGTGGGCGTGCCTTTATTGAATGTGGGCGTGTCATTATGGAAGGTGGGCGTGCCATTATGGAAGGTGGGCGTGTCTCTATTGAAGGTGGGCGTGTCATTATTGAATGTGGGCGTGTATTTAGTGAAGGTGGGCGTGTCTCTATTGAAGGTGGGCGTGTCTCTCTGCTCCAATCCCTGCTTGTTTCAACCTTCACGTGTTACGTTAGTGATAGAGGCTGAAAACATTCCGGATGGTTTTCCCATTGAAGGAGACTTTTCCTTCACAGGACAAGGCTCACATGTCCCAGGAACATGTGGACCAGAGAACAAGTTCATAGCTCATTATTTATGTTTTTAATCAGGTTTTATTGACCATTCCATCATTTTTCACCTGATTTTGAGTCTTTTTTCAGGGTCCCCCCATGAAACCTGTTTTTAGTTTTATGAGAAGTTCTACAGGGTAAAATAAAATAAGAGGACTTCAATCTGCCTTGTGTTGTTTAATATAATATATCTTTAATATATTTTGATGAGAAGTATCAGGTGAAATATACCCGACGTTAGTGATGTAATATTCATAACGTTGGTGTTCAGGGTTAAAGAAGAACATTTTCTTTTCCCTATGGATCATAACTTCCTGTATCAACTTCTCAGTCTTCCTGATAAAGGACCCGTCAGCGCGTCCTTCAGGGTTCGATGAGGTCTAGAAGTCGTTGGACATGAATCAGGATCTCATAAGCCTGAACACTGGATAGGGGCGTCCGGCCCCCCCAGCCCGTTCGGTCGCAGCGAGGACGCAGATCTGCTTGGTTGGATCTTTTCGGGGGTGAGACGAGAAACAAAGATTAAAGGGGAGGGGAAGCTGGTCGCAGCCAGTTTGAGCTGAAGAGACGTGAACCCTTTGTGCCCGGGCCAGTGAGCCTGGATCTGGACGGGTCGGTACCTGTGTGTGTGTGTGTGTGTGTGTGTGTGTGTGTGTGTGTGTGTGTGTGTGTGTGTGTGTGTGTGTGTGTGTGTGTGTGTGTGTGTGTGTGTGTGTGTGTGTGTGTGTGTGTGTGTGTGTGTGTGTGTGTGTGTCTGTTGACGGTGGAAGAAAAGACGCATGAGAGAACCAGGCACCATCTGTCCTCCAAAAAGATGTTTGTGAATGGGCAGTGCCAGCCGGGCCTGGAGGGGTCTCTGGGCCTGGAGGGGTCTTTGGGCCTGGAGGGGTCTCTGGGCCTGGAGGAGTCTCCGGGCCTGAAGGGGTCTCCGGGCCTCTTTTGTCTAACAGGGAGGCTGCTGACAGATGGCCGGCTGTCAGTCAAACGGAGGCGGGAGCTGCTTGTTTTGTTTCCCTCACCAGGTTCAGAGCTTCAGCCGGGAGGCGAGAACTTGTTTTAACACACATTACATTCTTTAACGAAACCTATAAGTTATTCCAGAGGAAGACGGTAGTTTATTTTGAAAAGGTTTAAGGACACACTGCTCAGGGATACATTGTCATCTGGACTCGTATCTTTACTTCAAAGAGAAGAGTTTTGGACTTCAAGTGTTTCCTCTCTTTAACAAAGTAGTAAAACTCACTTCACATGTTTAACCAGAGAGGAAACGCTGCTCTCAGAGGGCTGTGTGTGTGTGTGTGTGTGTGTGTGTGTGTGTGTGTGTGTGTGTGTGTGTGTGTGTGTGTGTGTGTGTGTGTGTGTGTGTGTGTGTGTGTGTGTGTGTGTGTGTGTGTGTGTGTGTGTGTGTGTGTGTGTGTGTGTGTGTGTGTGTGTGTGTGTGTGTGGTAAACTTCAACTTGACGAGTTGATGGTTTTTCTAGTAAAAAAGTCTTTAAGATAATTATAATTGTGGATAAAATGACATTTGTTTTTCAATTGAAGGCGAGGTCGTTATGTAAATCATACTTTGGTGTTTCATTTTTTATTTTTACAAGATCTTGGGTCGATAATAATGAGAATAATTATGAAGGTAGTTTGAAACATCATCTTCACTAATAAAACAAAAAACTGCTTTAAATTGAAATCAAACACTGAACTTGTTAAGAACATCATTAGTAGTTTTTTTTAAGGCAAACAATTGGTTGAATTTTGGTTGAATTGCAACCTGACAACCTGTCATTTAAATCAGAACTACATGATCAAAGAATATAAATATATATATATATATTTATATCTGAAGTGAGTCCACATGCTGTGTGGACACGTTTCAGATCGAGTTCCTCAAACTGCATTCAGAGGAACTCGATCTGCAGAAAGCTTTTTGTTGGTCGCCTCAGACGACCTCTTCCTTCCACCCTCTCCTGTTTCTCACTCCTTTATCTCTGTCCCTCCTCGTCCTTCGTTTTCATCCCTCCATCTCCGTCCAGAGCAGACGTCCCTCTCTCCAGTGGGGGTATTTGATGACCAGATTAGTGGGCATTAGGCTCAGCGGCATTCACTCAGGCATACACAGGAGCCGCCGGTTTGAATCCTCCCGAGTCGCCCCTCTTTTTCTCTCTCCGCTGGCCCTCGGCTGAAAGGAGGCTAGGCGGGGAATCAACCAGCCGGGCCCTCGGCGGAGGTCAGCCGAGGAGGCCCCCGTCCGTCCTGCGCCGCCTCCCCTGGCCCGGTCCGGTGAATTATGCTGTCAGAGGGGAGATTTGTTTTGTAACAGTAGGAAAGGGGGCAACTACAGAGAGAAGGGGGTGTAAGGGGGCTGGCCGAGGAGGGGTGGGGGAGGGCGGGGCATGGGGGGAGAGAGTGGGGGGGTGCAGAGCAACAGAGAAAAGAAGAGGGTGAGGGTGGAGAGGGGAGAGGCATTTAAGCGTGACGCAAGATGGCACTGCGATTTGTCCCAGTGGCGCTGTCACACTGTGAAGCTGGAGCAGAAGTGTGGGAGCGCAGTGTGTTAGGGTGACACACACACACACACACACACACACACACACATTCTTCCTCCAACGCCTCACAGAGCGATGGAGTGCAGGTTAAGCAGCACTCCTGCCTTCATTAGTCTTCGTTAACCCCCCCCCCCCACACACACACACACACACACACACGCACACACGCACACACACACCCTCACTGTGTCTCCCATCACTGTTCACTGGCCTTCATTCCTCTCGTAGTGTTAAAAAAAAGAAACTCTGTTTGGTCTCAGAGTTGGCAGATGGAGCCTCTTGAAGAAGTACGAATAAACTCTGCTACTTACCGCAAAGTTTGGTCAGAAGTTGGTGCTATACGCTCCTCTGGTTGTATAGAAGTCTATGCTTCATGTGTTAAAGCTGCATTCTCTCTCCTGACCACCAGGGGGTGACTCCTCTGGTTGTATAGAAGTCTATGCTTCATGTGTTAAAGCTGCATTCTCTCTCCTGACCACCAGGGGGCGACTCCTCTGGTTGTATAGAAGTCTATGCTTCATGTGTTAAAACTGCATTCTCTCTCCTGACCACCAGGGGGCGACTCCTTTGGTTGTATAGAAGTATATGCTTCATGTCTTAAAGCTGCATTCTCTCTACTGACCACCAGGGGGCGACTCCTCTGGTTGTATAGAAGTCTATGCTTCATGTGTTAAAGCTGCATTCTCTCTACTGACCACCAGGAGACGACTCCTCTGGTTGTATAGAAGTCTATGCTTCATGTGTTAAAGCTGCATTCTCTCTCCTGACCACCAGGGGCGACTCCTCTGGTTGTATAGAAGTCTATGCTTCATGTGTTAAAGCTGCATTCTCTCTCCTGACCACCAGGGGGCGACTCCTCTGGTTGTATAGAAGTCTATGCTTCATGTGTTAAAGCTGCATTCTCTCTCCTGACCACCAGGGGGCGACTCCTCTGGTTGTATAGAAGTCTATGCTTCATGTGTTAAAACTGCATTCTCTCTCCTGACCACCAGGGGGCGACTCCTTTGGTTGTATAGAAGTATATGCTTCATGTCTTAAAGCTGCATTCTCTCTACTGACCACCAGGGGGCGACTCCTCTGGTTGTATAGAAGTCTATGCTTCATGTGTTAAAGCTGCATTCTCTCTACTGACCACCAGGAGACGACTCCTCTGGTTGTATAGAAGTCTATGCTTCATGTGTTAAAGCTGCATTCTCTCTCCTGACCACCAGGGGCGACTCCTCTGGTTGTATAGAAGTCTATGCTTCATGTGTTAAAGCTGCATTCTCTCTCCTGACCACCAGGGGCGACTCCTCTGGTTGTATAGAAGTCTATGCTTCATGTCTTAAAGCTGCATTCTCTCTCCTGACCACCAGGGGGCGACTCCTCTGGTTGTATAGAAGTCTATGCTTCATGTGTTAAAGCTGCATTCTCTCTCCTGACCACCAGGGGGCGACTCCTCTGGTTGTATAGAAGTCTATCATATCAACGCTATGTAGTCTTATTTTTGCAATTGAGGAAGTTTTATGGAAATTGCCGGGGTTTTTTTTGACATTTGATTCCTGTCGAAACATTTTGAGTTTGGATGTTTTCGCTTCAATCTTCTTTTTGTTTGTTTTCACCTGTTTTCTGTCCTGGTCTGGTCTCCCTGCTGTCCCACATTCTCCCCTTTACTGGAGCCTCATGCCTTCATCCTTCTACTGTCTGCCCCCCCCCCCTTTAATCCTCCTCCTCCTCATTTGTCTCCTCTCTTGTGAGGGATGATTTTTTCTTCTTCTTCTAGTTAGCCAACCATCTTGCTCCGCCGGTGTCCCCGCACCCTCCTTGGTGCCCACCGGCGCTCCGGCCACTGTAATGGATGACGGGGCAGATCCGGGTGGCCCACAGCCCTCTGAAAGGGGGGAGGGGGGGGCACTCACCATTGCATTTGAGAACAAGTGGAGCCCCGTAGAGTAGCTGGTGGAGAGCCATTTGATTCCCCCTTGTTTTCTCCTCAGCTGCCTGCGAGTGTGTGGTCTCTCTGGATGTTTCGATGGCCCTCGTCTCCCAAACCCTATGAATACCCCCCCCCCCCCCCTTCTCCCCCCATAACCACCACAAAGTGACGCAGAAAAAAAGGCCAGCGCTTTTGAAGCGGCCGGCGTGGAGGATCTGAGCAGGTGAAGGCGGGACGCTTCGGGCAGATGTTGCTCGAACAAAAGGGATTCGATGGGCCTCCACGAGGCCTTTCAAGTATTTACAGGACATTCACATTCAGACATTAGTCTGATCCTCTTATCCAGATCAGCAGCCATTGAGGGCAGCAGGAGAAAGAGCTTAAATTCCTCGATCACCGACATTACAAGCTAACAGTAGCAGGGGGTCGAGCCCTGCAGCGACGTGCCAGGACTGAAGAGGAGGAGGAGGAGGAGCAAGGGGAAGAAGAAGAAGAAGAAGAAGAAGAAGAAGAAGAAGAAGAAGAAGAAGAAGAAGAAGAAGAAGAAGAAGAAGAAGAAGAAGGTGTGTGTGTGACCTCTACAACCCAACTTTTAAACAGAAAACAATCTGGACTTCACTTCAATAATTCTGGACTTCACCCGAACACTTGGATTCAGGTGTGTCAGGTGAGAAGGTTCATACCTGCGGAGGTCAGGTGAAGATTCCTCGTAGTCTGAAATGTGTTTGGGATGAAACCAAAGCAACTGGCAGGTCGGCGGTTCTGTTGAATGCAGCCGTGTTATCGGGATCCAACCGGCTCCAACCAAACCGCTGCCGATTCAGATATTTTAGCGGTCCACCTCGATGATATCACACGATGCGGTTTGGTTTTTCTCCCTAATTTTAATTTGTTGTTTGACAAAAATAGATTATGAAGCAAAGTTAAGATGAGATGAAACTTTAATAATCCTTGTCCCAGAGTTTGATCAAAGATTATAACAGAAGAACGGCATAAAGCGATAGAATACAAATATAAACTATTACATGTAAAATAAATAAAACTACAATAGAAAAAGAGTAAAAGTAGAAAAGTATAAGTGATATTAACACTAGTGCCTAATAGAAAGAAATATTGATGTTGTCAATTATAATAAAAAGTTATGATGAAAATAATATTGCACGTGATATGGAATAAAGATAAAACCATCTTAAAGATTTTACGTTGGACAATAAGACATTTATGTTTGATGTTCACCTATAAAACATAAGTCTCATAAAGAGAGAAAGACTTTATAAAATGTGTTTTATTTCCATATAACGAACCGGCTGCCATCCAGCAGATGTGTGTCAAGGTTAAAGAGGACGCAGAGAGTCAAATCCATAATTTCCTCCCCCCCGCTGTTAATTTCAATCAGGTCATTCCTTAAAATAGTCCAGCCCCCTGGCACCGGTACAACATGTCCGCCTGCTAATGAGCTGCTGGTCGCCGGTTTCACGCAGGTGAAAAAAAGAAGCAATTAGCGACTCCAGCGGGGGAGGAAGTGTCAGCGCTGGAGGCGGGACATCCTGCTGAGGGTCAGAGGGAGGCTGAAGGGCTGACTGGATTTCTTTATGTATTCAATTTGACAAACACAAATTTTTTTTTTTTTATCTTGAAGTGAAATCCTCCGTAACCCCTCACATTACTTATTACATTTGCATTACTCACAGGCTCTTTATAGCTGTTAAGTTGAGCTTGGACAGCCAGCATCTGTAGATTTGCTCCGTGTTTACTGACTTACTTTTCTCCAGTTGGCAGCTTAGAAATCCTACATGACTTGAATGCATCATTAGCTCTAAAATGAACTCGATAAATAATCTTTTAGCTGAACACACAACATCAGGCTCATGTTAAGCCTGAGCTGAAGCGTAAATGAATCAGTATAAAGTTTATAAAATAAAACACACACACACACACACACCCCCACTTCCTCCCTCATTGTCTTTGCTGTGGGATACAGCGTTGGCACTCTCCTCCGTCCTTTCAGCCCCAGCGTTTAATTAAGTCGTTTCTCAGTTGGAGAAGCTTCTCTTTGGGCCACTGACAAACGGTTTCGTCACCGTGTGTTCGATCACACTGGAAACACGTCTGCAGGAAAACAACCCGTCTCTGCTCGGTACATTTGGGGGGAATCTGGGTGAAGAAGGAAACCCGCTGCTCCTTCGCTGGTGATCAGGTATTCAGGAGAGTAGATCAAGAGCGAAAAGAGTACTCTAAACCCGTCTGGAAGGGGTTTTACTCTGTACGGTGGCCTTGCCAGGACACCTCAGGTCCAGGTTTCACTCGAGTTGGAAAATAGTTGTTGTGACAACTTAAAAGGGCCTGAAGGATGTGGATAATAGAAGCCAGAGACTTGCATTATCTCTCCTGACCACCAGGAGGCGACTCCTCTGGTTGTATAGAAGTCTATCCTTCAAGTGTTAAAGCTGCATTCTCTCTCCTGACCACCAGGGGGCGACTCCTCTGGTTGTATAGAAGTCTATGCTTCATGTGTTAAAGCTGCATTCTCTCTCCTGACCACCAGGGGGCGACTCCTCTGGTTGTATAGAAGTCTGTGCTTCATGTGTTAAAGCTGCATTCTCTCTCCTGACCACCAGGGGGCGACTCCTCTGGTTGTATAGAAGTATATGCTTCGTGTGTTAAAGCTGCATTCTCTTTCCTGACCACCAGGGGGTGACTCCTCTGGTTGTATAGAAGTTTTTGCTTCATGTGTTAAAGCTGCATTCTCTCTCCTGACCACCAGGGGGCGACTCCTCTGGTTGTATAGAAGTCTATGCTTAATGTGTTAAAGCTGCATTCTCTCTCCTGACCACCAGGGGGCGACTCCTCTGGTTGTATAGAAGTCCATGCTTAATGTGTTAAAGCTGCATTCTCTCTCCTGACCACCAGGGGGCGACTCCTCTGGTTGTATAGAAGTCTATGCTTCATGTGTTAAAGCTGTATTATCTCATTTGATTATGCTCAATTAGCGTAAACAGACGTCACTCCTCAATCCATATTTGGTCACTTCCTGTTCACTGGTTGCAAAAGACGGGTCGGCCGTAATCCAAGATGGCGACGGCCAAATCGCTGAACTCAACGTTTCAAAACATCAGTCCACAAACCAACAGGTGACGTCATGCTCCTACGTGTCCACTTCTTATATCCAGTCTGTGTTATTTCTATAATATATTTTTAATCCCGAGAGGTTTCTTTTTCATAAAACCTTCCCAGAGCCATGTGAGCTGTCGTTTCATCAGGTACTTCTGGGTCACATAGGAAGCTGCAGCAGGGATCCAATGTCGGTTTGATTGGCGGTAAAGTTTCTGTAAACACAAGTCCTCCCATAGGGAACGCTCTGCCACAGGGACGTAATGTAGCTTCAGACCACCGGTCCTCATGCACGCCGCTGCTTTGATCTCTTCGAGGTCGTTGCTGCGTCGTCGCCGTACCTTTTCTCAGTTTCCCTTTTAAATCTTCCTCTTCCTGTAAACAAGTCTCTCCGAGTGGGAGCGCTTTGTTTAAACACCCAGTCGCTGTCTGAGTGTTGGAGCCTCTGGCAGTCTGAAGGCCTCGGCTGCCGGCACACAGTGACCGCTGGGCATCAGCGCCGAGAACACAAGGCTGGAAGCTGTGTCGACATCTGCAGGCGTCCAGAGCTCTTTCTTCTCTTTCTGAGTCTCTATACTTTTATACAGTGAAACTAAATCCTGCAAACTGTAGTCTTGCCTGTTGAAGGTCCTTTTATTGAAACCATTGACGTTTTATAAGAAGTGGACGTAGTCGACGTCACCCGTTGGTTTGTGGACTGTTCACGTTCAAACCGTCGCCATGTTGTTGTTTTTGCAACCAATGAACGGAAGTTATGATGTTAAATGTGGACGAGTGACGTAGAAACGCCGTGTACGTCTCTGGTGTCGACCTGTCAATCACCTTGTAGCCCCGCCCCTAAAGCATCCCCTGCTTTATGGTCTGTTTGACTCTAAATGAGCATAATTTACTAAATGAACATCATGCTGTATTGAAGAAGACTTGAAACTAGAGATTGAGACATAAACTCATGTTTACAATGTTTACTGAGGGAATACATCAAGAGAGAAGTAGAGTCATTTATATAGACTTCTATACAACCAGAGGAGTCGTCCCCTGGTGGTCAGGAGAGAGAATGCAGCTTTAACACATGAAGCATAGACTTCTATACAACCAGAGGAGTCGCCCCCTGGTGGTCAGGAGAGAGAATGCAGCTTTAACACATGAAGCATAGACTTCTATACAACCAGAGGATTCGCCCCCTGGTGGTCAGGAGAGAGAATGGAGCTTTAACACATGAAGCATAGACTTCTATACAACCAGAGGAGTCGCCCCCTGGTGGTCAGTAGAGAGAATGCAGCTTTAACACATGAAGCATAGACTTCTATACAACCAGAGGAGTCGCCCTCTTACACCTTTACTCGGCAGAACCGGAGGTTGCTACCTGAAGCACAACCTCAGAAAATGTACATCTAGAACAACTTCTGCATCCACTGAAAAAGCCGCCAACGGGACAGATTTGACACTTGAGACGATCACTTGGATCGGACACAACCTGCTTATTGTTCAGCTGGCAGCAGCTCACAGAACAGACGGAGTCTAAACCAACAGGGTAACTGGCTGCAGGCCAGAGGGGCCGCTGATGGAAACTGTAGACGGTCGGATCCATTATTCATCTGCTCTCCCCCGGGACCCATCATTTGTTTCTGACTACAGATACAGGTCAAACACGAGCATGAACACACACAAAGCTGTCAGCGAGCTGTTCGGTCTTATCACAGTTCAGTGCAGCGATGCTGGTGCTGGAGGACGTAGACCAGAGACGACACACCGCCGCTACAAGTTAGAACCATGACCACACACACACAGGAGAGTGTGTTGACTGACAGGAGGAGGCCCCGTGCAGCCTGCAGATTCACAACGTCTAGCCTGCAAGCACGGCTTTAGAAAGGTGACCAGGTGACGTGTTCCAGGAGAGACTGAGAGGAAAGAAAGTAAAAGTAACTGAAGGCACCTTCCCACAACGGCGGCTTCACTTCTGCAGGTCAAGCAACAGACAATGTTCTCCTTCAAACGCTGACTCAAAGACAAAGTTTATGTACTTTTACAAGATAGTGTAACTGTTTTCTGTCTTCATTTGACGAGTACAAAAGAAAATGGCGTTTGTTGTGGTCACAACCCACGTCAGCGGGTGTTGAGACGGACGGCTGGTTAATTAGCTATGTAACTAGCTTGTTCCTCTCAGAGGTTAATTAGCTATTTAACTAGCTTGTTCCTCTCCAGAGGTTAATTAGCTATGTAACTAGCTTGTTCCTCTCAGAGGTTAATTAGCTATGTAACTAGCTTGTTCCTCTCCAGAGGTTAATTAGCTATGTAACTAGCTCGTCCCTCCAGAGCGGTGAGGCAGAGGGGCCGATGGACCCAAACCCTCTATTCAGCTCACTCTCTGTAACATTAAAGCATGGTGGAACGTGCAAGTTAGCTAGCTTACCAGCTGGCCGCTAGCTAGCTAGCTTGCTAATTCTACAAGGCTTAAATTCTTCACTAGTTACAGAAAACGAGCCGAACAAAGCTTTGTGCTTTGTGCTTCCCTACGCTGTGATGAGCGTGTTGTTTGAAGCGTTAACTTTCACTCGTTTACTCCGGCCCTCCTCGCTTACTGTTTCTACTCCACTGCTCGTTTCAGTCGTGACAGCAGAACCTCCCCTCGGTGAGTTTACGTTCACGTTGGTGTGCAAAATGGCAATTGGACACATAAAAATGGCCGCCGCCCCGACCATCCTGCTACGATGATTTGAATGAGTCCATTCTACTTCCTGTTTTATATGCATGGTTTTCATTTCTGACATTCAGGGGAATGATTTGCTTCATTTAAACTTGTGACAGGACTGAACAAACTCGGTCCAAAACGTATAAAATATGATATTCCTGCAGCACCGGCTCACATTTCCATCTCAGTGGAGCTCCTGCAGTGTGTTTTCCTGCCTTCATTCCTGGAGTGCACATATGAAATCCTCCCCTCGGCTTCTTTCATGTTTCGTCCTCCTTTTTCGGGCCGACGGACCCGGCCGGTAGATAATCCACAGCTTTAGTTCTTTGCCATTTATAGTTAAAAGGGAAAGATGAGACCGGCTGATCGATGAGCAGCGCTTCAACCCCCGAGGCCTCCGTTCGGCTGATGAGTTTAGTTTTCTCTCCCGTGTTGACGCTCCCAGCAGCAGTTTTGAGGGATTATTTCTTTCCGGTAGAACTGACTTTTCATTTGAGTAATGCCTGCAGCACTGTGACGAGGCACTTTGAAATCCTGTTGGTGGTCTCGTAGTGGGTTTCTGAGTTTTTATGGAGGTTCTGTATAAATCCAGCAGGAGCACTTTCATGCATCACTGTGCTGTCTGAGCCTCACAAAGGTCGAACTCTTATTCCTCCTCCGATACTGATTTGAAGGCAGTTTGGAGATTTGCACAGAAAGATATGAACAAAGAGAAGAAAGAGAGCAGGAGCTGCAGAAACGGTGAAGTTGAGATTAGAATAAAATAGAAGAAACTGTGTAACATACGTTGTACAGCTTTAATTTTATGCCTTTTTAAGGCGGATTAATCACCATTTTCACAGATGTATCATGAGAATGTCGGGGGAAAGAAAATATGTCTTTGTTTCTTCTGTTTTTTTAGTCCAGTTTTCCAAGTCATCTACACCATGCTGTTGTTTTTACAATCAATAAACGAAAGTGACGTAGAGACTACCTGTCAATCACCTTGTAGCCCCGCCCCTAAAGCATCCCCTGCTTTATGGTCTGTTTGAAGACTTGAAACTAGAGATTGAGACAAACTCATGTTTACAATGTTTACTGAGGGAATACATCAAGAGAGAAGTAGAGTCATTTATATAGACTTCTATACAACCAGAGGAGTCACCCCTGGTGGTCAGGAGAGAGAATGCAGCTTTAACACATGAAGTATAGACTTCTATACAACCAGAGGAGTCACCCCTTGTGGTCAGGAGAGAGAATGCAGCTTTAACACATGAAGCATAGACTTCTATACAACCAGAGGAGTCACCCCCTGGTGGTCAGGAGAGAGAATGCAGCTTTAACACATGAAGCATAGACTTCTATACAACCAGAAGAAGAAAACACTCACTACGATGAAGTCATGCAGCAGGACCGGTACAGTAGCTCAGGGGTCTTGTTATGACAGCAGGCCCGCGGTCAGACCTCTGAAGTGTAAAACCAGCCAGCTGTTCAGGCTCTCAGGCTGTTTTTCTGCCCCGTGCTCAGCCTGCCATGCCGAGCTGGCTTGGACTGACCTAAACTCCAACAATGGTCACAACCCCCGAATCTGAGCGATCCACAGCGTAACCCAGTGGTTCTCAAACTGTGGGGCGCGACCCTCTAGTGGGGCGCGGTGGTATTACAGGTGGGGCGCGAGAGGGTTGGGGAAATGTAGATTTTTAAATAATTGTGAAAATGCCCCGGATGTGATTTGATCCGCCCATTTTACCGGAGATGCATAGGATGAGACTTGTGCGTACTTGAGACAGCCAATATCCCAGAATGCATTTTGCATTTTCAAATCTGTGGTTTAAATTACGCTGTTACGGTTCCGCATGCGCGACCGCGACAGATCCTTGTGTGAGTTGCGACTCACACTTGTAGACCTAATGGTGTGTTACTCGCGTGAGTTTAGTCGCTCGACTTTATGTGGTTAATTCGCGTCATTCGCTACTGGCTTTACTCGCCCCTTGAAGGGGGCGGGGCTTATCTCTGTGGCTTATCTCCGTGGCTTATCTCCGTAAAAACAGTACCATTTCCCCCATCCACCATTAAACTAACCACTAGTTCTGCTTTAAACTTCTTGTGGAAGTCCCTCTAATGTCGGACCATCAAACGCACCCGTGTCCGGGTTCATAATATCATCCGTAGCCACACAACAGCGTCTGAATGACGGCCGCTGCCAGCGCTGCTTCAGGTGGATCAGCAGCCGTTTGATTCAAACCGGCAGGACGGCTGTGATGACGCGCAGAGCTTCCTCTGTGAGATCGGCTTTTCTGCTGTTGCCTCTCTCAAAACAAAATACAGATCGAAGCTCAACTTTGAGCATGAATTGAGAGTGGCCGTATCAAATCTACAACCCCGTTTTACAAAGATTTGTAGTGGAAAGCAGGCTCATATCTGCACTAATTTAGTTTTGTTTTGCACGTTATTGTTGTTTTGAAAAGATATGCAGTGTAAAACTCTTTATTGCCAAATATGTTTAACTGGTTTTATTTAGTTTTTCACAGGTTGAACTTTATTGTTATTTTCCTGAAAAGATATTCATGTTAATTAGGCTATAACAATAAGCTATTTTTGCCAAATATTAGTTCTTTTTTTGCACAACTTTGTGTTGTTCTAACAAAGTGATTGCACATTTTATTTTTTTTTGTCCGATGGAGCAATCTGGTTTACATGAAAGTGACATTTTCTTTGTTCTATTATTAATAAAAGCACAGATAGAGGAGTCACAAAATGTCGTTATTTCAATAAAAATTCAGCATGGACCATTTTGTTACAATTTTGTAGGGGCGGTGGGGCCCGAACATTTTTCATCCTCCAAAGTGGGGCTTGACAAAAAAGTTTGAGAACCACTGGCGTAACCTGAGCTGTGTAACGATATAAAGATACAATCAAAATACTTCAAAGATATACTTGAACATGTGAAAAAGATGTAACGTGGAATTATGTGTACTTAAAGAGCCAAGCCCAGCTGGCACGGCGCCAGCAGTATGATCCCTTTAAAGAAATACAAGCCCAGACTGTCCACAGATTAACCTGCCATACCCTTCCAGTCTGAGCGGTTGGTATTACCCCCCCACGCCCCCACCCCCCCCCCCCCCCCCCGGCATCAGGAGAGGGGCAGGGCCTCGTGTGTGTGTGTGTGTGTGTGTGTGTGTGTGTGTGTGTGTTGTCACACTTTCTGGCGTGGGCACCGGTTCTCACCCCCACAGCCGGGACGTCCCGGCTCTCCCAGGGTTCGGCTAATCCTCTTATTCAGCGTCCGGCTGGAGGCTGCCGGGCTCCCACAGACCGGAGCGCCGAGCCGGCCGCTCTCCGCTGAATAAACACACTGACACAGTTGTGGTCTTTTTCTCTCCGTACAGCCGCTGAGCAAGAGCTCTCCATACAACCTATTCTACTCATTCCCCCCCCCCCCCCCCCGCTCCACCTCCGCCCATCTTCACTTCTTTCTCTGCATTCGTCTTTAATCTGCTTTTCTCTCTTCTTGCACCTGATTTTGCAGCTTTTTTCTCTCACTGAGTTCTTTTTATATCGCCAATAATTCTCAATCAATACAAAAGCAGATTTACAGATTTTTATTCTGTCAAAAAGAGATGAATAACAAATATAAATCTTAAATGTTTTGCTCATAACTGTCCCCATCTGCAATATACTGATTTATCATAAAACAATTGCTCATTGGTTATTAAAATATTTATTGAGTGTTCTTTAAACTTATACACAGATATTGAATAAATAGATATTATGAACATAATAATTACTATAAAAAGATCTGTGATATAGATGATGGTTAAATTTGTCGAGATTCTGTGAAAAGCATTAAATTGTGAGCTATTGTAGAGCTGGTTCAAATGTAAATGCTTCAAAGTATGGAGCACTTTTATTCTGACACTTGGAGACACTTACAGGATGTTGGACACAGATTTCATTGTTTTCCAGATATAATGATGCATGTCATAACTCTTCTTCTGCACTAAAGACGTGTTCTGAGTTCTCTACCTCTAGTCATGACTGGGATGTTTCTAGAAAATCAGAGCGAGCAGAGAAAAACAAACGAGGGAATAAAACAACACTCCAACTGCTTTGTGTTCAGAGGGTTAAGGGTTACATTCATTTAAAACTCATGTTTTCATGTAAAACCTCAAACTTTCTGTCACATTTCTTGCCGGTTTGCTCGTCGTAGAGTTCGGTCGCCTGAAGCGTTCAGATGGACACACACAGTTTAATACAAGCATCCTTTGTAGTGCGAACACACACACACACACACACACACACACACACACACTCGTTCAGCAGACAGGTGTTTCATGTCAGCTCCTGATAACTCCGTCTGGTTTCCATTTCCACCTCACAGCTTCCTGTCTGTCCCACCTCAGTGCTCCGAGGTCACAGAGCGAGAAAACGTTTGTTTTTTATTAATTTTTTAAGGACTCACGTCCGTCTGTCTGTGCAGTGAAATATTGATGTTATGGATGTGAAAAAAGACGAGACAATAAACAATCATGAGAACGAAAGTGTTAAATAATTAACGTGTCAAAATGTTGTGCCGACGAGGAGCTTTGGTCCTGATGTGCATCAGGAAGGTCTCCGTCATCATTATGCTCCTTCGTGATAATTAATATAAACGTCCTCCCAGTCTTCCCATTAGTTGAGATATTGGGAATATACCTAACAGGAAACCTCCCTCCTGAGGCGATAACGACACCAAGACCTCCTCACGGGGAAAGCTGCTTCTTGTTACTTGAACTAATCGCCTCTGAAGCCTTGAAACTGGAGGTCGCGACCCTGCAGAGTGTCAGGAGGTCATTGGTTACTGACTGGCCACATCGAGCCGCCTCCTCCTGACTGTTCCTCATCGTTCTGTCTGTGAAGGAACGAGCTGCAGGAGCTGGAACGCTTACAGCACTTTATCTCTGTGTTTGGTCATGAAACGGTTCACAGGAACGTTCAGGAGGAAGTTCCTGCCTCATCGGGAGGTTTAGTTCCACTTTGGTGCTCCGTCACTCTTTATGCCTCAAAAACATCAGTTTACTGCCGACTCTGCTGTTTACTACACATTCCAACACTTTATTAGATTTAGGGATTAAATGATCTGCACTGATGGTCCACTAGACAAGAAGAACAAGACCAGCTTTATTTTGACTGATCTCACAGGCTGATGCTCAATCATGTTAAAGAATCCCCTGTCAATCACCCTGTAGCCCCGCCCCTAAAGCATCCCCTGCTTTATGGTCTGTTTGACTCTAAATGAACATAATTTACTAAATGAACATCATGCTGTATTGAAGAAGACTTGAAACTAGAGATTGAGACATAAACTCATGTTTACAATGTTTACTGAGGGAATACATCAAGAGAGAAGTAGAGTCATTTATATAGACTTCTATACAACCAGAGGAGTCGCCCCCTGGTGGTCAGGAGAGATTGCAGCTTTAACACATGAAGCATAGACTTCTATACAACCAGAGGAGTCGCCCCCTGGTGGTCAGGAGAGAGAATGCAGCTTTAACACATGAAGCATAGACTTCTATACAACCAGAGGAGTCGCCCCCTGGTGGCCAGGAGAGAGAATGCAGCTTTAACACATGAAGCATATACTTCTATACAACCAGAGGAGTCGCCCCCTGGTGGTCAGGAGAGAGAATGCAGCTTTAACACATGAAGCATAGACTTCTATACAACCAGAGGAGTCGCCCCCTGGTGGTCAGGAGAGAGAATGCAGCTTTAACACATGAAGCATATACTTCTATACAACCAGAGGAGTCGCCCCCTGGTGGTCAGGAGAGAGAATGCAGCTTTAACACATGAAGCATATACTTCTATACAACCAGAGGAGTCGCCCCCTGGTGGTCAGGAGAGAGAATGCAGCTTTAACACATGAAGCATAGACTTCTATACAATCAGAGGAGTCGCCCCCTGGTGGTCAGGAGAGAGAATGCAGCTTTAACACATGACGCATAGACTTCTATACAACCCCTGGTGGTCAGGAGAGAAAAAATCTAAATAATATATTGTTTGTTTTGCACTGGTTTATTTAAAGATGTATTCCACACACAGCCCATAATGTCTTTCTTCGGTATAAAATAAAGACATCCGTTTGGACCCATGTAGGAAGTCCTTCCATCTGCTCCCTCTGCAGTTCTTCTGTTGGGTGAAATCCACCCTGCAGGAAGTTTTAAACCCAAACTGATCCAAACTTTCAAAGTGATCTCTTTACTCATGAAGACGTAATCTGGTGCAGCTACTCTTAAAGCAGTCAGATTACTGGCAGCCTGCCTGGGAAACACCTGCTTTACATGAGACCTCCACTTCCTGTATGAAGGTCTTCGTGCTGAAGGACCTCTTGCCTCTGCAGACTGTCAAAGCATGTAATCCTGGATTAGACCGCTATCATCTAGAGCTCAGGGGGAATGGACACCACACAGCAGGAGACCTCATCTCCTAATTTACCCCCCAGACCGACCACAAACTGGTGTTTGTGGTCATTTCATTTGGAAAAGAGGCTCTAAACACTCAGAGGGATTTCTTGGTTTGAAGTTGTAACGGCGATCCGTAAATATTTAAAATTCCATCAAATGAACATTGTTGTGTTGTGACTGCTCGTGAACACACACCTCGTCCCTTTACTTCCTGTCCGCCCCGGCTCTTTGTTGCGTTATGCTAACGAGGTGTCGTTCTCTAGCGGCCCCCGGCGGGGCGTTGACTCCACTTCATTAATGTGACAGATGCCCGGACAGCCGCTCAGGTTAATAACTCACCTCCTGACATCTCGCCGCGCTGCATCTCATTATACGCTGGACGCAGAGCCGCGTGGGACCAGTTAGTCGGCGAGGTCGAGAAGAAGGTCGCGCGGTGGGGAGCTGTTTGCTCTTAAGACATCGTCCTGGTTTGTTGGGCAGAAGAACAGCTGAGATGTCCTGAGAGATGCCCTTAAAGATACCCTGAGAAATGTCCTTAAAGATACCCTGAGAGATGTCCTTAAAGATACCTTGAGAGATGCCCTTAAAGATACCCTGAGAAATGTCCTTAAAGATACCCTGAGAAATGTCCTTAAAGATACCTTGAGAGATGCCCTTAAAGATACCCTGAGAAATGTCCTTAAAGATACCCTGAGAGATGCCCTTAAAGATACCCTGAGAAATGTCCTTAAAGATACCCTGAGAGATGTCCTTAAAGATACCTTGAGAGATGCCCTTAAAGATACCCTGAGAAATGTCCTTAAAGATACCCTGAGAAATGTCCTTAAAGATACCCTGAGAGATGCCCTTAAAGATACCCTGAGAAATGTCCTTAAAGATACCCTGAGAGATGTCCTTATAGATGCCCTTAAAGATACCCTTAAAAGCCCACACAGGAGGGAGGGAGGTGGGCGGGTCCAACTACCAGCGACCTCTCAGGCAGTTCGTTCTCCGTGTGAAACGAGAAGGTCGATCCCGTTGATTTTAACAGAGTTTCTTTTGAAGACGGAAGTTTATTTTGAAAATACTGTGAGCATGCAACAAACAGCAAGTGACACAGCGTGTTGCTGCACTTTTGTAGGAAAACGCAGGAAAAATGTGTAATTATCATACAAACCGTTCAGACAACGTTTTTATGGCTCGAGACTTCATGTTCTAATTATGACGATTTTCAAAATAATGGCCTTTATTGACTTAGAGGACAAGTTACTAGCAAAACAAATTTAATCTGTAATTGATACTAACATAACTAATCTCTCTCTCTCTCTCTCAGCTGGAGGATATGCATACAGGAATCAACGCAAGTTCTCAGAAGACATCGACTGGTCGTATGCAGGTGAGTCAGGTGGAGTGCAGACTGGAATGTCGTCAGCAGGTTGGGAAGATTATCCTCCGAGAGACTCCAGGCTGAGTTTTTTTTTTTTTGAGTGACGCTGCTCATTGAGCATGCCCAGTGAAGGAGAAGGCTGCATGCAGCATGAGGCCGTCTGCTGCTCGTCACACTTCCTGCTAAAGAATCGAGTGTCTGAGAGGAGACATTTCTGATTTCCTGGTTCCCACCGACGGCTCTAACCACGGGGTCACCTGACCGTAGCCAAGTTGAATTAATAATTAGTTTCCCTGCAACAGAAACACTTAGGAAACCCCAAGTGGTGTGAATTACCTTTCAAACTTTTATAAACTTTTTTAAAATCAACGGAAAATGTATTTATTTATCATAATATTCCGACAACAGCTTTGTATTGTCTTGTTTTGGGTTCCCTGAAGGCTGAGTGCTGAGGGCGGCTGTGTTTACAGCCTGTGAGCCTGCTCTCCATTCACATGCTAATACCCAGCAGAGGCCTGTCTGACCTGGTTCAGGCTTTGTCCTCCGCTGGAAGAAGCTCTGAACAGCCAATCGGAGCGAGGTCGGACGGTCACGTGACCGCCGGCATACCTGCGAACAGACACCACACCAGCTGGCTGAAACAACACGTAGTTAGCACAGGAGAGGCAAACAGCTGACGAGGGTTGCTTTCTGTTGAAGGTTGTGTTGTCTGACAAAATATACAAATAAACAATATCCAACAATCAGGCATTACATCGTTACATGAAGCTCGAGGGTGATTATTGGTTTTGAATAGCGTCGACGCTGCTCTTATTATTATCGAAGCCAAGATTCAATGACTGTCCTCATAACCCGTAATTTAGAGAACCGAGCCTTTTTACTGTCATGTAGTGGGAAACAAAAGCCCGTACTGGCTGGGAACCGGTTTGTAGAAGCAAATGATCGTAATCACGCTGACGAGGTCGAAGCTTCAGCGTCAGGTTGTTTAGAGGCAGAATGACGGGTTCCACTTGTGAACTTTGATTTGTCTCGGTTGAGGTTTGGTTTCAGACACAACCGCCACCCCATACTCTGTATAAGAAGATGTATATTGAGCCTCAAGGCGTTCCCAGTCGAGCCACTTCTCCTAAATGTGACTCTCACAGACGTGTCGTCCACTGAGACTAAAACTAGTGAATAATACAAGTGTTCGCAAAGCTTTACTTGCGTGAGTTTACTCGCTCGAGGTGGTTGATTTGCGTAATTCGCGCTGGAAAGTGGGCGTGGCTTATCTCCGTAAAAACAGTTACCATTTCCACCATTGAAATAACCACTAGTTCTGTTTTATATTTGTTTGTGGAAATTCCACAAACGTTTGAACATCCGGCGTCCCGTCTGGGTTCATGAGCCGCACACAGCTCGTGGATTTCTCCTCCAGGAACTGGGCCTGAATGACCGCCGCCAGTTGGATTCAGCAACGGCAGTTATTCGTTATTCACGTAATTCGCGCCGCCCGGTGGATATTCCCGTTGTTCGCAACCACTCACGTCTGTGCATTGACTGTATTATAACGTAATGTATTCGCTTTTGGTGTGAACGCAGCATACGAGACTGCAACTCTGAGCAGATGTGAACAAATCCACATGCAGCCCACTGCGTCTGCGGCTGCAGGGTACCTGAACGCCACATGCTGCTCGCATGCATCTGGCAGTAAAAGTGAAACTTAGAGCTCGAGGCTGTAGATCAGTTGGACAAGAATACGAGCTGCTGGACACACACACACACACACACACACACACACACACACACACACACTCTCTCTGTGAGGGTCTGATCATTTGTATTCCCGGCTGTAACACTTTACTCGCTGTATTTATGTCGTCCGTCACGTCGCCGTGTTCTTTGTGTTTGAAAGCAAACAGGAAACCTGACGCTGAACTTTCCTTTTGAGCCGCAGCAGTTTGCATTTTGGGGGAAAACGTCAACTTGAACACTGAACACTCTTTGACCTCATTTATATATAATATATATACTTTGACCTCATGAGAGCTGCAAGAGAGAGAGAGAAACCCGTGAGAGCCGATCCTGGGAGCCAGAGAGCAGCAGAGCAGCTGGAGGTTATTAGCTCGTTATCGCGTTAGCGTGTTAGCTCACCGCTAGCGCTCCCAGAGCGCTTACACACCTGTAAGCTTATCACACAGGGTTACTGTACTATATCAGTTTAAATGATTCAAACAGACCTTGTGGTTGATGAACTAGACCTCTTTGAGTATGGGTATGACCATTTTTTCATTTTTTTGGAGAAAAAGGGCTCGATCTTATCTGGTCAGTGCTACGTCAGCGCTACGTTAGCGCTACTTCAAATACCAGAGAAGAAGACTCTGAGCACGCTCAGTGAGCTTGTTTTTCTTTTGCCCGGTAAAATAGTGAACGCTGCTGAAGCAAAATCTGAAGTGGACCAAATAACAGGTGCAGAAATGTAAAGTTGAAATGTGAAGTTGAAATGTAAATTCAGGCCGAGCAGCGCCAACGAGACATCAACTTTTTCGGCGGGTATGATGTCGTCGTCCGGTCAACACAAACGTTTGAGGTTTCCTTCTTGCGTTTGAAAATAGAATAATTAATGTATGTTTACTCAACCTGACAACAACCTTAAAACAAAGTCAAAGGTCACAAAAGGTAAAAAAGAAAATCACGACTATGTACAAAAAAACTTATTTTGGCGATTAGTGTGATAGAGCTCTGTCATTACGCGCTGAGAGCTCAGCTTCTTCATCTTCCAGGCGTGATTTATGTTTACCACCAGCAGCTGGACTTTATCTGCACTGGTTCATTGGTCTTTGTGTGTTTTTGTGTGTGCGCTCCAGGAACCCTGAATCAGGACAACTGGGCCAAGAAATTCCCGTCCTGCAGCAGCGCCAAGCAGTCCCCCATCGACATCGAGGAGGACCTGGCTCAGGTGAAGCTGCAGTACCAGAAGCTGACGTTCGAGGGCTGGGAGAGGCCGACTGGCGGCCGGACGACCATCAAGAACAACGGCAAGACCGGTAAGACGTCCAGACCCTGCTGCTGGGGGGACGCCAGGGGCCCGCGGGGCTGATCCCAGACCAGCCGTGTGCTATAGTGGGGTTCGGTCCGGATCCAGACTATTTTACCCCAAAAAAAACACTCTGAAGTCAGTAAAGCATCAAAAACTCTAAACGTACTTTAATGTCATCTGTACTGTCTTTTTCTCTTCAACAACACTTTAAATGACAAGGAAATATAAATATAGTATTTTTATTGATTTAAAGTACAATTTGTCATTATTAGTTTTAATGAAGTGCAATAATGAGCATCTCTAATATCTATTTTATATTCATGTGAAAACATCTGGATTTATTTAAGTTTATCACCAAAAAACTACATTTTACTAGATTACCTGAACACATCATGATCAACCTGAATGTAGTTTTCCTTTTTTTATTAATCTTTTAGGGTTTGAAGAGGAAATGAATTGTGCAGGTTGACAAAATAAAATGAATCTTCCATATATTCCTTTTTTAATAATAAATAAAGGGAAGTTTAAAACTGGTTTAAATCTTATTGCCAAGAACTATTCTTTTAGTTAGAATAACCTTTTATGTTTATTGATGGCTGTAAGTAAGCATCTTTTAAGCCTGCTTCCTTTCTCCTCCTCTAAGGAGACGGTTCTCCCAGAAGGGTACTGGGAGACAGTGGTGTCCCATTATGAAGGATCCAGTTACCAGTTTCTCATCTGACAGAGAGAGGAAACGTATAAATTACATTTATCTGACGCTTTTATCCAAAGAGACTTACATGATATACAGTAGACCGAAGACACAGCAACGGTGAGCAATGAGGGTTAAGTGTCTTGCTCAAGGACACAACGACATGGACTGGCTGAGCCGGGGTTTGAACCACCGACCTTCTGATTGAAAGACTGACTTGCTAACCACTGAGCCACCGTCGCCACAGTATAAAGGCCTCTCCATCCTAAGTGGTCACACACAATAGCCTGCACGGTGCATTCAAGGTACCCGCCTCGCCTTTTAAAAACGAGGCTGCAGACGGAGGCTTCTTAGCAACGGGACTCTGTTGTGGTTCAGCTGCTCCGAAGGCGCTGATCAATGGAGATGCTCTGCTGGGCCATCTGAGGCCTCCTTAAACCGGTTTCTTTGTGGGGTTTAGATCAGCCCACAAACGGACACTTTAGCGTTTCAGATCTCAGGTTTTAGAAACAGCGGAGCCGATGGAGGGATCGGTTCGTGCCTTTGATTCGAGGTCAAACGCACTTTTCAACAGGAGGGAATCAGCCACGGAGCTGAGTCAACATCGGCCTGGAGGCGAGGGCGAAGGAAGCACAATGGAGCGAGACAAGATAAACATGGCCGACAAAGAGGACGAGAGCGAGGCCGGTCGGATCAAAGTGCCGGAGAGAATGAAACCCCCCAAAAGCAAACGAGGGCTTAAAGCCGAGGTGGACCAACCGTTTGACTACAAGGACAGAAGAATATCAAAAAGGAGCCACGGCCAAAAAATAATGGTTTCCAGAAAATGTGTCATAAAATAACTCAACACTACTTAACAGTTAGAATGAGTTTTTATTTTTCCTTAATTTATTACATGAGTTTTTATTCTTAAGTCTTAATAAACACTCAACAAAGTCTCGACTGTTCTCTGTCCTGGCTCCTCGATGGTGGAATGAGCTCCCCATTGACATCAGGACATCAGAAAGTCTCTACATCTTCCGTCGCAAACTAAAAACATATCTTTTCCGACTATACCTTGAATAAAGGATGTAGCACTTTAGTAGCACTGAAATGGCTCTTACTGATAGCACTTTGTAGTCGAACCTTTGACGAAATTGTACCTTCTTGATTCTTGTTGTTCTGATTCTTGTTTGTAACCGTAGAATGCACTTATTGTAAGTCGCTTTGGATAAAAGCGTCAGCTAAATGACATGTAATGTAATACTTTATTTTTTATTCTTAACTTTTTATTCTTAATTTTTTATTCTTAATTCTTAAGACTTTATTTTTTATTCCTAATTTTTTATTCTTAATTTTTTATTCTTTTTTATTCATAATTATTTATTCATAATTTTTTTTATTCATAATGTTGTATTCTTAATTCTGTTATGATCCCAGCCTAAAGCTTGAGTGCCCCTGCAGACCTCGTCCACCCTGAGATGTGGACCTCGTTGTTTCCTGGCTCAGCACACGTACATTATAGCTTTATTGCAGGAGATGAAGGCCTGAGTTAGGCTCCGCCTCCATCAGACCATCAAAGTGAGCTTCGGCCCTCGAGGTGACCTTTTGTCAGGTGAAACAAAGCCGGGCTGGAGAAGATCCTCTAGAGGGAACCGTGGTCTGGTGGTCCACCGCCGGCGTTGGTGGCGCATTGTGACCTTTTGACCTTTTGACCTCCGAACATTCGTAACCGTTCTGTCAGGCTGAGCTCCGGTTGTCCACAAACGTGATTTAACTGGATGAAGTCAGTTCAGTTCTTGCTTCTTCTCGTCTGCTCTCGCTCTCCAGTGGCGGTCGATGTGGACGGAGAGTTCTACGTGAGCGGCGGCGGCCTGAGGTCAAAGTTCAAGGTGGGACGCATCGCCTTCCACTGGGGGCGCTGCAACGCCTCCTCAGAGGGATCCGAACACAGTCTGGATGGAGTCAAGTACCCTCTGGAGGTGTGCTGAGCTTAGTTATTCTTTTATATATTAGTTTTAATATATATATATATGTATATTATGTATACATGTTTTTTTATATTTATAATGAATACAAATCTATTGTTATATAAATATTATACTGTGTGTGAGCAGTATATAAACGCGTTGTGGTCCCACAGATGCAGATCTACTGTTACGAGGAGCTTCGCTTCGACTCGCTGGACGAAACCCTGAAGGCTGGAGGGAGAGTCACCGCACTGGCTGTGCTGTTTGAGGTGTTCCTTCACAGGCAGAGACCAGACCAGAGACCAGCTCAGAGACCAGAGACCAGACCAGAGACCGGCTCAGAGACCAGACCAGAGACCGGCTCAGAGACCAGACCAGAGACCAGAGACTACAGAACTAGGCCTGTTGGCCCCACCAGAGAAAAACCTTCATAATTTACTAAATGAACATCATGCTGTATTGAAGAAGACTTGAAACTTGAGATTGAGACATAAACTCATGTTTACAATATTTACTGAAGGAATACATCAAGACAATTTATTTGTTAAATTATATTTTGTTTTATTATTTTGAATCTGAAAAGTAACTTTTACTTTTTACAATTACTGGTACAACGTGTTCATAGTAAAGTACAAGTACCTCAACATTGTACATAAGTTCAGTACTGTCGGATGCCGGCTATCAGACCGAGCCATTAGCTGTTAGCCGTTAACTGTTAGCCGTTAGCTTCACGTTACCTCAGTACTTACACTAAGGACGACTGTCCTCTGAAAAGCTGCCAGTTTGTTGAGATTTCACCAGGAAGTAAAAAGCTCTTCAGCTTTTTCCTAAATGCCTTTTGATTTGGCCCTGAAAAGCCAGAGGTAACCCACTGCGTGGGTTTTACACCGTTAGCTTCAGGCTAACGGTTCGGCTGCTCTCTTCTCCAAAACACCGTTCTCTCATTCCAGTAAATTGTCTGATCTCAGCAGCTCATCCGGATATCTAACAGTTGGCAGCTTTCAAACGCAGAATGACTTCACGGGTGACTTCTTTGTTCGGCGTGGAAGAAGTCCGATTGCGTGTTTCATGTAATACCTCCGTGTGTTTGATTCCCATCCTGGCTGAGGATCGTTGCCGAGCTCTCGTCTGTGTGTGTTTGTGTGTTCTGGGAGCCAGAGTTCAGCTCGACAACGTGCATCTCAAACCTTCCTGTTCGCTTCGTGCCGCCGCGTTGCCTCCGGCCGGGTTGGCGTGTTGGGACGCCGCTCAGAGGAGCGTCTGAAGTGAAGCTGCAGGCTGCTGTGTTTCAGCTGGAGAGCAGGGCGGGAAAACACAAAGCTGGAAATCAGGTTTCTGTTTCTTGTGCTCTGCCAACATGCAACCAGCTTCAGAACGGTTTTAACTCTCCAAAAGTCATGTTGAAGGCAGTCTGGTGGCTTTATTGGAGAAGGTGAGCGTTATATTACCTGAAAGTCCTGGTTTTGAATCTGATGTCAGTCAGTCTTCACTGAGATTAATGAAAGAACAACTTGATGAGCCTCAGTTGTCCTTACTTGAATATAAACATTTACACAACGAAGCAGAAGTGAAGTCTATGCTCCTCTGGTTGTATAGAAGTCTATGCTTCATGTGTTAAAGCTGAATTATCTCTCCTGACCACCAGGGGGCGACTCCTCTGGTTGTATAGAAGTCTATGCTTCATGTGTTAACGCTGCATTCTCTCTCCAGACCACCAGGGGGCGACTCCTCTGGTTGTATAGAAGTCTATGCTTCATGTGTTAAAGCGGCATTCTCTCTACTGACTACCAGGGGGCGACTCCTCTGGTTGTATAGAAGTCTGTGCTTCATGTGTTAACGCTGCATTCTCTCTCCAGACCACCAGGGGGCGACTCCTCTGGTTGTATAGAAGTCTATGCTTCATGTGTTAAAGCTGCATTCTCTCTCCAGACCACCAGGGGGTGACTCCTCTGGTTGTATAGAAGTCTATGCTTCATGTGTTAAAGCTGCATTCTCTCTCCTGACCACCAGGGGGTGACTCCTCTGGTTGTATAGAAGTCTATGCTTCATGTGTTAAAGCTGCATTCTCTCTCCTGACCACCAGGGGGCGACTCCTCTGGTTGTATAGAAGTCTATATAAATGACTCTACTTCTCTCTTGATGTATTCCCTCAGTAAACATTGTAAACATGAGTTTATGTCTCAATCTCTAGTTTCAAGTCTTCTTCAATACAGCATGATGTTCATTTAGTAAATTATGTTCATTTAGAGTCAAACTTTAATTATTATTATTAATTATGGAGAAATGGCTGAAAAATAGCTGAAAATCTATCAATATCTGAAAAGTGCAGCTTCTGGTTCTCCATGCAGATCCAAACTTGACCGAAACATCGACATCAAAACGTTATTTTTCAGTCAACACGAGATCATTGTGTTGGTTTTTCCATTCACAGACGAGCGTGGACGACAACGTGAACTACGCCGCCATCATCGACGCCATGAACAGCGTGAGCAGATACGGTACGTCGGCCTTCTTCTTCCTCCGTCTCGCCTCTCTCTGCCTCTTCTTCTGTGGTGCTTATTCAAGCTGTCCCGTCTTCCCACCGTCCAGGAAAGAGCGCCGTGGTTCCGCCCTTCGCCCCGCGGGGCCTCCTGCCCAACTCCACGGACAAATACTTCATCTACAACGGCTCCCTGACCTCGCCACCCTGCAGCGAGACCGTCGAGTGGATCGTCTTCAAGAGCACGGCGGCCATCTCCGACGAACAGGTGAGGGGGCGGGGCTAGTGTGGTTAGGAAGAGGCTTTTAATCCCAACACTTTGAAACTATAAAGCGGAAATAAACTGAACAGAACGGGTATTTGCTATTTTTGTAGACTATTGTATTACATTGTAACAAAAGGTTGTCAAACTGTGATGGTAGTTGTATTCCATTGGTTTCCCTCCTGTGATGATTGTTGTTTGAGGTAATCACAGAGAAGTGAGTATGATCACTGTCTTCAGAAGACGATCCTCAGAACATGGTGGATCTTTTGGAGTGAATCTCTGAGTTTTGAAGCTTTTTTATACGTTACCTTGAGGTGGTTTATCTAGGTCTGGGATCTGGGTTCTGGAGACATCTTTGCCAAATACATTCTGGCAACAGCAGCTTCGCTAATGGTTTGAATGAGCGTGTTCACTGTGTTGATCGTAAAACTACAATAACAGACGTGACTGGGCGAGTCTTAGCCCCGCCCCCTCCCAGCCTTCCACATGTTGGTACTTCTTTTAGGTTCAGGCATTTTCTTTTATTTCCTGGGTTGAGGCGCTTTGCCCAAAACTACTAGCTACTCTTCAAGCATCAGTGTGGTCCTTTTAGGAACCAGACGACAGCTTTGAGCTTTGTTGTTGTTGTTTTTGTTCACGATGAAAAGACAAGTGACACAATTACAGAAAATGTCCGTAAACAACCTTTTAGAAAGATGTGTTCATGGAGCTGAAAGGAGGAATTATCATACCAGAGCTCTGACACACAAAAGTGATGGGTGAGGCAATGACACGGTGTGTGTGGGGGGGTGTGTGTGTGTGTGGTTACGGTTAAATACCATAAAGATCTGTTGTAAGCCAATATTTGTTTGATTTAATGACTGCTCCTGTATGGCTGTCAATCACTCACTCGGCCTGGGGCAGTCTCTCACACATGCACGCACACACACACACACACATACATACACACACACGTATAGATGCACAAACATGTGAAAGCACGCACACAAAAGGTTTTCAACATAAAGGTTTTAGTGTGACGCCTCCCTAGGATCAGACGTCATCTTCCACCAGACTCTCTTTCACTCATTGACTTCTGTCACACAAGAGGCCACACACACACACACACACACACACACACACACACACACACACACACACACACACACACACGCACACGCCGGCTGATAAAACCAATAATTGGTCCGGCAAGAGAACAATAATTAGTCGTTGAGTTGAGGCGATACCGGCGACTCGATCCCGTTGCACCTGCAGGTCTTCCCAGCGTTCCCAGGTGTCTCCAGACCTCCGGCGTGCCTCAGCTGGTCTGCATTCCAACAACTTTTCTCTTGTTTCTGTTCAAGTGTTGGTAATTATAGATTTTTTTAAAATTTAGACAACAAAAGCTGATGGAAATTAATTACTTTTGATTATTATTATTATTATTATTATTATTATTATGCAAACTAAAGATAACCAAACATTATTGAAGATAGAGCAAAACATAATAAATAAAATTAGGCCCATCACGGTCCTCGGTTTTCCCCGGGGGCTCCGGTTCACTCAGTCTGACTCTGTTGTGTGTTGTGTTGTGTTGTGTTGCAGCTGGAGATGTTCTGCGAGGTGATGACGATGCAGCAGGCCGGCTATGTGATGCTGATGGACTACCTGCAGAACAACTACAGGGAGCAGCAGCAGCAGTTCATGGGTCAGGTGTTCTCCTCCTACACCGGCACAGAGGAGGTGCTCACATCGGGTGAGTCCTGCAGAGCAACCTACGCTGCTCCTGTCAGTCAGGCTGCAGGGAACAGGTTATTACTGGGGATTGTTATTGTTAGCCCCGCCCCTAAAGCATCCCCTGCTTTATGGTCTGTTTGACTCTAAATGAGCATAATCTACTAAATGAACATCATGCTGTATTGAAGAAGACTTGAAACTAGAGATTGAGACATAAACTCATGTTTACAATGTTTACTGAGGGAATACATCAAGAGAGAAGTAGAGTCATTTATCATCTGCTGCCATGGATCATAGTCATCTGGGCCGTGGCCATGCCTACTACTCATGAATAATTTCTGTGACATCCATTGAATGTGCTGTAACTCTGTTATGCTGATTCTGTACACATGACATCTATTGCTTCTGTCCATCCGGGGAGAGGGATCCTCCTCTGTTGCTCTCCCTCAGGTTTCTTCCCCTTGTTTTCTAGAGGGAGTTTTTCCTGATCCGATGTGAGGTTCCGGGACAGGGATGTCGTATGTGTACAGATTGTGAAGCCCTTAGAGGCAAATTTGTATTTGTGATTTTGGGCTATACAAAATAAACTGAATTGAATTGAATTGAATTTATATAGACTTCTATACAACCAGAGGAGTCACCCCCTGGTGGTCAGGAGAGAGAATGCAGCTTTAACACATGAAGTATAGACTTCTATACAACCAGAGGAGTCGCCCCCTGGTGGTCAGGAGAGAGAATGCAGCTTTAAAACATGAAGCATATACTTCTATACAACCAGAGGAGTCGCCCCCTGGTGGTCAGGAGAGAGAATGCAGCTTTAACGCATGAAGCATAGACTTCTATACAACCAGAGGAGTCACCCCCTGGTGGTCAGGAGAGAGAATGCAGCTTTAACACATGAAGCATAGACTTCTATACAACCAGAGGAGTCGCCCCCTGGTGGTCAGGAGAGAGAATGCAGCTTTAACACATGAAGCATAGACTTCTATACAACCAGAGGAGTCGCCCCCTGGTGGTCAGTAGAGAGAATGCAGCTTTAACACATGAAGCATAGACTTCTATACAACCAGAGGAGTCACCCCCTGGTGGTCAGGAGAGAGAATGCAGCTTTAACACATGAAGCATAGACTTCTATACAATCAGAGGAGTCGCCCCCTGGTGGTCAGGAGAGAGAATGCAGCTTTAACACATGAAGCATAGACTTCTATACAACCTGAGGAGTCGCCCCCTGGTGGTCAGGAGAGAGAATGCAGCTTTAACACATGAAGCATAGACTTCTATACAACCTGAGGAGTCGCCCCCTGGTGGTCAGGAGAGAGAATGCAGCTTTATACAACCAGAGGACGTAGGCTGGAGGCTCCGGGCTGTATTAACCGCTAACTAGCACCTTATAAACGCTTTTTTAAAACATTAATGTCTCAGCTCGATGGTTCTAGACCTCAGTGTGAAGAATCTCTGGTTAATTGTAATTAAATAAGGTTTAAATGGATCAGAGACAATCCGGCATGATGGGAAACAAACTGACATGAAGGACGAGAATAGAACTCAGTGACCCAAATGAAATCTCAGTGACAGCGAGGGGGGCGGGGGGTAACTTTGATTTTCATGCTGGTTGCATTCGATAATTAGCAATGAGGAAGTTATTGATCTGGTTTTTTTTTGGAATGCTTGTTATTTCATTAGAGACCAGGGGATGAATATATATATATATATATATATGTCAAATATGACCTTTATACCTTGTATATAGCTACATTTTTAGGTATATAAAGTCGTTAAAATCCTCTTAAATCCTTCACTTATCATAAAACAATATTGAAGCACTATCATATTTTAAATGGGGCCTTCTGCATATAGAGTACTTAAGAATGGATGGTGATGACACAGCAAAAGAAAAATCTATTAAAGATATTAATGGGAGACACCAAAATTGGGAATAAAAGGTAGAAAAGAGGTTGTTTCCTCAGGGGAGCCAGCAGCAACAGGAAGTAGTTAGTTGCAGCAACTTTGTGGAACAAAATGTGGAAAATCCTTTTTTGGATTCACCGTGTTGCAACATAGATTAAAGTAATTTAATCTATAAAAGAAGGTTTAGATGTTCAGGTTAGTGTGAAAGATGCATCTAAATATCTCTCATGCACTTTATCTCGTGCACTTTTTGTTAAATATGTCTATTTGAGGATGAACTGTATCTTAATTCATCTGATTTTGACCTTCACTTGATCTACTGGTAAAGATTTATTTATTTGTATTCTGGTTGAGGTTTAAAAATGTGTCCACTTGTCTCACGCTGCCCTCTAGTGGTTGAAGTGAGACAGTTTTGTTTGTTGTATTTTCCTTTTGTGTGTCGGAGTGAACGAGGCAGTTTTAAACACCTCAGACTGTCTCGCTGCAGCAGGTCAGAGGTCAGCGACAGCAGCTTTAGGTTCAGAGGAGGAAGTGTGTCATTGTTTGTCTCGCGGAGCCTCAATCCTCCGTCTATTGTCATCCATCCCCTTTGTAATCTGAGTTAATCCAGACCTCCGAGTGTCTGTCATCTGGGTTATCTCTGTTTATCTAATCTCAACTCTGACCCAGAATCCCTCAGTGCAGGAAGCTCCTAAAAGCATGCGTAGGAACCACTTAGGAACCCAAATCCCAAAAAAAGAAATATATATATATATATATATATATATATATATATATATATATATATATATATATATATATATATATATATATATATATATATATATATATATATATATGCATATCTATGAACTAGACGCATATCCTCCATCCTGCCTGAGATATTGCAATGCATCTGACTTTACTCATTTAACTTTTCATTTATTGGCTTTTTTTTGTGCCAAAATGTAAAGAAATCAGGTAATATAAAAACTAAAAATATAAAAAAATAAGATTAAAGGACAATTACAGTACCAAAAAAACAGGAGTCTATATAAAAAGTTATAAACAAGGTATTGGAGAAAACTATAATCTATAATACAGCAGTGCAACTTGTTCTTTTTGAAATGTACTATATATTAAATTTGTTTACAGATTAAAAGTACACACACATTATAAGATTCACTTTAAAATAAAAAAATAAAAAACAATTGTAAGTATGGACATAAACCATTTCATTACAGATAATTATTGTCATTTCACATACATCCATCCATCCATCCATTTTCCACCGCTTATCCGGGGTCGGGTCACGGAGGCAGCAGGTCCAGCAGGCTGACCCAGACTTCTCTCTCACCCGCAACATCTACCAGCTCATTCTGGGGGATCCCGAGGCGTTCCCAGGCCAGCTGGGAGATATAATCCCTCCAGCGTGTCCTGGGTCTTCCCCGGGGCCTCCTACCAGATGGACGTGCCTGGAAAACCTCTAAAGGGAGGCGTCCTGGAGGCATCCTAATTAGATGCCCGAACCACCTCAGCTGACTCCTTTCGACACGAAGGAGTAGCGGCTCGACTTCAAGCTCCCTCCTGATGTCCGAGCTCCTTACCCTATCTCTAAGGCTGAGCCCGGCCACTCTACGGAGGAAACTCATTTCGGCCGCTTGTATCCGCGACCTTGTTCTTTCGGACACGATCCAAAGCTCGTGACCATAGGTGAGGGTTGGGACGTAGACCGACCAGTAAATTGAGAGCTTTGCCTTTCGGCTCAGCTCCTTCTTCACCAAGACGGCCCGGTGCAACGCCTGTTTTACTGCTGCAGCCGCACCGATACGCCTGTCGATCTCCCGCTCCATTTTACCCTCACTCGTGAACAAGACCCCGAGATACTTGAACTCCTTCGCTTGTGGTAGGCACTCTGTCCCCACCCGGAGGGAGCAATCCACCGGTTTCCGGCAGAGCACCATGGCCTCAGATTTCGTGGTGCTGACTCTCATCCCCGCCGCTTCACACTCGGCTGCAAAACGCCCCAGTGAATGCTGGAGGTCATGGTCCGAGGAGGCAAACAGGACCACATCATCTGCAAACAGCAGAGAGGCTATCCTGAGATCCCCGAACCTGACATTCTCCGCCCCACGGCTGCGCCTAGATATCCTGTCCATGAAAGTCACGAACAGGACCGGTGATAAAGGGCAGCCCTGGCGGAGGCCAACACCCACCGGGAACGTATCTGACTTACTGCCGAGGATACGAACACAGCTCCTACTGCAGGCGTACAGAGACCGGATGGCCCGTTGCAACGGGTCCGGCACACCATACTCCCGCAGCACCCCCCACAAAAAGCCCCGAGGGACCCGGTCGAAAGCCTTCTCCAAGTCCACAAAGCACATGTAGACTGGTTGGGCAAACTCCCAGGACCCCTCCAGTATCCTTGCAAGGGTAAAGAGCTGGTCCACTGTTCCACGACCAGGACGAAACCCGCACTGTTCTTCTTGAATCCGAGGTTCGACAAACGGTCGGAGCCTCCGTTCCAGCACCCTGGCATAAGCTTTTCCCGGGAGGCTGAGTAGTGTGATACCCCGATAATTCGAGCACACTCTCCGGTCCCCCTTCTTGAAGATGGGAACCACCACCCCGGTCTGCCAGTCCATGGGCACTGTGCCCGACCCCCATGCGACATTGAAGAGGCGTGTCAGCCAAGACAGCCCAACAAAGTCCAGCGCCTTCAGCATCTCAGGGCGGATTTCATCCACCCCCGGCGCCTTGCCACCAAGGAGCTTTTTGACTACCTTAGTGGCCTCTGCCAGGGATATGGGTTCATCCAACCCCAAGTCTTCAGGCGCTGCCCCCTGTTCAGGGGACATGTTGACCGGGTTTAGGAGTTCCTCAAAGTGCTCCTTCCACCGCCCGACGATATCCTCTGTCTGGGTCAGCAGCAACCCTCCCCCGCTGATAACAGCCTGGGGAAGGCCCTGCTTTCCCTTCCTGAGTCGTCGGATGGTTTGCCAGAACCTCCTTGAGGCCAACCGAAAGTCCTTCTCCATGGCCTCCCCGAACTCCTCCCATGCCCGAGTTTTAGCATCCGTGACCACCGCAGCTGCAGTCCTTCTGGCCTGTCTGTACCTGTCAGCTGCTTCAGGAGACCCCTGGGCCAACCAAGCCCGAAAGGCCTCCTTCTTCAGCTTGACGGCTTCCCTCACCCCCGGTGTCCACCACCGGGTTCTCGGGTTGCCGCCACGACAGGCACCGATGACCTTCCGACCACAGCTCCTAGCGGCCGCGTCCACAATAGAGGCTTTGAACATGATCCACTCGGATTCCATGTCCCCAACCTCCCTCGGGATGTGTGAGAAGTCCTTCCGGAGGTGGGAGTTGAAGACCTCCCGGACAGGATCCTCCGCCAGACGTTCCCAGTTCACCCTCACTACACGTTTGGGCTTGCCAGGTCTTTCTGGCCGACTCCCCCGCCATCTGATCCAACTCACCACCAGGTGGTGATCAGTTGACAGCTCTGCTCCTCTCTTCACCCGAGTGTCCAAAACATACGGCCGCAGATCAGATGATACGATTACGAAGTCGATCATTGATCTCCGGCCTAAGGTGCTCTGGTACCAGGTACACTTATGAGCCACCTTATGTTCAAACATGGTGTTTGTTATGGACAAACTGTGGCTAGCACAGAAGTCCAACAACGAAACACCACTCGGGTTCAGATCAGGCAAGCCGTTCCTCCCAATCACTCCCCGCCAGGTTTCTCTGTCGTCGCCCACGTGAGCGTTGAAGTCTCCCAGGAGAACTATGGAGTCGGCAGGCGGCGCCCTTTCCAGGACCCCTCCCACCAACTCCAAGAAGGCAGGATACTCCGAAATGCTGTTTGGTGCATAAGCACAAACAACAGTCAGAGCCTTACTCCCCGCAACCCGTAGGCGCAGGGAGGCGACCCTCTCGTTCTCCGGGGAAAACTCCAACACGGCGGCGCTCAGCCGGGGACTCGTGAGTATCCCCACTCCCGCCCGGCGCCTCACACCCTGGGCGACTCCAGAAAAGAACAAAGTCCAACCCTTCTCCAGGAGTTTGGTTCCAGAGCCAGCGCTGTGCGTGGAGGTGAGCCCAACTATATCTAGCTGGTACCGCTCCACCTCCCTCACCAGCTCCGGCTCCTTCCCCGCTAGCGAGGTGACGTTCCACGTCCCTAGAGCTAGTCTATGTCGCCGGCGATCGGCTCGCCCAGGCCCCCTGCCCGGCCCGCTGCCCGGTCTACATAGCACCCGACCCCGATGTCTGTCCCTGCGGGTGGTGGGTCCACAGGGTGGCTGCACCATGATGTTTCTTCGGGCTGAGCCCGACCGGGCCCCATGGGCGAAAGCCCGGCCACCAGACGCTCGCCGACGAGCTCGCCTCCCGGGTCTGGCTCCGGGAGGGTGCCCCGGTTTCCCTGGTCCGGGCGAGGTAGCTACAGTCTTTGGGCTGCTTATCATCGAGGTTTTTTGAACCGCTCTTAGTCTGGGCTCTCCCCCGAGACCTGTTTGCCTTGGGAGACCCTACCAGGGGCAGATGCCCCGGACAACATAGCTCCCAGGATCATTGAGCCACTCAAACTCCTTCACCGCGTTAAGGTGGCGATTCGCGAAGGAGCGATACATTTCACATACATTTGTTAGTAATTCAAGAAAGTAGAAAAACATTTTTTTGATACAAACATTTTGAATATGTTCGGCATATACCTTTTAAAATATGTATTATCCATAGATAATGGTGTTTTCATACTAATTTTTATTATTTTCTACAGTGCAGTTGGCACAAACATTATGAATTTGGAGGCGTCTCCTGAAGTAAACCGGTTCTCCCCTGTTCTCCCCTCAGTGTGCAGCTCGGAGCCGGAGAACCTGCAGGCGGTTCCCTACAACCTCAGCAGCCTGCTGGTGACGTGGGAGCGGCCTCGGGCGGTGTACGATGGCAGCATCGAGAAATACTCCGTCACCTACCAGCTGGCCCACGTGGAGAGCTCCGCCCCCTTTACGTACCTGACCGACGGAGACCAGGATGTGGTGAGAGGACCGTTGTGAATAAATAAGAAAAGCAGGCATTATGTAACGGTGACTTTAGGAGAATAAATCTATTGACGCAAATAAACAACGCAGTAAAATAAACGTTTTCTTTCCTCTAGTCTGAAAGAAGACGTGTTATGAAAGGAAAATAGATGATAGACGATGCCTGCAGCCTCTGTTGTTTGTGCAAAACGACTGAGATTCAAACAACCTTATTGTCCTTTATATTTATTGACATGCTTCACCACATACACATTCAGTAACGTAAGTCCTAACAAGTCGACGCTCATGAAACAGAACCACAAACTGTCCTGAAGGAGACAGCCAATAACAATGGTTGTTCAAAGCGCTTTCCTCTCCGTCCACCAGGGGGCGATGCTGGACGACCTGCTCTCCAACACCAGCTATGCGGTCCAGGTGGTGGCGGTCTGCGCCAGCGGCCTGTACGGACGCCTGAGCGACCCGCTGGCGGTCGCCATGCCCGTCGACGACCCCGGTAAGAGCCCGCGGGCCCGAGGCCGAGCGTAGAGTTCAGCACAGGAACTGAGGCTTATTTATCAGACTGCATTTATATTACGCTGCAATTATTATTATTTTATTTCTTTCTTCTTTTTTTCTTTTTTACAAAAATTTGAAATACAGAACATTTGTTCTCTGAGAGAAATGTATGTTTAAAACCAAATATTAAAAGAAGACTAAATCTGTGGAAGCCCGTTCCCGAAAAACAACAAAAACAAGATCAAACTTTTTTACTGACAAAAATTAAGATTAAGATTTACTAAGTGAAAAATCATGACTTTTCAAATTAGCAGATAGTAAATTCAATTTGTGATATTTTCTGTCAAAATTATTATGCCATAATTCAAATTGAATATCTCAAAAGTATTTCAACAATTTTAACCTAATCAACATTTTGTTGTATTATCTCATACTTATGCCTTACTATCTATTAAATGTTGAAAAATAATCTCAGTCCAAATTTGGATTTATAATCTCATAATTTGGGTTAATAATATCTTAATTATGACAAAAACAAGGCAAATAGTTTACTTAGTATCCAAGTCAGGATTTTGACTTCACAGTTGAGTACTTATTGAAGTTATTAATCTTGATTTATTTTGACTTATAATTTGAATTTCACTCTTTTATTTAAATGTCTGACGCTGATGGGCTTCCATACATTTAATAGATCAAAGCTTTTAACTTTCCACGTGTTGACAATCTTTAGCACAAATACTGGAATGACACAAGGAGACTGCTATAGGTAAAATACACTCACCTAAAGGATTATTAGGAACACCTGTTCAATTTCTCATTAATGCAATTCTCTAATCAACCAATCACATGGCAGTTGCTTCAATGCATTTAGGGGTGTGGTCCTGGTCAAGACAATCTCCTGAACTCCAAACTGAATGTCAGAATGGGAAAGAAAGGTGATTTAAGCAATTTTGAGCGTGGCATGGTTGTTGGTGCCAGACGGGCCGGTCTGAGTATTTCACAATCTGCTCAGTTACTGGGATTTTCACGCACAACCATTTCTAGGGTTTACAAAGAATGGTGTGAAAAGGGAAAAACATCCAGTATGCGGCAGTCCTGTGGGCGAAAATGCCTTGTTGATGCTAGAGGTCAGAGGAGAATGGGCCGACTGATTCAAGCTGATAGAAGAGCAACGTTGACAGAAATAACCACTCGTTACAACCGAGGTATGCAGCAAAGCATTTGTGAAGCCACAACACGCACAACCTTGAGGCGGATGGGCTACAACAGCAGAAGACCCCACCGGGTACCACTCATCTCCACTACAAATAGGAAAAAGAGGCTACAATTCGCAAGAGCTCACCAAAATTGGACAGTTGAAGACTGGAAAAATGTTGCCTGGTCTGATGAGTCTCGATTTCTGTTGAGACATTCAGATGGTAGAGTCAGAATTTGGCGTAAACAGAATGAGAACATGGATCCATCATGCCTTGTTACCACTGTGCAGGCTGCTGGTGGTGGTGTAATGGTGTGGGGGATGTTTTCTTGGCACACTTTAGGCCCCTTAGTGCCAATTGGGCATCGTTTAAATGCCACGGCCTACCTGAGCATTGTTTCTGACCATGTCCATCCCTTTATGGCCACCATGTACCCATCCTCTGATGGCTACTTCCAGCAGGATAATGCACCATGTCACAAAGCTCCAATCATTTCAAATTGGTTTCTTGAACATGACAATGAGTTCACAGTCACCAGATCTCAACCCAATAGAGCATCTTTGGGATGTGGTGGAACGGGAGCTTCGTGCCCTGGATGTGCATCCCACAAATCTCCATCAACTGCAAGATGCTATCCTATCAATATGGGCCAACATTTATAAAGAATGCTTTCAGCACCTTGTTGAATCAATGCCACGTAGAATTAAGACAGTTCTGAAGGCGAAAGGGGGTCAAACACAGTATTAGTATGGTGTTCCTAATAATCCTTTAGGTGAGTGTATATATCATATTTTATATATATATATATATATATATATATATATATATATATATATATATACAGTATATGTAATAAAAAGGTCTTAATGAGGGAACAAATGCACTGGCTCAACTCAGGAGAAATCGTAAAATTCTCTTTGTGTTTCATCCATTACATCATCGTCCCTCTCGTCCTCTGAACCCCGACTCTTCATCTCACTCTTCATCCTCCCTAACCTTCACTCTGGGGCATTTATTGTGTTTTGACCACACACACACACACACACACACACACACACACACACACACACACACACACACACACACACAAACACCCCTCTTGTTTTTCTGTGTGTTAAACTGTTTCACAAGTTTCTCTGTGTACTTTTCAAATGTGCTTTCTCTATATATTTCTCTATATGTTTCTCTATATATTTCTATATATATTTCTCTACATTTCTCTATATATTTCTATATATATTTCCATATATATTTCCATATATATTTCTCTATATATTTCTATATATTTCCATATATATTTCTATATATTTCTCTATATATTTCTCTATATATTTCTATATTCTAAGGCTATTATATATCCACTGCTTGTCTTGGGGTTCATTTCCAAAGTGGCCATCTTTGTTTTGTGTGCGTCCGTTCCATCTGCCTCTCAGTGAGGCCGATGTTTGCATGTTGTGTAACTCTGTATTTTAACTTTGTGTTGAATAAACTGATTCGTCTTGTGACCAAGAAAAGAAAACATCCCGTTTCAGAGTCAGCTGGCGTGAATGGGTGAATTCTAGACGCCGTAGTTTGTACGTTGTGTCGCTAACGTTGCTAACGTTGCGTCGCTAACGTTGCGTCGCTAACGTTGCGTCGCTAACGTTGCGTCGCTAACCTTGCGTCGCTAACCTTGCGTCGCTAACTCGGCAGCAGCTAAAAATGTTGCCATGAAAGTCCAAGATTGCATGATGAAAATATTATTTAATTTATTATATTAACTATCAAATATGTTTTTTTTTAAATATAAAATGTCGGTTGACCACTAAGATTTATTTAAGAACTAATTTTGGAACAATTAATTAATAAAAAAATATCAATTCTTTTAATAAAATAAAGTAATACAAAATATTATATTTTTGAAGCTGTAACATTTTAGATGTAGATATTTGGTGTTTTTATTTGATAACTGACTAAAACTTATAATTAATTAACTTTCTCTCAATCAACTAATGAATGAATGAACTAACAATGTGATCATCGAGTTTATTCTGTCATTTCCGTTTTCAACCGTCAATCACACCTCGACCAGATCTTCTTCTTTTAGCCTCTTAAGTTCATGTGAAACCTCGAGTCCACTGAAAGCCTCAGCTCAGGCTTCACAGACCACTTTGATCTGGGCTCCATGATGTGTGACTCAGACAGGTAAGAGCCACACCCCCTGACCCCCCTGACGCCCACTGGACACCTGACCCCCACCTGACCACGTGACCCCCTGACCACCTGGTCGCCTGACCCCCTGACCCACACCTGATGCCCCTGACCCACACCTGATGCCCCTGACCCCCAACTGACCCCCTGACTCACACCTGACCCCCACTGAACCCCTGACCCCCACCTGACGCCCCTGACCCCCAACTGACCCCCTGACCCACACCTGACCCACACCTGATCCCCTGACCCCCACCTGACTCCTAACCCCCCCTGACCTCCACCTGACCCCTGACCACCTATACCCCTGACCCACTGACCACCTAACCCCCACCTGACCCCCCCCGACCCCCACCTGACCCCCCCCTGACCCGCGCTGTGTGCTGTGCGTCTCCGCTCGGTCACCATAGGTGACATTTGCAAATTACTCTTTTCTTTGTGAGTTTGTTTTATTCCTCTCAGGTGACAGACGGTGGAGTTTGAGTACCTAAAATAAGTTTAGACAATCGGAGGAAAGTAGCTGAGAGTTTTTCAGTTTAAATTCATTTTCTTGGCTCGTCTGCTTTTTATAAAGAGGATGAAACAGAGAAAAAAAGACAATTAATTGCAAAAGCTTTTTGATCAAGGTTTTGTGTGATTGTGTGTTTGTGTGTTTGGGGGATCTGGTGCACGAGTCTGAAGGCCTCCCTCAGGTTCGCATGCAGGTGCATCGTGTCATGAAGCGCTCACTGCCTGACGTGCACGACCTGACGTGCACGACCTGACGTGCACGACCTCCCCCTCTTCTCCACTTTCTCCCACTTTTTTCCCCACACATTTACATCATCACACTCATTAGCTCATCCCGGGGTTTTCCTTCCTGTTTTCACATCGATTGACCCCAAACGTGAACCCAACTCGAGGACTTTAAAGATCGAAGTAGCGTTAAGAGTTCGTGAGTTTTACATTTTCTATGTTTGAGTTCTTGTTTTGATTTCGTGTCTTTTTCTTCTAGAAAACCCACTGAAACCGGATTTAGAGGAATTTGACGACGAGGTAATTAAAGCTTTAATTTTTCTTCAAACACTGCGTCTGATTGTTGAGTTGTTCATAAGCTTCTCTCCCCCCCCCGCCCCCCATCATCAGGGAAACTATGGACCCGATCCGTCCTGGAACGAACCGGTCCAACCCGAGGATTACGATCTGGCCCAGATCCCTACGGACTCACCGAGGACCACGACCTCCGGACCGCCTCTTTTCCTGCCGCCTGCCGTCATAACCACAACGGCAGAATCTGGTCGGAGGAAGACCTCCACCGATCCGGTTCCCCCTGTCAGATCCACCCAGTACGGTCACGTCCTGGGCCACGCTGAAGAGACGGGCCCCCGCAGTACCTCCACCCGTCCACCAGACGTCCCCCTGCCAACGAAAAACCCTGCAGAAGCAGAGTTCAGTGGCAACGCTCCTTTTTACTCCTCAACGAGAAGCACCAGCTCCTCCACTCCGAAGCGGTCCGATGCAGAGTCGGTTCTGGGGGGGTTCGGCCCGACAACAGACGCCTCTGAAAGAACGGAAGGTGGCGTCCGGCCCACTTCCTCCACGCTCACCGGTGCAAAGACGAAAGGTGGTAAAAGTTTTTCTTCCAGCACGACGACCTCATCGTCCTTCGTCCGTGCCGAGACCGACCGAGGCCTCAGCGTGGACCTGGACACGGACCTGGACTTGGACGTGTCCCCGGGACCCGGAGGTCTTCCAGGGATCCAAACTCCAACCTCCCGGCCCTCCTCCTCGGGGGGAGCTGCTCACTTTTCGTCCACCACAACCTCAGTCCAGTTGAGTGGCGTTCTCTTGCAGACCACGCAGCCGATGTCCAACGGTGAGCGCCCCCCTGCCCTCCCCTCTACCACCACCACCACCTCCTCCTCTTCCTCCTCCTCCCCTCTGTGTGACACTGCGGACCCCTCCACCTGCCTGCATGACCCTCCCTCCTCGTCTTGGCCTGTGTTGTCCGCCTCTGCCCCGGACTCCCAGCATGCCGCTACCGCTCCGCTGTCTAGCAAAGACCCGGCTTCTCCCTTGACCCCCACGCCCCCTGACTCCTCCCCCCCTCCCGCCCCTCCCCGTGTGTCCAATTGGGGGATCGTCGCCCCCGGTGTCGGGTTCGACGATAGCGATAGGGATGGTGATGGTGATTTGTTGTCCGGGTCTTCGTCCTCGTCGGCCTCCTCGGGCGACCACTCGGTGTTTAGCGAAACCCCTCCTCTCCAAACGGTGCCGGATCCGTCCGGGTCCGAGTCCCTCTGGCACCCGTCGGCCTCAGCGGTCTCTCTGTCTCTCAGCCCGACCCTGCAGCCTTCGGTCCTCCTCCCCAGTGACTTCACCCTCACCCTTTCCGCCGCGACCCCGGGCTCGTCCCGCTCTGTCTCCGTTGGGTTCAAGGACGCCAGCTACGCCACGGGGAGCAGGATCGAGTCCTTTCTGCCCGAGGTCAGCGGTGACGGGTTTCCCTTCACCAGCGACGGGGACCCCGAGTGCGGCTGCTCCCTCGAGCCGACGCCATCCTCGTCCTGGCCGCATGCCTCTCCTCACGTGCCGTTGCCGCCCTCGGCCTGGAACTCTGCTAGCTTAGAGCTTTTCTCTGGCGTGGGCTTCTCTTCGGCCTCTGGTTTCGATGTAGACGACCTCCCGCGCTCTCTCTCGGTGGCGGGTGCCGCCGCTCCGTCCGTGGACCGGCCTCTCCCGCCCCGGAGCGCTCGTATCTCCCCCACGCCGTCCTCCTCACACCCCCTCCTGCCCGTTTCTGTTGCAGCCACAGCGTCTGGCGTCGGGGATCCCTGGATCTCCGGATCAGACGGGAGCTCCACCCTCCGAACCTCTTTCCTCCCTTCCTCCCCCACAGCCTCCCCCTTCACCCCCACCCCGGAAGGACGGGCGTTAGACACTAGCAGCGGCGCCTCGGGCTCGGCCCTGTCCCCCGACCCCCCGGAGGGCGTAGATCAGGAGTGGGACAGGGTTCAAACCTCGGCCTCTGGAGAGAGCGCGTTCCCTCATTCGACCGAAGCCACGCCCGCCGCCTCCGAGTCCGGCCACGCCCCCGACGACCTGGACGAACGCTCCTCGGCGTTCTATTTCGATAGCGAGAGCGGCAGCGCCGTCGCCTCGGAGGCGGGAGGCGCGGCGACGCCGACCGCTGCGGCGACGGCGGCTCCGTCCTGGTCGCTGGGCGGCGAGGAGGAGAGCGGCTCGGGGCAGGGCGAGAGCCCGTACGACAACGAGACGTCCTCCGACTTCAGTATCTCCGAGCGCACGGAAAGAGAGTCGGAGGAGGAGGAGCCAGTCGCAGGTAAAACCGCCGCCGTAGTGGGCAAAAATCAAAAAAGCATCTCACCTGCGAGATGGCGAGCGATCGAGAGATGAGATGACTAATCCGCCATCAATCAGCAACAAAACCACATTTCACTTTTTCATTTATTTTTTTTATGCATGCTCCGTAAAATGGATCCAACCACTCGGATGAACGCTGCATCACTATCTTCTTCTTCTTCGTCATCATCGTCATTTGAGACCATTCATCCCTTCAGTACCAGTCCACCGTCCATGTTCTAAACCAGTTAGTCTGTTCAGGGGTGTGAAGGCACGTTTCCCAGCATGCATTGGCTGAGCGGTCTGCCAGGGGCGTTGTGCTTTATTATTACACATTAATATCCCATACCTTAAAAAAGTCACCAAAGGTCCTGATTGTTTTGAGTGACTGTATTTCCAACTAATAGACTTTTTTTTTTTTTTACATTAGTTGTTAATGGTTAGCGCTAATATTATCTCCTCACTTTCAATATAAATTGTGATTTCTTTTTTCTTTTCTTGATTTTATTTTTTAATAAGATCGGCAGGTTGAATTGTTTACATGCTGATGAGCTTCAAATCAAAACAAATCAGCAGATTTGTCTATTAGTTGAAAATAACGTCACCAACATCGAGCAGGAAGTGGCGACTGCTCAGTTTCTTTTAAAACCTTCTGCTGCTTCGGGACAAATACTGCTATTGATCCCCTTTAAATGTTTTTCCTATCTTGGTGATGAACATTGATCTCCTATCAGGTGACAATGATGGCCACCTGATGCACTTCATCATCCTCAATTGCAACCTGAGAATTTAATTTTGGTAACTCGGTGTCGAACAGAAACTTCTCTCCCCGTGTGTTTCCGGTCATGGCCACCAGAGGGCAGCAGAGCTCCGTGAAGCTTCAACTGGTTCAAACACCGTCTGACTCATGAAGAGCTCACAATGTTTAAGTAGAGCGACTCATTCATTCAGCATCAAACAACACTAAAGGTTAAAGAGTCCAGCAACCTGAACACTAATGTGATCTAAACCCTGCTGGTGGTTCAAATGATGAACACACGATGTTTACAGTACGACTCACACGACGTAAAGCTTTTATTCTGAAATCAATTTTCATGCTCTGGTCAACACGTCTTCTATCAGACTAGATGAAAGAAAACATCCATCATCCACTTAGGTGTTTTATTTTACTACTTTGTTTATTTACGTCAATAGATTAATCATAAATTCACCACAACATAACGCCTCATTTTCATATTTAAACATAACATTTCATAAAACTTGTAATATAATAAAAAGTTTTATGGTAATATAATTCATAACCTCATTTATATAACTTTACTCTTTCATTCCTACATATATTCTGAGGGTTCATGCAGAGGGGTTTGTTCACAGAGCATTATTTCTTTCTAAATTAACAGAGCGATATCTCAAATTCCCTATAAAAATTTTAGCCTCAGTTGCATATTTAAACATTGCATCTTAGGAAACCTGTAATCCCAAAAAGAGTTATCTTCATGTAAATAATCAACGGAGGACGTTTCTTCGTGTTTTCCTATTTGAACGAACAATAAGAAGCTTCCTGTGTGACGTTGCTGAGTCACGTTAACGAAGCTCTTCTTCAGGTTCAGCAAAAGCAGCGTGATAGGCTGCGTCAAGGCTCTCAACGTCTTCATCTGGATGCACGACCTTAACGGATGGAGGTCGTCGTGCAGATTTTAAAGCCAAACGTGTAAATTTTGTGTCGTGTGAATGAAGCTGAGAGCGATGGCCGCCGGGAGGAAGGAAGTCTGGGAGCTGGTGTTGTTTAGTGCGGCATCAGGTAAAGTTAACGATGTACCATAACAGACCTCCGTCTCATCACCGGGTCTTTCAGGATGTTTCGTGTCCTTAAACCCCTTCAGATCTTTTCAGAGTCTTTTCTCTTCGGTTTCAGCACCAAAATAAACAAACAAACAACCTTCTATCTTCTTTCCAGGCTTTTTATTTGTATTTTTCCTCCTTTCTGCCCATTATCACACCGTGTGTTCAGCACTCCGCAGACAACAGCCTGTTGGATGGAGGCTGAATGGATGTCTTTACCCTTTCGTGGCCCGTTAACCCTTTCACGGCTTCAGAGCCAAGTTCTGACAAACGGCGTCCCAGTCAAGGTCGATCCATCCCAGTGTTGTCGTTACTGGTTACCAGGCGGTAAAGGGAGGATTCAGCGGCTCCGTGAGGTCAGGTTCAGCCGTCGGGTTTCTCTTTTCACGTCTTCAGAGTTACGATAATGCCGCTCGCTCGGCGTGATGAATGTTCTCCGGCTGATGAGGCGCTTTGTGCCTCTGTGTTCTGCGTCGAGAGGTTTTGTCCGGTTTGATGGCGCTGCATCCTGTGGATCGTCTTCAGGCCGCTCGCTGCTTTCTGGTGTTTGTGGACATTTTGAGAAAACAACAAATAAAATCCCATCAGGAGGGATTACGACTGTATTAGAAATCTAAATGTGTTTCATCTTCTCCATCGGACTCCATCTTCTCCATTCTCCTTCAAAAAGAAGGTATCAAACATTTTGCGTGCAATTTTAACCTTTTGATTGAAATTCGGCCTGATTGATTATAACAATCATAACTTGTAATATCCAAGTTAATGGATCAGAGCTGCATGGAACATGGCGTCCGTCTTTCAGCCAGGAAGTGAGGAACTGAAATGTGGTTAGTTCCTAAAATAAAAGACACAAATCTGAGCGTGACTCCCAACAGGAAGTATATATCTGCATATTGATCAGCGGGACCACCTGAACACGACATGTTGAGAGTACATGAAAAACCCGATCAGAGATTTCTAAACAGTTACTAAACTAAAAATAATGACAAAATTGTGAAAATGGTTTAAACAAAACAATTTTAGTTCTAAATAATGAGTAAATGGTGGAAGAATGGTGAAATAAACGCTGCTGAAAAAACTAAAGGTAGTCTGTAAATGCTGCTAAAAGTATTGCTTAAATTAAAACAAATAGTAAAGAAATATCTAAAAGTTATGGTTCAATGTCTGAAAATGGTAAAAGTGATGGATAAGTTATCTAAAAAAGGAAAACAGAACTGGTTCCAGTCCAAACTTGATCAAACGGACCGAAAATAAATATTGAGACAATATCCACTTTTTATGTATTTACGATGTAAAATATGAACCGGATGTCGTTGACAGCGCATTTATAAAATGATGTTGATTCCTTAGTTCTGCTGACGGGCCTCAAACACAACATGCTGGTTCCTGGGTGGCTTCACCTCGTCTCACTCGGCTCTTTCTCTCCAGACGCCAGCAACAGCAGCCACGAGTCCAGAGTCGGTCCCGTCCTGGGCCGCGAGAGGAAGGCCGTGGTGCCGCTGGCCGTCATCTCCACGCTCACCGGCCTCGGCCTGCTCGTCCTCATCGGCATCCTGGTCTACTGGAGGTCAGTGAAGCTGCGTCTGTTTGGTGGGTTTTCTCACCACTAGGGGGCAGAAGACGCGCTCTGAGTATTCATTTCTTATAGGATGCTTTAGTTCAACACGTTGGCATCGACCGTTGGCACATCCAACATGGCCGCCGCCCCTTTATGGCGCCATGCAGACGGTCGTACGGTTAGATTACGTGGGATTATGTACTTGTACAGAACGTTACACTCACAATCTGTACAAGTACATCAGAAAACCACCACATGAAGGTATTTTAACTGCGTCCGTCTCTGCAGGAAGTATTATATCTGACTTAAAGATGTAATACTTCTTCCAGGAAGAAAGAAAATCCTAAAAGTGTGTGTGTGTGTGTGTGTGTGTGTGTGTGTGTGTGTGTGTGTGTGTGTGTGTCCTTCACTAACAATGCTGCTGGCGGGCTGAATGGATCCTTGACCTTGAGAAATGCTGTTTTTCTTTTATTGACATTTTAAATGTTTGATTTACAGCAAACAAAAGTTTCTTTGAGAATGGTTTAAAAGTTTTTCTCTTTGTGGGAACTTTTCAGGACGCAAACCCCAAATCTCTTTTCTTCTTGTGCTGAAAACATCTTTGGCTGTGCAGGAGAATAAATAAAATATGAAATACAATAATAAATACAATAATAAATAAATCCCTGCTGCCCACTCAGACCGTGAAATAACCAACTTCAGAGATCCGATCAAGGACACGCTGTCAAACACGTGTAAACACTTTCAGTAATACTTTACACGTTTCTCATCTGCCGTCGACATATTGTTCTTGTTGTTGCATCTCTGAGATTGAGCAGCGTAATAAGTAATAATCTGTGGGGGGGAGGTGGGGGGGGGGGGGGGGGGATTAATCCTGGGTGGAGGATGTAGCTCCACCGAGCCGCCACTCAGCCGAGAGGGTCGGGGGATGGAAAAAGGACATCCGCCCGATTATGTCGGACAGAAGGAAACGTGTCGGCATCTTGTAGGGCGAGCGGCGGGAGGCCAAGTTACGGTAATCCTGCCGGTGTCGTGTCTGCCGACAACACGCCGCCTTTTGGACGCTGCGGTCAGCAGGAGGCGTCCAATCAGTGAAGAGATCAGGAAAAGCATCGTTAATAACAAGGATGGAAGACGGAGATTTATCACAATAAATGTTTAGATATAACGAAAAAGTGAATATCATGGCTTCTAACCACCAGGAGGCGACTCCTCTGGTTGTATAGAAGTCTATGCTTCATGTGTTAAAGCTGCACTCTCTCTCCTGACCACCAGGGGGCGACTCCTCTGGTTGTATAGAAGTCTATGCTTCATGTGTTAAAGCTGCATTCTCTCTCCTGACCACCAGGAGGCGACTCCTCTGGTTGTATAGAAGTCTATGATTCATGTGTTAAAGCTGCATTCTCTCTCCTGACCACCAGGGGGCGACTCCTCTGGTTGTATAGAAGTAAAAGTGTATTTGTTTATTTATGTATTTAAGTAGTTATGGCTTCATTTAACAGGGACAGTGCACATACAATATACAAATATATACATAATAATATAATAAAGTATATAAATATAAACCTAAAAGCTATTATTAGTATAACCATAATTGTCACTACATAAAAGGGGCTTTTATTCTGCCTAAAGTAAATAATGCTTCTTTTTCTGAAGTTTATTGATTTTAAAATACACATTTCTCATTCCTATTGTTGTTATTGATTAAACTCTGTGACGGCTCGGTGTCTGATGGATCCAGAAGTCTGGAGGACCCGTGATGAAGATCCGGCTCGTCTTCGGGCCCTCAAGAGACTAACTGGTTCCCCCAGCCTTTAATCCCAGCCTCCCCTGTCCTCCCTGGTGATAATCCCTGATGATCGTTCGGGACCACGGTCCTCAGCACGATGTCATCCGTTTAAAAACGTGTCGCGGATTAAGAGAACGTGTTCCTCTGTGTTTACGGGAAGATTACGTGTTCTCCAGAATCTGGGCTAAAGCCGGTCGGTGAAAACAAAAGCATCTTCTGCCTCCAGTCAGATTCACTGTATATGAGTATATATATTTATATATATATTTATAGTTTTATGTCAAACACTCGCCGGAGACAATTGTTATTGGTTTAACAGGAAATACAAACAAGCTATTTTTTATTTTTTATTTTGTCAAACCTAAAATACAAATAATTGTTTATTTCCTGAAATGTCATTTTTTCATTTTTTTCACATTTACACAAAAGTGTAACTTTACTTTTCATGTTTAAAGAGGATTTTCAAAATAAGATACATTCTGATTGTGTGTGTGTGTGTGTGTGTGTGTGTGTGTGTGTGTGTGTGTGTGTGTGTGTGTGTGTGTGTGTGTGTGTGTGTGTGTGTGTGTGTGTGTGTGTGTGTGTGTGTGTGTGTGTGTGTGTGTGTGTGTGTGTGTAGGACCTGTTTTCAGACGGCTCACTTCTACATCGACGACAACTCATCCCCCCGAGTCATCACTGCAGTGCCTGCATTGACATCTGGTAACACAGACACACACACACACACACACACACACACGCACGCTCTATAGTGTGTTCAACATTCAGCTCTATTCTCAGAATAGATTCCTCACTTCTCACAAATATTCCCACTTTTTTTTTTACTTTCCCAAATAAGTCCTCACTTTTTAAAAGACAGCATTCCTGTTTCCTGTTCCAGACGAGCAAACGTCTTTCCCAGTGAAGCAGTTTGTGAAACACGTGGCCGAGCTTCACGACACCAGAGAGTTCCAACGAGAGTTTGAGGTGTGTGTGTGTGTGTGTGTGTGTGTGTGTGTGTGTGTGTGTGTGTGTGTGTGTGTGTGTGTGTGTGTGTGTGTGTGTGTGTGTGTGTGTGTGTGTGTGTGTGTGTGTGTGTGTGTGTGTGTGTGTGTGTGTGTGTGTGTGTGTGTGTGTGTGTGTGTACATTTGTTTTGTTTAGATGAATTTAAACTTTGTATAACGCATTTGGGTTGATTTGTCCCTTTGTGCCGGCAGCAGCATGAGCTGCATCCTGTGTTTAGTGTGTATTCTGTGTATTTACTGTGTATTTAGTGTGTATTCTGTGTATTCTGCGTGTGGTTGTGTAACTTGTCTTCTTCACCTCTCTGGGTGAATGTCCTCGGCTGCTGCTTGCTCGCCCTCGCCTCTAGATACTGAAGGAGAGTTACGAGGTAAGAGGTCCTCCTGCTGACGCCGCCGCTCTCGAGGGGGCGGGGCATGGGCGGGGCATGGGCGGGGCATGGGGCGCGGGGCATGTCTCGTCTCTGTTTCACGAGTCACGATGGGCGTATGATGAGAACTGAGAACTCGACTGTGTTCTGGAGCCAAACTAAGTTTCTCTTTCACATACAAATTAATTTAAACTGCTAATTAAAATGAAAAACTAATTAAAATTGTAATTAGCAGTTTTTGACACCTGTCTCTTGCTTCACTGTGTGGGATCCAACTCTCCGAATACATCCGCAGAAGAAGTCCTCTACTTCAGTAGAAATATCACCATTTTAAAATGTATTTAACATTTTGTCTAATTATCCTCTGTGTGTGTGTGTGTGTGTGTGTGTGTGTGTGTGTATTCAGGAGGTGCAGACGTGTGCGGTCGACATGGCGATGACGACCGACGGCTCCAACCATCCCGACAACAAAAGTAAAAACAGATACAGCAACATTCTGGCCTGTGAGTACTTTTATTAATTCACAGTTTTTTATTTTCACCTCATAAATAAACGTTTCAGTTTGCAGCTCTGAAGATGTTTTCCGTCCGGCTCTCCTCCCGACTGGCTGTGAGTTTGATTGACACATGCTTCATCCAGTCACCTGGTGAAAAGTTGTACGTCTTCAGGAGGAAGACAGGAAGTGACGCGCTGAGGAAGCATTGTTTTCTTTGTGATGGAACCCGGTTCTTGAGGATCTGATCTCCTTCATGTTTCTCCCTCAGATGACCACAGTCGAGTGCGACTCTCGGCTCAGGCGGACAAAGACGGGAAGTCGGGGGATTACATCAACGCCAACTACGTGGACGTGAGGCGCTCTCCTTCATCTTCAGCCCTGTTTTCCTCTTGTTTCTTCCAACCCTCATGAGGCCTCCCGTTGGTGGCCGGTCTCTGAGGCTCTCGTTATGCTCGTCGCATTGAAATCTTAATTTCCAGCGCTTAGCGCTTTGTGAAAAGGCAGAAAAGACAATAAAAAGCTCACAACCCGTCACGGCCTCAGCGCCGGCTAACGGTAACACGTGGAGGATCTCTCAGCGTGAAGGTTACGTAACTGTTTGAATGTTGACCTCTGCTGAGAACAAGTGCCACTTTTATTAAGTCAATGCTTTTCTCCTTGTGGAGTTTTACTCACCAACACGCTTTGTGCGAAACCTTGAGCTCCAACAAACGTGTTCACCCATTTCAAAACATTTGCAAAGCAGATTTTAAAAAATGATTCGATATGCAGCGTTGTTTATATCCATGTGTGCGGTTAACTCTGGTTGTATAGAAGTGTTAAAGCTGCATTATCTCTCCTGACCAACGGGGGGGCGACTCCTCTGGTTGTATAGAAGTCTATGCTTCATGTGTTAAAGCTGCATTCTCTCTCCTGACCACCAGGGGGCGACTCCTCTGGTTGTATAGAAGTCTATGCTTCATGAGTTAAAGCTGCATTCTCTCTACTGACTACCAGGCGGCGACTCCTCTGGTTGTATAGAAGTCTATGCTTCATGTGTTAAAGCTGCATTCTCTCTCCTGACCACCAGGGGGCGACTCCTCTGGTTGTATAGAAGTCTAAGCTTCATGTGTTAAAGCTGCATTCTCTCTCCTGACCACCAGGGGGCGACTCCTCTGGTTGTATAGAAGTCTATGCTTCATGTGTTAAAGCTGCAGCTCTCTACTAAAACTAAAAGAGAATAAAATCCTGTATCTGTGGCTGTCATGGTCATAAATTCGACCATTCATCTAATTCGGTATGAATATTATGATTTATTTTTGGAGGGAGGCCTGGAGGGACGAGATGTTGTTGTTTATGTGTTCTTAAGAGTTCAGCAGGTGTTGTTGTTGTTGTTTTTAAAGCGGAGTTTGTGTTCCCTCAGGGTTTTAAGAAGCCGCGGTCCTACATCGCCGCTCAGGGTCCTCTGAAGTCGAGCAACGAGGACTTCTGGAGGATGATTTGGGAGCAAAACGTCTGCGTCGTCGTTATGATCACCAACCTGGTGGAGAAGGGCAGAGTGAGTGCCTCCATCTTCACTAACTACTCAGGTTTTAATACCAGGAACGTTTAATAAAGGGAAAGATATCCATGCATTCGGTACCAATCCAGAAAAGAACTTCCATTTTTCATTTAATTTCGGATGCAAAATATTAAATATGATAAAACTGGGTGAGAAAGTTAAAATATATATGTATTAGTTATACATTGTAATGCTGGCAGGACGTTTACGTTCATTCCCTGTAAATAAAAAGTCACTGCTTTTTATTTCAGATTTAGGAAGACAACAGTCTTGTGTATTTTCATCATAATTCATAACTTTCATGCGTTTAGAGGAAGTGTGATCAGTACTGGCCGGCGGAGGTGCAGGAGGAGTACGGCAGCTTCCTGGTGACGCTGAAGAGCAGCAGAGCGCTCGCCCACTACACCCAGAGGACCTTCACCGTGAGGAACGCCCACGCCAAGAAGGTCGGCCAATCAGAGCTCAGCGGGACCGCTCAGTAATATTATCGTTCAGATTTTGTTAAAATGTGATTTTCTTTGGCGTTGCATGCTTTTGGTGTGTGTATATATATATATATATATATAAAGATATAAACAGTAATGCAGATTAGTTCAAAAGGACTATGAAATTAATTTGCTAATATTTTTTATTAGATTTGAGTAATTTTATAATTAAGAAACAAAGTTTAAAACATCTAGTCTGAAATATTTGAGTTATTGAGACATTTGATGACGTCATCTTGGGACATTTTATAGACCAAACAACTAATTGATTAATTGAGAAAATAACCAACAGATTAATCAACAATGAAGATAATCGTTAGTTTCTTGTGATCCAGATATTTGAATGTGATAAAAACCTTTTTACAAAAACGTTAATTTAATAAATCCAATAGCCAGGATAAAGATAATAAATTGAGATCAACTGATTTATTGAAAATACATTTTAAGGATTCAATAATATGCTAAAATGAATTAAAGTAAAATAATATATTCAAATATCATTATATTTCACAATTAATAATTTTATTTATTGTAAAAAAATATATAATCTATAATGTTGTGACTTTTTTTAAAGAAAATTCCTTCTATTATTGAAGCAGCTCATTATATTATATTGTATCTCACAGACGTTATGCAACCATGTTTATCTCAAGTCTAACATTAGCTAATGTTAGCTAACATGTTAGCTAACTGTGTTAGCTTCATGTGCATAACATTAGCTAATGTCTGCTAACATTAGCTAATGTTAGCAAATGTTAGCTAACATTAGCTAGAAACAACTGTGTGTGTTTTGAATTGTGCAGCAGTGCGTTTTATTGCTTATAAATTGACCATGTGACTTCTCGTTTGTTCATGTTGCATTTTATGGCGACACAAAGCCTTCTGGACGACTGGCGCCATGAACCCTTTAAAACGCCAGTGAAGCCGAGTCCCTTTTGGAGGGTTTTATTTGAATCACTTCCTGTTTGGTGCGTCCACGCGCAGGGCTCCCAGAAGGGGCGGAGCAACGATCGGACGGTGACTCAGTACCATTACACCCAGTGGCCCGACATGGGCGTCCCAGAGTTCGCACTGCCGCTGCTCAGCTTCGTCCGCAAGTCGTCCAAAGCCAGGACGGACGACATGGGGCCCGTGGTGGTGCACTGCAGGTGAGTCTGGATGAACCAGACGAGCAGACGGGGCTCTGCCTTCAGTCTGTAACGTAACACTCTGCTCCTCCTTCCTGGCGGCGGGCAGCGCCGGCGTGGGCCGGACGGGCACGTACGTGGTGCTGGACAGCATGCTGAAGCAGATGAGGGAGGAAAGCAGCGTCAACATCACAGGCTTCCTCAAGCACATCCGCACACAGAGGAACTACCTGGTCCAGACAGAGGTCAGAGGTCAACTTGTCCACAGGTCTGAGGTCGTGACGTGTTGCATTGGACCCCACCACGTTGCTAGTTAGATAGTGGACAACGTAAAAACATAAATACACAATACTTTCTTTTTACAAACACGAATAAGACTTTATCCCGATACCTAGGCCTCAGCCGTCTCTCCTCTCCGCAGGAACAGTATGTTTTCATCCACGACGCCTTGGTGGAGGCCATCTTGTCCGGAGACACGGAGGTGGCGGCGGCTCAGCTGCACCGGTACGTGGACGAGCTGCTGACCCCGGTGGCTGCTGGGAGGACGCGCCTGGACAAGCAGTTCAAGGTGAGCGGCTCGTTCAACGGGTCACCGTGGGTCACTTCTGCAGGCGTTAATGACCCACTCAGATAAAAACACACAAATGGGCGTCGCCTGCATATGATGCAGCAACCAGTCTCGTCACGGCCAGAATGCATATTTCTAATTGTGTCGTGACGTTTTCTTCATGGTTTCTGTTGTTTCACTGCTGGTCACTCAGCTTTTTAAACGAGAATCTAAATTTAGAAACAGGAACCATTAAATAATGCAGAAGTCAGATTTCATGTATGTGATGGAAATGAGGTTTACAGTAAAATAAGTTTTGCTTGTTTCCGGGAAAGGCGGCAGTATTCTTGTAGAAAGAACTTGGACATTATTAAAGGAAATATTTGATATTTGAAGTCTTTATCCTGAACTTGAACAGCTTGTAAAACTCCAGCTGTCCTCAGAAAAACACCCAAAACAAATGGTGTGTTCACACCGAACGCGACGCAAAATTTCGCGCCGCGTTACTCGCGTGAGTTTAGTCGCTCGACTTTATGTGGTTAATTCCCGTCAACGCAAATTCGCGTTAACGCATCTGAAAGGGGGCGGGGCTTATCTCCGTAAAAACAGTACCGTTTCCCCCATCCACCATTAAACTAACCACTAGTTCTGCTTTAAACTTCTTGTGGAAGTCCCTCTAATGTTGGACCATCAAACGCCCCCGTGTCCGGGTTCATAATATCATCCGTAGCCGCACAACAGCGTCTGAATGACGGCCGCTGCTTCAGGTGGATCAGCAGCTGTTTGATTCAAACCGGCAGGTCGGTTGTGATGACGCGCAGAGCTTCTCAACGCTGATTGGCTTTCGCCAAGCGATTTTTCGCCCGAGTTGGAAAATTTCAACTCACGCGAATTTTGCGTCAAACGCGTCTAACGCGCCGCCCGGCGAAATTTCGCGTCTGTCGCAACCAAACGCGTCTGTGCATTGACTTTACATGTAATCTGGTCGCGCGAAAAATTCGCGTCGCGTTCGGTGTGAACACAGCAAAAGAGTGCACATTCAAAACGTTGCAGCGAACAGATGCGTCTGCAGCCGTGTACAGATGTTTGGTGTCTTTCTCCGCAGCTGCTTTGCCAGTCCGGAGGGAAGCCGTGCGACTTCTCTGCAGCTCTGCAGGACGCCAACCGCGGCAAGAACCGGAGCTGCTCCGCGGTTCCCGGTGAGTCCGGCGCCCGCGGGAACCGTTGAATGTTTTGTGTCTCCGGCTGCAGTTTGAGGAACGATGGGGAAAGACAGCGTTGAATGACTCTTCTTCTTCTTCTTCTTCTTCTTCTTCTCTCTATCTTTGCAGTTGAGAGGACCCGTGTGCGCTTGTCCACGGCGGCGGGGGAAACGTCCGACTACATTAACGCATCATACGTCACAGTAAGAGCAAACATGTTTGGCTCTTTATTGGCTAAGAGATCGGTTTTAATCCTGATTATGCAGATTTGTGCCACATAGAAAATAAAGATTTTTATTTATTTTTTACCCCAATTGGTTGGATTAAGTTGGAGACATTGGATGGGGAACAGACGTGAAACATATCTTCCTCTCGAGGAAAAACATGGACGTCATTGATGCTGATGCTGTTCCTGCAGGGTTACAGGCAGAGCAGCGAGTTCATCGTTACCCAGAATCCTTTGCCCGGCACTATAAAGGACTTCTGGAGGATGCTATGGGACCACAGCGCCCAGGTCATCGTGTCGCTGATGGGGACGCCGCCGCCGCCGGGCGAGGTGAGCGGTTTCAGTCTGTGTGTTGAATACAGAGCTTGAGTCAGGGAGGGATTAGCTTAGCATAAAGACTGGATAGAGCTAGCCTGGCTCTGTCCAAAGTTAAGAAATACGCCTCTAAAGCTCTTTGGGGAAGTTGAAACTGTCTTTTGTGTATCCATGATATTTTTAAATAATTCTGACTTCCTGTTTTGTCCGCTGACTTCCTGTGTTGTCAGACGTCCGAGGAAGAGGAGGAGGAGGCGGAGCTGTGTGTCGGCTGGCCACGTAAAGGGCAGCCAATCAGCTATGAGACGTTCACTGTCACTCAGAGGAGTGAGAACCACATCTGTCTGTCGAACGAGGACATGCTGGTGGTCCAGGACTACGTACTGGAAGCTACACAGGTTGGTGCCACCTGGAGCGCCACAGCTTCACCTAGACGTGTCGCTAGTTTTAGTTTTTTTAATTCAATGCACGCATAAAACTAAATATCTTTTGAACTCACTTCCACATTAAACTGCAGAGTTGTCCAACAAACTACTAATAATAATGATAATTAAGATAATATATATTTGTAATGACTTTATGGCATACAATATTATGACGTTTTAATGACCTTATTATGTCATACTGTATACAACAAAGATGTTTTTCAATGATTTTTATATATTTTTCTAATTTTTGCGGAGAAATTGTATATATTTTATATTCTAAGACTTTTTTTGACATGCTATGAGTTTTATGTCATCTTACTGTTGCAATCAAGCCAAAATGTGCAAGTCTGAATAATTTCTGAAGCCACTGTGTATTACATTGTTAACAGGATTATGAATTATCGCAATAAAGGACTTTTCAAAAGTAACACTGGAGAGGCTTCCCTTTATTTCAAAGGGTGAGAGGACAAGACGTTGAAAACAAACTAGCTGTGACAGATGTCTGGTCTTTCTTTCAGGACGACTTCGTTCTGGAGGTGAGGCGCTACCGGGCCCCTCGCTGGCCCAACCCGGACAGTCCCATCAGCAACACCTTCGAGCTGCTCAACCTGGTGAAGGAGGAGAGTTCTGCCAAGGACGGCCCCGTCGTGGTGCACGACGAGTAAGACCTTCATGAGTAGTCGGCCATGATCCATGAGAATAACAGCATTAAGGGGTTCTCTGTTCTGAAGTGAGTTTATTTTGGTTCTTCTAGTGTGGGCGGAGCCACGGCAGCGACGTTCTGTGCTCTGTCGTCTCTGACTCGTCAGCTGGAGGCCGAAGGTTCGGTCGACGTCTTCCAAGTGGCCAAGCTGACCAACCTCATGAGACCGGGATCCTTCAGCGACATTGTACGGCATTACGGTCTCACAATATGCTGACGATGATGTCATGTCTGTTACACCTTACAACTTGGGTGATATTATTTGAATATAGAAATTACTATTATTACAATTATTGAATTATTTATAATAATATATATTATATTATATATAATAAGATATACTATATATCTTATTATACATAAAATAACCTTGAGATCAAACACACTTATTTGGCAGATAAACTCATTCTACACCAACACCTGGAGCTGAAATGCCCCGAAATATATAAATGTTCACGCCTGTCGTTTGGTTTACAGGAGCAGTTCCAGTTCCTGTACAAAGCCATGCTGAGTCTCATCGGGACGCAAGAAGATGAGAAAACCCTCCAGTCCTCAGACAACAACGGTACCATTGTGGTGGGAACCGCCAGCACCGCTGCAGAGAGCCTTGAATCTCTGGTGTGACCCCCAGAAACACAAAGAACTTTTACAATTGAGCCCTCCAATTCAATCACCAACAGAGCTTCTCCTGATGACTCGTGCTACATCTACTAAATAATAATCCTCAGCGTTCAGGAGGACTCGGTTTCTCCTGTGATGGATCTGGACTTCCTGCGGTTTTGTAATGTGTGCCTTTTTGTATTTTTCATTCTGTACTTCTAACTTTGATACGAGCTGTAGACTAACTGTCCACTGTTTTTAACGCTGTACCGCCCTGAGACGCTTCACTCAATTAACCAACCTTTCCTAAACCTTTTGTATTTATTGGCACTGAGCCAAATAGGGAGAAAAAAGGGAAAAAAGCATCTTTTTACATCAAAGAGATATTTTGTTAGCTTGTCTTTTTTAGAGCTCATGCACTGAACTCCTTTCTGTAAATACCATCCCAACGGTAACAGCAGTGTGCTATCGCAGTCAAATATAAGGGCCTGGAATAATAAAAAATAATAATCTAATGTAAATAATATTATAGTAATCAACTTGATGGACCAAATTTCTATTTATACTTTTAGATTTTTATATTTGACCATTTGTAGTGCATTTGATTGTTATGGTTTAATTCTAATTGCTTAGTTGGAGAACATTAATGCTTTTATATTCTGGATTTTGTAACAGACTAAATGTGATGCATGGGGTACTGACATGTTTGTTGTTTAGCTGGACATGAAACACTGCTGGATTATTAGCTAGAGGATTAAATAAGTGAAAGAACACCAAAGAAGGAGCCTTTTGGAGTTTTTTTTTATTCCTGTGTACAAAACTACAACACAAGTACACTAACACACAAACTGTGCTATGAAAAAACAGCATGGGACTTTTCACATCACATTAAAAAACTAAAAAGTAAGACGTGAGTCCGCAGGACGACGAAGAGGCAATCAAACATGGGCTGAACAAGCGGTTCACATGAATTTAGCTGATGCGTTTACTCATGAGTGGCTTTCAGAATGAGCAGTTCAACAGCCTCGCAGTCTGCCCACAGGAAGGAGGTCAAAGGTCACAACCGTGAGACAAAAGAGGGAGCAGATACCGTGAGAGGTGTTAAAGAAACAAACACAGAAAATAAAGACGAGGATCTGATGAAAACCAAGTGCTGTCCAGCCTGTGGATTATATATTTTCCCTTTATGGAGTCATGCTTTAATCCCTGTGCTGAACTGGTTATTCCAATTGATTTCCCATGTGTTAATCCGGGCTAAGACTCAAGACGCAAGAAACGCGCCTTTTCAGGACAGAAAATAGGTCAAGTGTCCCAGACGTCATCTTGACCAGCCGCCGTATCCACACCTTCATTTGCATTTTTGACTTCTCATAATTACATGCCCAATTATCCCCTGCTTGGTGGCCTAGTTTGCATGACTGCCTCCAAATTGAGTGGAAGCAAACAGGCTGATTGTCTTTTTCTCCTTCAGAAGACCCGAGCTGGAGGCTGAGAGGTCTTCAGTAGTCTAAAATATCTGACTAGTGCTTAAATCTGAAAGTCAGCCATGAGACATGTGGAAGTATGTTTTACTTAAGAACTTTCACTTGTAATGGAGTACATTTGCACTGTAGTGTTGTACTTTTACTTCAGTAGAAGCATGTTAGGGTTATAAGTAAAATCCACTTTGAATCACATCACATTAATCTACAGCTTGTGTATAAAATATCAAAGATGTTTCTAAAAACATGAAAAGGTTCACACACCGTACCTAAAAAAAGAATAATTTCACTTTCCTTTACTGGTATGGAGGCTACAATGTGTCAGTGTAATTAAATACTTTAATTAGAATGCCTTAACACATTGATACAATAAAAACCCAACTATAAATTATTTAATTGCAAATAGCATCGATAAGACGCAAGTGTGAATCAAAATAATGCAATCATTACATTTGCAATTGACATTTCTGTATCTTATTCATGAAAAAAGAAACAATGTAACAGAATTACTTTTATTCATGTATTCTTTTTTCTTTTTTACATTTTTGGATATCAAAACAAACTAACAAACGAGTGTTTTGTCATCATGAATGGCATAAATGTTAGCTGATACATGAAGGACCAAACATCATTGGAGGTTTACTTGGAGGTAAATAAAACCAAATAATTGATCAAACATGTTAGTGTTCTCTTTCGCCCAAAACTGTGTAGCATCATCTAAATTTGCCAGAAAAACCTACTAATCTGTGCTGTTTAAAACCTTCTGGAGGCCCAAATACAAACTACATTAAGTAAACATGAATTACTTTTAAAAATATATCTCAGGTACTCATAAAATATTTCTCTCTGGGTATTTTCTTTTAAAGCATTTAACAAACCGTTTACAAGCTGACCACACCCCCCACAAAAAATACAATAAATATTGCTCAGGTGGCAGACAATAAATACTACAGTCTGGGAAACTTCTGGTTCCACAAATACGGAATTCACCCTTTAAAACAACTCAAATAAAACATGTCTTCAACTGAGTTTGACATGTGCCAAGAAACGCTGTTTCTGGTCTTTTTTCAGCTACCGAATCAAGATCATGAGTTAATAAATAACTGGAAAAAAAAGTGACATCTCAAGACTAACATTTTAAAAACTTTCTGAAATGTGTTGACTCGGTTGTTAAATTCCCCAATTTTTTTATCAACTTATCAGTAAAATTTTGCCCACAAGATAAACGCAACTTGACACGATAATATTCAAAAGTAACAAGACAAACTAACGTTAGCTTCACAGACCGACAAGACAAGTTGGTATCAGAGACTTTATCAGAGTCTAAATCCTCCACATGGGGTCTTTGGTATTTTGGAAATTACTGCTAAATTAAATCATTATTTACTGGATAACTGGCTGGAAAAGCTGAACAAAAACTAATAATTGCTCATCATCAGACACTGACTTAATACTTTTAAACTTTTGAGTTGTTTATTTAAAGTGCATAACAAATATTATTTGGGTATTAGAATACATATTTGAGATATTGAAACTGAGGCAATCATATCTCAAAAAAGACTAATTCTAACCAACAAAATAAAACGATTAACTCATGATCCTGTTCAAACCAGATGAAAATAATTCCCAACCGCTCTGTTTCATTAGTGTTCCCTCTGAACAAAACAGTGGACGACTTCCTTTCACGATACAATATCCTGAGCTGTTAACAGTATTATATGGTTCTGATGTTGGACTGGTTTATTTCCATCACTTTGAAGAAATGTGTGAAGCGAGTTTGTAAGGTGATGTTTCTTTTGTTGAAGGTTTTGCACTTTGAAGGTCGGTGCAGTATTGAGCTGGGTTTGTATTGGATTTTTAATTAATGCAGAAATCAGATGCTGTTTTAAGGTGATGGAGGGGGAAAAAAGACATTCAGCATCTTTGCACTTACACTTGTGCTCCAGATAAAAAGATTGCAGGTTAATGATTGCCAGACAAACTTACGTTAGCTGCACAGACTGACACAAGAAACTTACGTTAGCTGCACAGATGGACACATGAAACTTACGTTAGCTACACAGACTGACACATGAAACTTACGTTAGCTGCACAGATGGACACATGAAACTTATATTACCGACAAGACAAACTATTGCTCATTGCTTTGAGCAATGTCAGAATTTACCATCTAGTCTCCAGGAATAGTTTACCAAGAATACCTGGTTTCTACAGCAGTTTTACCTCATTGGTGAGACAATGTGTGTGTTATTTAATGCTTTAAAACAATGTTTGTGTTATTTAATGCTTTAAAACATAGCGTTTGATCAGTCGAGCTTCTGCACTTCACAGAAGAAAGTTAATATTAAACTGCAGATTACCGAATATGATCTGAACTGCTGCCTTTATTTACAGCTTCTGACCTAAAACTTAGCTTCAAAACTAAATTATTATAACATTTAATTTCAAACACAATAAAAAACTTCTGGGGATTGAACCATTTGACCTTTTCGCCCTGTTTCCCTCCTTTTGACCTTTTCGACCGATCCAGTTTGGATAAAGTTGGGGAAGAGGCAGATTGTTGAATATTATTGATAGTGATTATTGATCAGCTCTATCTCTGGAGGCTCGGCTCTTACTCCTGCAAGGTGCTCTTGCACATGAAGTGCAGTCCTTCCTCCTTCAGGCAGGCCAATGCCGGCCCGTAGATATCCTTCGTCATGGGAACCACGAGTCCCTTTGTAAGGATTTCACCTGCAGAAAGAAAAACTATTTAAATTAAACGTTTACTTAATTCCTGAGACAGAAACAATCTTCCAGACGGACGTCACTAACCATCAAGCACCATGCGGGCAGCAATGGCTGCTGGGTATCCCACAGTTTTAGCCATGGCGGAGAAGCCGCTGGGGTCGCCGTACACCGCCAGGCTGATGTGTTTGGTCTCCAGCTCGCCGGTTGGGTGGCGAAGCCCAACGTCGTTCCTCATGAGGATCATGTCTCGCTCAGACTTCTCTAACCGAGGCACGAAAACCATTGTACCGGTTAATAAGAATAATTTATATATATATATATATATATAATGTATAAAAAAACAATACAATAGATGAAAAAATGACATCACTAGATGTGATATAATTAAGATTTAACAAATTAAATTAGATAAATCAAAGTATTAAAATGACGAGATCACGTAAAATATAATAATTCTAAAGCAGTGATTTAAAAGCTTCATCTCCTCAGGCCGAGGGGTCCTGATGGCAAAAACACGGACACCTTGTAGTTTTTAAACTCGACTTTGGAGCAACCAGAAGGACCCGACCTGAGGATGTAAGGCAGCGAGCCTTAAGGGGTCAACATTTACTTCTATATCTTAGACATGCGTTAAAAGTGATGAGTAAAAATCTTTAAATGGATTCTAAAACGAACAGGCAGCCGATGATGGAGAGAAGCTAGGATTGAGATGTTGTCCGTTAAAAAGCATTATTATAGTTTTTAAGTAATAAAATGCGCCTCACCGAAGGACAACTTGGCTTCCAGGTGTTTCGCCAGAGCGGCCAGAACGCTGTCGGCGTGAACCACCGGCTCGTCGCTCAGCATCCCAAACCTGAACACAGAGACAAAAAGAAGACTTTTCCCTCACAAGAGAATAACCTTCACAAAGCCGTTTCAAAAGGATTAAAGAGAAATGACAGCCCACACATCCTTGGCTATCTAAAGAGATGAGCAGTTGCTTTTTGTCGCTGCTTTGCTGGTGAATTGAATAAATGAACAACAAGCCATTCAACTTGAGCCTCGAAGCTTCGTTTGGCTTTTTACTCTTTTTTTTATTTTATTTAACTGCACGGATTGGAATGTTTCCAACGGTTCACTTTTACCGTTCGGAGGAATTCACGCTTCAATGCCACCGGGGCCCTCGCTCCGCTCTCGGCGCCAGAACAATGGCGGCACGGGGCCCTTGGTCTGAAGAGACCTTTGGAAAAAAAAAGTTGGTTTCAACTGAAGAGTGTGCACGCTACACCACTTCAGGCGCCCTCGTTTAAAAACTAAAAGAGAGGGAAGTGAAAAGTGTGATAAGAGGAGCAGCCTCGGCCTTGTTCCACGCCGCCAACGCCAACTCTGAAGAGCAACAAAAGCACCCAAAGGATCTCCTTGAAAAACGGGGGCGTTACCCCGAGTCACGGGATTATTAATTACTAATTTGATTCCAGCAATCGACCACGTGGAAAAGTATTAGTTACTTTCCCCAAATATTATATATTATATATATTATATTATATATAATCTCACTCGTAACTCTTGTTATTTACTTCTTAAAAATCAACAGGATCAAATAATACGTTTTTATTAAAACTAAAGTCATGAATGCCTAATGGGTCGGAGCACCTCGGGGTGCTGAAGAGTTTTCAGTCTCACCATCTCAGGGCGTCCATCACAAAGTCGTCCTGTCCGATGCGTTCAAATACGGCTTCTTCAAAGGCATCGTGGGAAATAGAGGAGGACAATCCCATCTGCTCACAGAGGAGCGCTTTCTGTAGAGGACACATCACAGATACTCCTTCATACTTATAGACCAGCACATTTAAAACACGTCATATATGAAATGTCTCCTGGCTCCTAGTCTGTCTCCTTAAGAATATCTTCATCTACTACACCGTCTCCTAGCTCCTCTTTAGCTTCTACATGTCTCCTAGCTCCTCTTTAGCTTCTACACCGTCTCCTAGCTCCTCTTTAGCTTCTACATGTCTCCTAGCTCCTCTTTAGCTTCTACACCGTCTCCTAGCTCCTCTTTAGCTTCTACACCGTCTCCTAGCTTCTCTTTAGCTTCTACACCGTCTCCTAGCTCCTCTTTAGCTTCTACATGTCTCCTAGCTCCTCTTTAGCGTCTACATGTCTCCTAGCTCCTCTTTAGCTTCTACACCGTCTCCTAGCTCCTCTTTAGCTTCTACACCGTCTCCTAGCTCCTCTTTAGCTTCTACATGTCTCCTAGCTCCTCTTTAGCTTCTACATGTCTCCTAGCTCCTCTTTAGCTTCTACACCGTCTCCTAGCTCCTCTTTAGCTTCTACAGCGTCTCCTAGCTCCTCTTTAGCTTCTACACCGTCTCCTAGCTCCTCTTTAGCTTCTACACCGTCTCCTAGCTCCTCTTTAGCTTCTACACCGTCTCCTAGCTCCTCTTTAGCTTCTACATGTCTCCTAGCTCCTCTTTAGCTTCTACATGTCTCCTAGCTCCTCTTTAGCTTCTACATGTCTCCTAGCTCCTCTTTAGCTTCTACATGTCTCCTAGCTCCTCTTTAGCTTCTACATGTCTCCTAGCTCCTCTTTAGCTTCTACATGTCTCCTAGCTCCTCTTTAGCTTCTACACCGTCTCCTAGCTCCTCTTTAGCTTCTACACCGTCTCCTAGCTCCTCTTTAGCTTCTACACCGTCTCCTAGCTCCTCTTTAGCTTCTACATGTCTCCTAGCTCCTCTTTAGCTTCTACATGTCTCCTAGCTCCTCTTTAGCTTCTACACCGTCTCCTAGCTCCTCTTTAGCTTCTACACCGTCTCCTAGCTCCTCTTTAGCTTCTACATGTATCCTAGCTCCTCTTTAGCTTCTACATGTATCCTAGCTCCTCTTTAGCTTCTCCACCGGGTCTTATCATCATCTCCTTAACTGTCTCCTACTCCTCTCTTCATACATGGAGATTAAACACTTTAAAACATGGCTTAACGCAGCTTCTTTTTCTTTCTATTTATCGTTTCCAGATAAATATAAAAAACACATTTATGAGTGTTTTCAGAAACACAAGTGGTTTAAAATGTAAAACAAATCCAGCTCTCTGATGAACGAGCAGCCTGGTGTTTCTCTTTCAGTGAAACTCTCACGGCTCACGCAGCCTTGATGCTGAGCGGCTGTTGACAGTGAGAGACTCTTCAACCCTCTGAGCCCTGATGGCAGACTGCAGAACGGAGGATCTCACCCAGGAGACGGGGGAGGAGGCCGGCTTCAGGGCGGGACAGGGGTCGCTGTTGATCAGACCCAGTTTGACGAACCCACTCATGGCCTTCGAGAAGCCCTTTGGGACGAGAAACACACATTTACAATGTTCCTTTATTAATCCAGAAACATCTGATATAAAAGTAAAACAATGTGTGTGTTACCTTGAAGCGCAGTGTTCCTCTGATCAGTGTGTGTGCCGTCTGGATGCCGTAAGACTCGGCGTACTTGGTGCTGTCGCGGTTTGGAAAGCCCTCCAGGTTGAAACCAGGAAAGAAGTCCATCGGCGTGCTGGACTCCATCAGAGCGCCGCCACCCGGGATGCTCACCACCTGAACCACACACACACACACACACACACACACACACACACACACACACACACACACACACACACACACACACACACACACACACACACACACACACACACACACACACACACACACACACACACACACACACACACACACACACACACACACACACACACACACACACACACACACACACACACACACACACACACACAGCTCCGTGACCACAGGGAAAGATCCACAGAATGGCCGCCTGGCCCTTCCAGGCCACCGTACCTGGTTGTCTCGGAGGAACACGGCGGTGCTGATGGTGTTGAGGAGGACGCCGTACGGACTCCAGCTGAACTTGTAGCGAAGAGGGTTGTCGGAACATTCCGGAGCAGGAAGACCGCCGCAGAACGAGCTGTAGGACTCCACCTGTCGGCAATCAACAGATAATTGCTTTAAACAAAACCATTTGTGACGGGTTCGTTTTAAAAGAGGTCCGACGGTCACCCGCTAGAAGCCAATTATATGATGCTTGGTGATTTACTTAAAATGAAACGCTGGAACAGATTTTGGTCAAAACATTGATTGTATTCAAAACAGTGGTTTATCGTGCCACCAGCTGTTAATCCCAGTAAACCAACTGCTCATATTTGCATAAACATAACTGTAGTGGGTGAAAAGGTGCCTTCATTATCATTTTCCTTTTCTAATTTTGCTTCATATTACCATTACAATTTGATGGCAACCTTTTTTTATGATTAAACTTTGTAATTTACAGGCATTAAGAAAACCAAATGTAGCCACACACACACACACACACACACACACACACACACACACACACACACACACACACACACACACACACACACACACACACACACACACACACACACACACACACACACACACACACACACACACACACACACACACACACACACACACACACACACACACACACACACACACAGCTGACTCACGGTGCAGCCGTCGGCTTTGGCCTTGTCGATACACTCCATGGCGAGCATGTGATCGATACCCGGGTCCAGTCCCATCTCGTTCACTATGGTGATGCCGGCCTCCTCCGCACTGACACACAAACATCATTATTTTTTTAATTAAACCAGTTTACCAGTTTTGTTTTTGTTCATCTAGTTTGTTGTTCATCGTTATTCTGGCTCAGCGAAGAGTAACATTTATGTTCAATATTGTACGTGGCTCCCCACATATAAAATATGAATTTAATATTCCTAGTACATGTGAAGCTCTTAAGCTTGTACCCGGGTACACACCTGCTCTGCAGCTCCTTCATGGCCGGACTCAGGTAGCTGGCCGTCACCATGTTCACCTTCCTCTGGATGCAGTGTTTGGCGATGAGCGGGTGAAGCGTGTAGGGCAGCATGCTGAGGAGCAGAGGGCGGTCAGGACGGACGTTACCGCATACTACACCATACACTACATATAGTACACCATAAACTACACCGTACACCATGAACTACACCGTACACTACATATAGTACACCATAAACTACACCGTACACTACATATAGTACACCATAAACTACACCATACACTACATATAGTACACCATAAACTACACGTACACTACATATAGTACACCATGAACTACACCGCATACTACACCATACACTACATATAGTACACCATAAACTACACCGTACACTACATATAGTACACCATGAACTACACCATACACTACGTATAGTACACCATAAACTACACCGTACACGTTACCTACACCATAAACTACAATGTACACTACACCGTACACTACATATAGTACACCATACACTACACGTTACCTACACCATAAACTACACTGTACACTACACCGTACACTATGTATAGTACACCATAAGCTACACTGTACACTATGTACACTACACCGTACACTACATATAGTACACCATAAACTAACCCGCACACTACATATAGTACACCATAAACTACACCGTACACTACATATAGTACACCATAAACTACACATACACTACATATAGCACACCATAAACTACACCGTACACTACATATAGTACACCATAAACTACACCGTACACTACATATAGTACACCATGAACTACACCGCATACTACACCATACACTACATATAGTACACCATAAACTACACCGTACACTACATATAGTACACCATAAACTACACCGTACACTACATATAGTACACCATGAACTACACCGCATACTACACCATACACTACATATAGTACACCATAAACTACACCGTACACTACATATAGTACACCATGAACTACACCATACACTACATATAGTACACCATGAACTACACCGCATACTACACCATACACTACATATAGTACACCATAAACTACACCGTACACTACATATAGTACACCATGAACTACACCATACACTACGTATAGTACACCATAAACTACACCGTACACGTTACCTACACTGTACACTACACCGTACACTACATATAGTACACCATACACTACACGTTACCTACACCATAAACTACACTGTACACTACACCGTACACTATGTATAGTACACCATAAGCTACACTGTACACTATGTACACTACACCGTACACTACATATAGTACACCATACACTACATATAGTACACCATAAACTACACCGTACACTACATATAGTACACCATAAACTACACCGTACACTACATATAGTACACCATGAACTACACCATACACTACATATAGTACACCATGAACTACACCGCATACTACACCATACACTACATATAGTACACCATAAACTACACCGTACACTACATATAGTACACCATGAACTACACCATACACTACGTATAGTACACCATAAACTACACCGTACACGTTACCTACACTGTACACTACACCGTACACTACATATAGTACACCATACACTACACGTTACCTACACCATAAACTACACTGTACACTACACCGTACACTATGTATAGTACACCATAAGCTACACTGTACACTATGTACACTACACCGTACACTACATATAGTACACCATAAACTAACCCGCACACTACATATAGTACACCATAAACTACACTGTACACTATGTAAACTACACCGTACACTACATATAGTACACCATAAACTACACGTACACTACATATAGTACACCATAAACTACACCGTACACTACATATAGTACACCATAAACTACACCGTACACTACATATAGTACACCATAAACTACACAGTACACTACATATAGTACACCATAAACTACACCGTACACTACATATTACACCATACACTACACCGTACACTACACCGTACACCACATGCTGTACCTGATGACCAAGTCGTGGTCTTTGACCAGAGAGTCCAGGTGTCCTTCCTGGCTGCTGACGTCCAGCATGATGGGGATGGTGTTGGGGTATCTGGCAGCCAGCTCCTCCGCCTGCTTCAGCAGCACCGACGCTGAGAAGGTCACGTACGCATATTGTGAAAAACGTTATTCCTGGGATTAACTACATGATTGACAGGTTGCCTGTAATTATAATTACAGTCATCAATTATATATTCATGAAATAGAAAATGAGACTGGTATTTATTTTATAAGTCCTGCTAGCAGCTGCTCTGTGAGGCCTCAGTGTTGAATACAGAACAAACAACACACGGATGCTTCCATGAGAACAACGCACGTCTCACGAGGAGTAAAAAGTACAACATGTACCTCTGAGATGTAGAGGAGTAAAAAGTACAATATTTAGTGCTGAGTTTAAGTAGCAGGAAATATAAATACAACAACTAAAGTGCAGTATTAGCAAATTAGTTACTGTACTTATGCTGTACTTAGTTCCAGTCCTTAAGTAGAGTACTTAGATACTGTACTTAGTTCCAGTACTTAGTAGCGTACTTAGTTCCAGTACTTAATAGAGTACTCAGCTACTGTACTTAGTTCCAGTACTTAAGTAGAGTACTCAGATACAGTACTTAGTTACATAAAGGATCAAACTAAAAGGTTGATGGCCTTTCAACGATCATGTGACTCAGACTACAAACAGGCCTTTGAAGCAACATTGAGTCGTTACATATCTCAAGCAGGTCTCTTTGATGTGTTCGGAGAGGCCGACTCACCCACGGTCACCTGGGTCTTCTCGTCGCGGGTCAAATACTCGACGATGGGTCCGGAGACGTACCCAGAACCCAGCAGCAGGACGCGCTTCATCCCGGCCTTCTTCATGATCTGAGCCTTCTCTCTGAGGAACATTCATGAGAATGTGCAGTTACACTTTGAGCTACAGAGATACACAAACTCAGCTTTAACCCTCTGAACTCGCCGCCCGCGTATTCGCGTTTTGACGATGTTACGTTATGTTTCTATTAATAGCTCCGTGAAAAAACGGCACAGAAACGTGAATCAGCTGTTGCTGCATGCGCCAGAGTCTGGAGTTCCCGCCCCTTGCTCTGTGAACTCCTACGTGACTCTCACAGGAGCTCACAGCGAGCTCTCACCGTGATTTGTCAAGTAGAAGAAGAAGAAGAAGAAGAAACCCCTTTATTAGTCCCACACTTAGTCCCACAGTGGGGAAATGTATCCTCTGCATTTGACCCATCCTTTAAGGAGCAGTGGGCAGCCTCGTGAAGCGCCCGGGGAGCAACTGGGGGTTAAGTGTCTTGCTCAGGGACACAACGACATGGACTGGCTGAGGCGGGGTTTGAACCCCGGTCCTCTGGTTGAAAGACTGACTTGCTAACCACTGAGCCAGTCGCCCTAAAAAAAAAAAAAAAAAAAACTGCGACGAGGATGGGAAGTCAGGTGTCCATCAACATTTTGTTTGAAACTAACCAATGAACACTCAGGAAATCCCTAAGGACCCACCCACCTTACACTGCAAAAAAATATTGTAATTTTTTTTTTCCTTTTTAGCACATATTTTGATTCAAATATATAATACATATTTAGTTTGAAAACAAAAACTGTTAGAATGTTAATTTTTCATTTGCACACACCCCATGAAGCTTGATTTGTAGTATGAAGTCATTCCTCGGTCACATTTTATCTCAGTCCCTCTCTAATTTTGGTGAAAGTAGTTACAGACAACACTTCTACTCAAAAAATTATAATATAGAAATTGGTATTAGACATTTATTTACATGTATCTACCATTGTATTCATATATTCCACTGCTTTTGTAAACCTAAGACCTTTGTTAAACCAATTTCAAGCACCAAAACAGTTAGACCACATGAGTAAAGTTATGTTTTCACAAGACATATGAAGAATTTCCAAAATCGAGATTCAATTTTTCAGCTTTAGTCATATTTTCTCTTTACACTTTTGCCATATGACAATGGTAGCTTGTTATATAGAGAGCTGAGATTGTGCTGCAATGTTTGATGTAAAACATGGGTATGTATCTTATATTCAAGTGCTTTAAAAGGTGAATTTAAGAAATTATGTAAAATCAAGAAAATGACCTTAGGGTCCAGAGGGTTAAAGATGGAAACACCACAAAGAAAAGGTGCCATTCTAATTAAAGAGAAAATACAATTAAACATTTAGTTTTGTTTACAACACTGAGGAGATGTTATCAAATGTGGTCCTCGATGATTAGACAAGTTAATCCTTATTGATGGTAACAGAAATACATAAAGCATCCACTCAACTTTGACCCTTCACACATTTAGTTTTATGACAGAAAAGCCACCCAGGCAGTTTTTTGGGGAATCTGCTAAATTCAATTTAAACATTTGCTTGAAATAATAAAAAGAAAAAGTTGACCATTAATTTGAGTGAAGCTACTTTATGCACATAAATGATGTTCTACACATAACCTTGGTCAAAAAAGCAAAAATAAGTATTTTTTTTTTTAACAAGAGTTGTTTTTGATAAATTAAGTAATTTAATTGTGTTTTAATAATGTTTGTACCAAACCAGTTTTTTTCTTTTCTTTTCTTAGTTGTGTAACCTAATTGTTTACTAGACACATTTCACTGTGAAGGAAGTCGAAGTGGCGGAAAAACAAAATGTATCAACAATAATTATTAAGATTACAATTTTATAGAAAGTGAACCTGTTATTAATAGTTAATATTAAATTAAAAGTATTCATAAAATCTGATGTCATTGTTTTTATACATTTTACTATACTGGTATTTAATTTTGAATTTTAATATTTAGCAGGGGAAAATGAGTAACCTTAAAATACTAAAATATGAATTACTGTAATAATAAAAATAATAAATTGGGTTTATTCAATTAAATGTTAAAATTATCATTACCATTTTTGTCTAAATTTTTTCAAACTTTATAAATACATTTGTAATATTTTCTGCTTGCATTTCCACTTTTCCGGCTCCGATGTTTCCGGTTTCAGTTCAAAGTCTCGGTCAGTGAACGCCTCTCACGGCCGCCTGATTACACGAGAGGCCTCCGTACAAACAACGTCATGTTTCTGCACGCTGGATTATCTCAACACCGTAACAACAATAACACCATAATGGAGGCATCACCCCGAGTGACCTGTGGCATTTATATCCCTCCCCCCCAGGAGTCAGACCCCTGGACTCGTTAGCTTTGCTCTAATTGGACGCGACATGCGGGACCGGCTGGAGGTCCGACCGGCACCGAGCATCGTCCTCTTAATTAAAAGAACAGAGACGATTCCTCCCTCACTTTACATATCTTAAGGAGCCAAACTCAATCAAAAGGATTAAGATTTGGTGGCATGGCTTGTCTGGAAAAATGATACTTCAGATCAATTAGGAAGAAAACTCATCAAGTCTTCGAGGTGGCCTAAATATGAGCCGGACTCAGAGTCTGAAGGAGAGGCCGCACTGAACCTGCACGGAAATAATCTCAAGGAAAATATTATTAAGGGTTATCAGATTAGCTCTGAGCAGCTCATTAAAATGTTTTTTTAAACAGCCACGTTGACTGGAGCTGCAGATAAGCAGCGAGGTAGAAGATGCTAAATGTGGAATCAATTGGGAAATTAATCAAAGCAGATTTAAAAAAACAGAACGCAGACAAGGATTTCAAGAAAACAATAAATATGCAGATGAAACATTAGTTTTCTGTCTTAAAGTCAGTTTCATCTCCGTGCGTCCAGTACAGTCACCGGGTTAGCGTAGCTTAGCACAAACCCTGGAAACGGCTAGCATAGCGCCGGCTAAAGTCAAACGTTTATGTGAATGTGCTGATGATGAACAGCTCATGTTCACAGCTGTCATTCAGATAAGTAAACAGCATCACGTTGCATGTCTGCAGCGCGTTTCTCCTTCTGAATTATGGGTTATATTGAAACTACATTGATTTAATTAGATCGGTTTCCATAGAAACTCACAAATAGCTGAAATATGTCTTACCTTCTTTCTCGAAGTTTTTCAATGTATTCAAACTTTGGGGTCAGGACTCCGTTCGATGTGATGACGGCCTTCAGGAGCAAAGAAAGGAATCGGCATTTTCAAAATCATAAGTAAAAGAGTAAAATCGGTTTTGTCAAATAAATTAAATAAATAAATAAAGATGTTAGGCAGTGAAAGCTACAGCGGCTGTGCTATTTGGTTTCTTAAGAATATTTTTTTATTTCCTGGGTGTATTTAAAGTGATGGATCAAAATCTATCTATGTTGAGGAAACTGATTTTACAGCTTACTTTTGTTTACGACTGCAACGAGAAAAATGATGTGACATTGATACCGAAATCACTGGTATCGTATTATCCGTTTTTTGCAACCAGTGAACAGGAAGTGACCATATCTGGACTGAAAAGATGCCATATACGTATATAGAGACCTGTCAATCACTTTGTAGCCCCGCCCCTAAACCACCCCCTGCTTTATGGTCTGTTTGACTCTAAATGAGCATAACTTACTAAATGAACATCATGCTGTATTGAAGAAGACTTGAAACTAGAGATTGAGACATAAACTCATGTTTACAATGTTTACTGAGGGAATACATCAAGAGAGAAGTAGAGTCATTTATATAGACTTCTATACAACCAGAGGAGTCGCCCCCTGGTGGTCAGGAGAGATAATTTATTTTTGAAACCTCTAAAGTACACGATCCAGCAGCTTCATGAGTCATGACATGAAAGAAACACAAGAAACAGCAGATCTAAAAACAGATACAGTGACATCCTTCCCGACAGATAACATTACAGGACTCACGTCTCTGACTTGCGGGCTGAAGTCCTCTTCGTCCAGCGGTCTGGTGGCGTCTGAAGGCAGCTGATGATGGCACAACACTATATTTAAAAGTCCCGTCTCTCCGTTTATGTATTGTACCCAGTTCACCCCGCGGCAGCTCGTCTTACCATCTCCCAGAGGTACGGGAAGAGTCGGTCTCCGAAGTACTCCGTGGCTCCGATGGGCAGCTGAGCGGGAAGGTTGTCGATGGAGCACATGAGGATCCCGTTCCCCTCCACGCTGCCGGGCACAAGCGTCAACTTACTCACACGGTACCGTATGAAATAATACAGTGGAACGTGTGTGGGGAACGTGCAGGTGAGTAACGTGCAGGTGCGGAACGTGCATGTGTGGAACGTGCATGTGTGGAACGTGCAGGTGTGGGACGTGCATGTGGAGAACGTGCAGGTGTGGGACGTGCATGTGTGGGACGTGCAGGTGGAGAACGTGCAGGTGTGGAACGTGGAGGTGTGGAACGTGCATGTGTGGAACGTGCAGGTGTGGGACGTGCATGTGGAGAACGTGCAGGTGTGGGACGTGCATGTGTGGGACGTGCAGGTGGAGAACGTGCAGGTGTGGAACGTGGAGGTGTGGAACGTGCAGGTGTGGAACGTGCAGGTGTGGAACGTGCAGGTGTGGAACGTGCAGGTGTGGGACGTGCATGTGTGGGACGTGCAGGTGTGGAACGTGCAGGTGTGGAACGTGCAGGTGTGGAACGTGCAGGTGTGGAACGTGGAGGTGTGGAACGTGCAAGTGTGGAACGTGCAGGTGTGGAACGTGCATGTGTGGAACGTGCATGTGTGGAACGTGCATGTGTGGAACGTGAATGTGTGGAACATGCATGTGTGTAACGTGCATGTGTAGAACATGCAGGTGTGGAACATGCAGGTGTGGAACATGCAGGTGTGGAACGTGCAGGTGTGGAACATGCAGGTGTGGAACGTGCAAGTGTAGAACATGCAGGTGTGGAGCACACGGGGCTCACAGCGACGTACCTGTCGTGGTCGATGTGCTGGTCGGCGTCGTACATGCAGAAGGGTTTATCGATGGTGGTGCACTCGTTCATGAAGTCGATGGAGCCCCCGGTGTCAGCGGAGATGTCACAGATGGCCAGCAGTCTGTAGATGGAGAGGAGGGGTCAAGGTCAAGAGGTCAGAGCGACAGCCACTCTGTACACATGACTGCAGATACAGATGTGACCTTTGACCTCTGGAGATACGGCAGCTACCACACTGCACTGCTGTCTATGCACTATATATACACACACAGTGTATGTATGTGTATATATATATATATATGCACGATATGTTCCAACAACACGGCGCTCTTACTTGTGAGGCAGCCCCGGGGATCCCTCGGTGGCCGAGGGGGAGGTCTTGGGTCGCATCAGCTTCTGGGCGTCCAGTCGTCTGAGGAGTCGGGGGGTTTGGGGGTCCCAGTAAATGCCATTGATCAGACAGGTTGTGTAGGGCGCCACCTGGAGTAAAAAGATGACACAGCACTTGATGTGTGACGCAGACTCCAGGACATTTTGGACAAGTGGTGATATATTATTTAAATCTCTTCCGCCATGGAGGGGTGGTTTCCCTTGTTGCTTGCAGATTATCTTTAAAAAGTGACATTTGGTATTTCAGTATCAGACCGTATGGCCAGGTAGATGTACTGCTTCATTCAACAGTTAAACCTGATAACAGCTGTGTGGACACCGGCCATGTGGCGTCTGTCCTGAAACGCCAGTTGGCAGGCGTTTAGTGCCTAAAATAGAGGACGAGGCCCCCGAGGGGACGAGGTCGTGACGAGCAGTGTTGTAACCGCAGGATGGAGGCCGACCGACTCACGCTGGTCCTGAAGTGCGAGGTGTAAAGCTCCGGGTGGTCCTCGTACTCCATGGGGTCGTAGAAGCCGTCGCTCTTCCTCATCAGGTGGTGATGTCGGCTCAGAACGGTGGCGTACACCTTGGTCATATCTGAGGGAACAGCAGCAGTAAGTGACACGAAGACGAGCTGAAGGCCCGCCCCTGTGGACTAAAGTGGTAGTGTTGGTTCTGGTGCCCCCTGTGGACTAAAGTGGTAGTGTTGGTTCTGGTGCCCCTGTGGACTAAAGTGGTAGTGTTGGTTCTGGTGCCCCCTGTGGACTAAAGTGGTAGTGTTGGTTCTGGTGTCCCCTGTGGACTAAAGTGGTAGTGTTGGTTCTGGTGCCCCCTGTGGACTAAAGTGGTAGTGTTGGTTCTGGTGCCCCCTGTGGACTAAAGTGGTAGTGTTGGTTCTGGTGCCCCCTGTGAACTAAAGTGGTAGTGTTGGTTCTGGTGCCCCCTGTGGACTAAAGTGGTAGTGTTGGTTCTGGTGCCCCCTGTGGACTAAAGTGGTAGTGTTGGTTCTGGTGCCCCTGTGGACTAAAGTGGTAGTGTTGGTTCTGGTGCCCCCTGTGGACTAAAGTGGTAGTGTTGGTTCTGGTGTCCCCTGTGGACTAAAGTGGTAGTGTTGGTTCTGGTGCCCCCTGTGGACTAAAGTGGTAGTGTTGGTTCTGGTGCCCCCTGTGGACTAAAGTGGTAGTGTTGGTTCTGGTGCCCCCTGTGAACTAAAGTGGTAGTGTTGGTTCTGGTGCCCCCTGTGGACTAAAGTGGTAGTGTTGGTTCTGGTGACCCCTGTGGACTAAAGTGGTAGTGTTGGTTCTGGTGCCCCCTGTGGACTAAAGTGGTAGTGTTGGTTCTGGTGACCCCTGTGGACTAAAGTGGTAGTGTTGGTTCTGGTGCCCCCTGTGGACTAAAGTGGTAGTGTTGGTTCTGGTGTCCCCTGTGGACTAAAGTGGTAGTGTTGGTTCTGGTGCCCCCTGTGGACTAAAGTGGTAGTGTTGGTTCTGGTGCCCCCTGTGGACTAAAGTGGTAGTGTTGGTTCTGGTGACCCCTGTGGATTAAAGTGGTAGTGTTGGTTCTGGTGCCCCCTGTGAACTAAAGTGGTAGTGTTGGTTCTGGCGCCCCCTGTGGACTAAAGTGGTAGTGTTGGTTCTGGTGCCCCCTGTGGACTAAAGTGGTAGTGTTGGTTCTGGTGCCCCCTGTGGACTAAAGTGGTAGTGTTGGTTCTGGTGCCCCCTGTGGACTAAAGTGGTAGTGTTGGTTCTGGTGCCCCCTGTGGACGTACCTCCCGTTTCAGAGACGTCCTTCAGCTCGTGGGGTTCCACGTACTCGACAGGAAGCTCGTTGAGGATGTCTTGGGCTCCCTGCAGGGAAGGAAAGAGGGCAATAAAGTCAAAATCTAAATATTCCTCAGAATGCTCAACTTCTTCGGACCCGGCTGTACCTTGGAGACGTTGCCGGTGCCGGTGAAACAAAACGTCACGGGGCCGATGGATTTGGGCATGAGCCCCATGGAAATCACGTACCCACAATCCCTCACTGCCTGGATGGCCTGGCTGACGTTCCTGTAGTTGTGAGCCATGCCGATGTGCTGGACAGAGAGGGAAAGGTTGGAGGAGGGACGCCGGTTTCACAGTTGTTTTTGGTGGAGTTCTGGAAGAAGGTTCTCTTACCATGAAGGGAGTGTGGTGGCCGAGGGCGAGGAAGCGAAGGCCCAACCCATGCAGAATGTTAATCATTCCTACAAAAACAACAAGGAGAGAAAACAAATGCAGGTTACCCTCTGAACCCTGAAGCTTCAGGGCCTTATTCTGGGAATTTAACGGCAATAAAAATATAAAAAGCAATATAAAAAGTCCTGATCGTCTCTGGGAACCATCATGAATAGAAGCAGAGAACTAGAACATGTGCAGAATAACACACTTTTATACACACAAGTATATAAATCATTAAAAGAAAACGCTTCATGTGCTGTATATTTGAAGCTATTCACATTCTTACAGGTTTCACAGAATTGTTGTCACATGACTGCTGGTCTCAGATGAACCAATCAGGACGTCATAGGTTCAGTGAGGAGTTCAGAATCTTATGTTTTTTACAGAATCTGATTAAAGTAAACGGTTTATTTGTAAATGAAACAAAGAATAAAATAAAATGTAAAGCTTTGTTTTGGTTGTTTTTCTGACAGTTCGATACACGTGATGTGTTCAAGGACTGTCAGAAAGATGAAAATCTGACAATAGTTACAGTTTTTTCCAGCTTCTGGCTTTGATAAACGATGTAGTTATGAGATTATTTAAAAAAAACATGGCGTTGGGTTTTGTCATTCAGGAATTTAAATACTATTTTGACATGAAGTATTTGCTTTTACCGGTTTAAAAAAAGAAGTTATTCCTGTAAATATAGCGTTCACTTAAACTCATATTGATTCTTCTGCTCTCCCATGATGCTGTTTGTTGATTGAAGAGGGTTTGTACCTGCGATCCCGGCCCAGTGGCCAAACGCTACGATCCGGAAGCCGTTGGCGTCGACCATCTTCTCGTAGTCGATCAGACGAACCTCCTGAGGACACAACACTCAGGTCGTTGTAGTCAACACAAGACAAACACACAAGGATGAACGCACTTAAGGCGGACTGATCTTTAAGGTGGACTGATCTTTAAAGTACTTGTACAGGTCCCCTGTACTTGTACTTGGTCTGAAAAAGAAAAGAGTTTAGTTGCTTCCTGTGTGGCCTCATAAACGGTGAATCTACATCTTAAAGATTGAATAAATGTTTGTTAAGGTACCATATGTCAACGAATGAGGTAACACAGTACTTATATATGCTTATAAGTTGTTCTGATTCTTGTTTGTAACCGTAGAATGCACTTATTGTAAGTCGCTTTGGATAAAAGCGTCAGCTAAATGAAATGTAATGTAATATATATATATATATATATATATATTTGAAGTATTACGATCTGTCTGTTGTAACATTCTCATGGAAAGAAGCTTCATTAGTGGACGTTCATAAGTGTTGATATGTTGTTGTTTATTTTGCAACCAGTGAACAGGAAGTGACCATATATGGACTGAGGAGGAGTGACGTAGAGACCTGTCAATCACCCTGTAGCTGTAAAAACACCGTGTAAACCACCAGGGGGGGTCAGGACCACCGTGGGGGTTCAGGACCACTGTGACGGGTCAGGACCACCGTGGCGGGTCAGGACCACTGTGACGGGTCAAGACCACCAGGGGGGGTCAGGACCACCGTGGCGGGTCAGAACCACCGTGGGGGTTCAGGACCACTGTGACGGGTCAGGACCACCGTGGCGGGTCAGGACCACTGTGACGGGTCAAGACCACCAGGGGGGGTCAGGACCACCGTGGGGGGTCAGGACCACCGTGGCCCGTTTTGTGGATCTTCCCCACTCACCTTCTTCAGCAGGTCGTCCAGCAGCCCCATGTTGGGCTCCTGGGCCTTGATGGTGTGGGAGAAGAACGCGTAGGTCTTCCGGGGGATGATCTTCTCCTCCGGCGGCCTCTTCACCCCGAGGATCAGGGACGCCTCCGAGAGGTCCTCCTGAAGGACGGCCCCGGCCCGGATGTAGTCCTGAGGACACAGCGGTTCTCAATACTCTGGAGATCCTCAATACTTAACGAGGAACTATTCTAATTGAATTCATTCATTAAATGAGTCGTTTAAATGACAATAACTAATGCAACTCCAGCAGCCATGATGTGTGTACTGTTTACAATATAAAAGGTGTATAAGTATATGTATGAATAATAAGATGCGTACTACTCCTTGTACTACTCCCACAGTCCCAGTGCCTCACCTTCTCGTGGATGGCTCTGCGGTTGGACGGCTGCAGCAGCACCTTCACGCCGGCGGCGGTGAGCTCCTTGACGTGCTTCGGGGCCAGCGGCGCCCTCCTCTCCCAGGGGTTGACGTCCTCTCGGCGGATGGCCATGACGGCCCGGTGGTGCTCGTGGCGCTCATGGCGGCGCTGAGCCGAGAGGCAGCTCCGCGTCCTCTTTCCTTGGCGGCCGAGGAGTCTGAACATGACTTCACCACCAGCTGCTCTGAGAGGAGGACACAATGGAGCACAATGAAAAGGAAATAATGCTGATTCAGGACATTCAGCCAGAAAGAGGCGTGTACTTACAAGAAATGAGCTGACAACATACACATATATACACACACTGTATATATATATATATATATATATATATATATATATATATATATATATATATATATATATATACACACACACACACACACATATATATATGTATATATATACTTTTTAAATTTCTTGGATATGTGAGTGTTTCTCTGCATCATGTATTATTGTACGTTTGACTCACCGACAAACAGGCATTGGAGTATGATTCAGAGGTCAAGTTACTGCTCGGAAAAAGCAGCTGAGGAGCAACCGACCAGAAAAAACTGTGATGAGACAGAACTGGTTGTATAGAAGTCAATGCTTCATGTGTTAAAGCTGCATTCTCTCTCATGACCACCAGGGGGCGACTCCTCTGGTTGTATAGAAGTCTATGCTTCATGTGTTAAAGCTGCATTCTCTCTGACAACCCCTTTAAGCATCTGGCACGTCCTTGAGGGGGGTCCCGACCCCCAGGTTGGGAACCACTGTATGTATGGTGCCGTAAACCTGAACCCCAATGCAAGACTTTCCAGAAGTCTTGCTCATAGTTGCCCTGACAGGTCGAGATGTGACATGAAAGCTGTTCACTAACCAGCCGAACACTGAAGCAGAAATCACTGCAAAACCAACGCTGAAACCCGCAGACTCGTGAATTAAATCAGTAGAAATGTGAATGGAGTTTGGTGCAGCTCGAAGTCGTCGGTGTGGCTTTAACCTACACTGCGCCGCATGGGTCAGTTCCGGGGTCTGGTTACCTCCAGACCAACGTGCACGCGTTGATTTTAGAGTATCGGTCACGAGTATCGATCACCGGCTGCACGTGCAGCAGCGACCTGGTCGAACTCACCTTTTTCTTCTTCTTCTTCTACTTCCCTGACCGGTTTGTGTTCACCGACAGCACCGGAGAGTCACACAGAGGTGAGACGGCCAGCAACTTCCCCACGAGAGTAAACTCTTCTGTTTCCGGTAAGAATTTCAAAATAAAAGGAACAGGTTTTAGAAATGTTTTTAATGTTTATGTCCATCTGAGATAGTTATATACAATGTTTTCCTTTTATTCTGAAGCAAAGGCAGTTGGGTATTTATAGGGAAAAGTTATCCACGAGAGGAAAAGATGTTGTTTTATAGACGAGGGCACCCCGTGTGGGCGGTTTCAATGCGCTGTACGAGCGTGCACGTTTAGAGGAACATGGCAAACGTGCACGCCCAGCGTAGGGCTGAAGGAAGCGGAATACAAGTTATGAACTCCGCCGGCGGAGCTGCGTGGGTTGTCACCGCCTCTACAGCTACACCCGGGTGATAAAAACGAGCGCGCGACTGCCGCTCCCCTTCAAACTAAAACCTGTCGCGTGACGGCCGAGGCGGCGCAGAGAGTTCATGAAGCTATAAAGGGCGGAAGTCTCTCCGCCAATCAGCTGAGGAGCTGAGGAGCGGCCTCCCGCTCGGCCCTGTCGCTCTGTGATGACGTAGAGGAGCGCGAGCACTGTATTCGGCCCCCCAATGTTAACTATATTAAGACTTTTCAAACTTATAAACATAAAGAAAAGGGACAAAACTTTAAAGTGAATACTGAACTCTCAAAGATATATGTTTTTATATTTTATTGATCCCATGAATTCGCATTATTATTATTTGTATGTATCTATTTATGTATTATTATATATAATATATATACTGTATATACTGTATGTATATGTATATATAATTCTGTTCTACTTTTTCTTTGGCAAATATTTTATAAGTTATTTGACAATTGACATACTTTCCAGATTGTATTATTAAAATATAAATCCACTATTATGATGTATTATTGCAGATTATAAAAAAGGGAAAAAAGATGAAAAGTTATGAATTAAAATTTCCTTTAAAAGGTCACAATTGTGATATAAAATGCAATTAAACCTTGAAATATAATGTAAATATTTTCGACAAAGTTTCAACTTCGATCATTTATTCATATTTATTTATTTTGAAATAAAAGGTAATCAGTTTGACTTGTTTTGCATAATTCTGTCATAAAAGAAGAAAACTTGTCAAGTCCTGTTTATGACTTTTTATGTGAACATGCAGGTATTTATATTTTGATAACTTATGAAATATAACTTATAAATGTAGAGTTTTACTGCATCTGTGCTTCTCAGCAGAGCCGAACATCAATATTAAAATAAAATAGTTATTTTATATTTACATGAATCCAAACTCTTCTATGAACACAGATTATATTTCTCCTTTGTTTGCATAATATTCAGTCAACAAACCGTGTGTAAATATTTAAAGTGCAATAAAAAGTGATCACAGATTTTATTCATTTATTATTATTTCCTTGTTAAGCGTCTGCAGCTCGAGGCTCCCAAAAGGAAAATACAAATAAAAACAAACCTTCACCGTGACAAGAAACTTTCTTTTTATATAACAGTAGCACAATTCAAAATAAATATCATAAAACACTTTAGTTTTTTTTGTTGTTTTTTTACAATAATCCTGAGAGTGAAATCAAACAGACCAGAGACGTGGAGGGAAGCGAGCGGCCGGTTTCCTTTTGGGGGTTTTCACCATCAACAGAGTGGGAATCATTTTCATAAGGAAGGATGCTTCTGGCTTATTGCAGCTTAATTGGCTCACCGGGTTTGTATTATCCTGACCATCATTTATGATAATAATCATAACATTACACTTCAGACCGACTGGTTCATCTCTTCACCTGAAGGTCAAAGATCAAAGGAACCCTCCTGACGTCTTGACTGACGAGTAAATGTTCACCATCAGGACGTCGCTGTGAAGGAATCGCTCTCAAGAACAAACAAACCTCGTTGTGGTCTCGAGGTGAAAACCAAGAAACCTTTAACCTTTGACCCCAGAACACTAACGAGGGGGTGTGGTTCTGTTATCTTCATTGTGTTGCTTTTGTCTGAGCTGTGTGGGTCCTTGTGTAGCTTTATGCTGCTCACTGACGGTATTGGAGGTGGGCATGTCTTTATTTAAAGAGGGCGTGTCTTTATTGAAGGCGGGCGTGTCTTTATTTAAAGAGGGCGTGTCTTTATTGAAGGCGGGCGTGTCTTTATTTAAAGAGGGCGTGTATTTATTGATGGTGGGCGTGTCTTTATTGAAGGTGGGCGTGTCTGTATTGAAGGTAGGTGTGTCTTTATTGAAGGTGGGTGTTAAGGTAGCCTTTTTTTTCCAGGAAAAGACCCAAAGTCTCAGCTCTAAACAAACTGTTTCATTCCTAAAACTGATGGAAACATTTTGTTGGGGACTATTTTCAGCGGCGGATGGATCCACATTTGACGCTGTAGCGAGTGTTTGGAGGAACAGACGATGCAGTTCGTCGGATGAATGATGAACTCTTTTCTTTTGTCTTTTCCTGGGATTTGATGTCAGCGTTGAACGTTCCCACAAACTGTTGGTTTGAATCCTGATTCAAAGTCTGCGGCTTCACCTCGTCTCTGGTCCTCAACCTCACATCCTGAGATGCAACCGGAAAATAATGAAGACTTGGAATCACTGAGGACTCACGGAGCGACGATTAGCCAGCGTCATAATATAACCGACTAATGGAGGGAGGGTCAGGGGTCAGGGGTCAGGGCCTATCAGGTCTGGGGGGCGGGGCGTGTCCCGGCGCTTGCAGGGTCAAGATCGAGAAGAGGGGGGCAAAGTTTGGGGTCAACGGGCCCGAGAGGAGGCGTACATGTGTACGAAGGTCTTTTATTGGCGGGAATTTTTAATTCAAATCGACTAAAACATACGCAAACCAAATCAATGTTTCACTGGAGCTTAATGTGACGAAATACTGTTGGATTTGATGTCATAAATACCGAGGAAGCCATTGGCTATCGCACCTGTCCGTCAAACCAAACCCCGCTGGTCAAACGTTAAAAAGGGGGCGGGCACTTTGCTCATCTTCACACGCGACCATCTGTCAGGGTCGGTCCTCCTCAGCCAGCTGTAAAATGTCTTCAGCGTCTCCTTCAGGTCTGTGAAGTCCGAGGGAACCACCCCGATGATGTCACAGTGATGTCACCGTGATGTCACCGTGATGTCATCTGTTTTAGCTTTAAGAGACAACAAACGTAGAAAACAGAAAACCTGCGTTACAGGCCGGTCGCGTGGCGTTTGACGGCCAGGCGGGGCGAGTCAAGACACGCAGTCCAGGTGCATCGTGGGAAATGTAGGCTCCCGTGTTTTTGGAGCTCAAACCACGAACTAGGGGTCTCTGCCTCTGTGGATTTGATTATGATGATTCTTTTGTTGATATTTTGTGTAAATAAATATCAGAAACCTTTAAAAGTTTTTCTGGCCCGTCAGCAGCACCGACCATCGATGAAAAGAACCGAATGTAGTCGTCAGAGGGTCCAGGCTGCTCATTTATAAAGAGGGGGGGGGCACAGAGTCTGGCGCCCGGCTGGGGGGCTGGGGGGGTCTCAGGGCTGGGGGGGCGACTGCTGGCCCACGAGGTCGTGCAGCTTCCTGATGTGCTTCTTCAGGTCAAAGTTCCGGCAGAAGCCCTTCCCACAGGTGGGGCAGGTGAAGGGCTTCTTGTCGTTGTGCGTGTGCATGTGGAAGGTGAGGTTGTACACCTGGTGGAACGCCTTGTTGCAGATGGAGCACTTGAACTGCTTCTCGCCGCTGTGCGTCAGCTTGTGGTTCTTGTAGTTCCCTGCAACCAAGTCAGAGTTCAGCACGAGCCGGAGCTATCTTTATATTAATTATATTATATATGCAATTATATTTATTGTATTTACATCTAATACGTTGTTTATTTTTATTTATTTATATTATATATGCAATTATATTTATTGTATTTATATCTAATACATTGTTTATTTTTATTTATATTATATATGCAATTATATTTATTGTATTTATATCTAATACATTGTTTATTTTTATTTATTTATATTATATATGCAATTATATTTATTGTATTTATTTCTAATACATTGTTTATTTTTATTTATTTATATTATATATGCAATTATATGTATTGTATTTACATATAATACGTTGTTTAGTTTTAATTTTTTTTAGGAATCTTTCCAGATAAAAGCCCTTCACACGTCACCACATCAAATAGATGCACAGTCTCTCTGGATTTTATACAAATGTTCATAAATACATACAAAAATAATAAAAATGTGTCTAAACAAATATTTATTACATTTATAATTAAATATAATTTTAAAAAGTATATATAAATATAAACTCAGTGTTTTATGACCCTGAGTGCTGCCTCTCAGGTTACAGAACGCTGGCTTCTGATTGGTGGAAATCAATAAACTCTTCTCATTACTCCTTGCTCCTCCAGGAGAGGAAAGGATTAATATTCAAATGCAACATATTCTGTTAATAATTATAATGAAAAACATCAGTCAGATATTTACTCCGTTGATATTTGTATGTAAATGTTCAGAATATCAAATATTGGTTCTAATTTCTGCAACTTGACTGTTTTCATCTTTAATCCATGAAGGAGAAACAAGTGAATAACTTAATAACTTAATAACTTAATAAATTGATGATAATTCTTCTGAGGAGCAAAGAGCTTCTTGAGGAAAGTAATTTGTAAATTGAAGACATTTGACCTGAAAAGAGTGAATTTTATAGATATTATAGTTTATAGATATAATGTTAAATATATATGAATAATGTTAAATATAATATATTAATGTTAAATATATATGATTAAAGTTAAATATATATGTTAAATGTTAAATATATATATATATGATTAATGTAAAATTTGATTAATGCTAAATATAATGATCAATGTTAAATATGATTAATGCTAAATATAATATGATTAATGTTAAATATATATATTAATGCTAAATGGACAACTACATGATGGTGTACTATCACTTTAAGCTACCCAGCAGAATAAAAACTAATTCATAGTAGTATTTCATTATAATATCAGTATTATAATGAAATACTGGAAAAGAAGAAAAATAAATATATATCTATATATATATATATATATATATATATATATATATATATATATATATTACTCTGAAATGGGACATTCTGCATGATGAGTACTTTTGATATAACATGTTGAATGCAGTACTTTTAGTGTAGTAAAAAGTGAGAATACCTCCTTAAAAAGATCAGGTTTGTGTCTTTTGTACGAGCTGTGTGTACTACATATATATTTATGTATAATAAACGATGAGCCGGCTGTGTGTACTACACACATATTGATGTATTAATACACGTCTGTCGCTCTGAACGCTTCACGACTTTGTTTTCATGTTTTTTGTGTTTTCTGACGTGTGATTTGTTCTTTTCTTGTTTTGGATCTCAGGGTTCTGATTGGCTGTTACTTTGATTGACAGCTGACAGATGCTGCTGACTGGCGTTCAGCCGGATTTCAGCCACATTATGTTGTCCATAAGTTATGGCTGCAAATTATGATGTTTATATTGTGGAACATTACACTGATCATTATTATTATTTTGTTATTATAATATTTGTATCTGTCTTCATTTATTTTTATTATACTGTTACTATTATTGCTGTTATTGCTTGTGATCATTATTATTATAACATATATAAAAACAGCATTTTGCATAAAGTCAGTATAATAATAAATCAATACTTTAATATTACAGATCATGAAAATATAATAATTTAATTTAAATATTACAGGTTGTTTGTATATAAGTGAAACCAGGTCATCTGAGTCTTCAAACTAAAGTTAAAATAACAATAACAATAATAATAACCTTTCTGGTGAAAGCCTTTCCCGCAGAACTCGCACACGAACGGCTTGTATCCCGCGTGGATGCGCGTGTGCGTGTTGAGCGTGGAGCTGCGGTTGAAGGCTTTCCCGCACTGGTTACACTTGTGCGGTTTTTCCTGAGAACAATGAAGAGGAAGCAACATTAAAAATACAATAATGTTAGAGAGACATTTTAACATCGCGTTCAAGGACCTCAGGAATATTGAAAGACGATATTTCTCCCGCGTAAAACCTGTGGTTATTAAAGGAGTAACTGATGCATTCTGGGAGAGCCCCAGTGACGCCACAGGAGGAGCTCGAGCGCAAGGAACCGGCTGAAGAGGCGCGAGGCGAAATCTGATTTATTTATTTATTAATATTTATTTACACCAACGGTTCAAAATGCAGTTCGACTTTAATCACAGAGATTTATGATGAATTATTGATTATGTTTCACAGGATACAACAGTGATAATAAAGTAACATGAACATACACACACACACACACACACGTGTATCTTTGAGTTTTAATAACAGTGGGTTTGGTCTTTAAAATGGAATAATTCATCACTTCATAATACATTGAGAGCAGTTCAAATTGATTGACAGGTCTTTTAATTAATTATTAAACGATATTATATTAAGTTATTAATGTATTATTTTTTAAATCATAGGGCTTTCATACAAATGAGCTTTTTATTATTTAATTTAACTTAGGAAAGTATCACAATATAAGAAGATGAAGAAATAAAAAGCTATAAAAATGATGCCGTTTATGAATTATGAATCAGTAACACGTGACGTACCTGAGTGTGGATGATTTTGTGTCGGCACAGCGTGCTCGCCTGTCGGAACCCTTTCCCGCAAACTTTACACACAAACGGCCGCGCGCCGGTGTGCACGGGCATGTGGCGCGTGAGGTTGTAGTGCGCGTTAAACACCTGAGGGAAGCCAAAGAAGATATATCATAACTATAATAACAGTAATAACAATAATATTCATAGCACAGTTAAATAATAATAATGTTAACAATAATGTTAATAAGACATTTAAATAACAATAATGTTAACAATAATAATAATAACACAGTTTCAAGTACACATCCACCATATTTTGTTTAAAATAACTTTTCATTCACATTAATAAAATTGTCAAAGGTTGAGTTTAGCCATTTAAAACAATATTTGGACTCATTGCAGCTTTTCTTACATATTTAAAAAAAAGTCAAATACATGAAATACATGAGCATACATGTCCAGTTTAAGGGTTTATTTCATGTTTTTATCCATTGAAGACAAAACATTCTAATTATCAGTTTAAGTCTAATTAAAGTGAATCTGTCGGTCATTCAATGGCCTGATAATAACTCGTTAATAACTGATAATAACTGATAATAACACAGTGCACGTGAAGATATAACAATCCGGATTTAACTGAGGAAGTAACGACATGTATTCTTTATGTTCTCTTCATTTGATAAACCAATTATAAGTATGTTCCCAATCAGATGGGTTGGAGCTCAATATATTATATATATTATTAATAACATTTTGAAAAAGAAAAAAAAAACACCGTGAAAAAGTGGTAAAATAAAATCAGATCAAACTGTTCTAGATTAATCTATTTTAATATATTCTGAAATAAAGATTACATTAATATAAACTGTTTTGATTTCCTTATGAATTAAAATGACTTTGTTCTATTTGTATGATTTAATGACCCCGATAATCTATCAATATTTTTAAAATGTGAAAAAAAAATATTATCCGGGAAGAAGTTCTGAATAAATCTGATTTAAAGTTCTAAACCATCCGGATGAAATCTTTAAAATAATAAAAAACAAAAATAATAATTTTTCTATTTGAGGGTAAAAGTAACAAACTGGTCACAGTTCCGGTTCGGAGGAGCGCGCTGGTTCGGGTCTAGCCGGGTCCGGGTCCGGGACTCACCTTGCCGCAGACCTCGCAGGTGAACACTTTGGGCTTGCTTCCGGGGCACGCGCCGCTCAGCCGGGCCGCCGCCGCCGCGGAGCCCTTGAAGATCTTGTCGGTGAGGATCTGGTCCCGCTCCTTCATGTAGTGCTGGATCTGGCTCTGGGACAGCTCCTTGAAGGCCTGCGCGCCGGACGCCGGGTACCGGTCCCCGGCCTGCGGCGGGCCCGGCTTGCTCCTCTCCGCCATGAAAGCCTTGTGGCGCGCGGTGAGCAGGTACGAGGCCATCGGGTGCAGGTTCACCAGGCCGGCGGGCGGCGGGCACGCGCCGCCGTCCCCGCTGCAGTTCAGGTAGCACACGGTGCCCACGGTGGGGAAGGAGGACTGGTTCACCACCCGGGGCCTGAACAGCTTGTACTGGCCGGCGGTCTGGCTCAGAGCGGAGTCCTCGTGCTGGCTCTTGGGGTTCAACCCAAAGCCCAAAAAGTCCGCGGGAGCCGCGAGGGACGACGCGTCGAAGTGGCCCGGGTCCAGCCCGGCGATGCTGAGCCGGTGGCCCGGCTCGTACCCGAGCGGCACCAGCGGGATCATGCAGTGCAGCGAGGACGGGCAGCCGTCGGGTTTCCCCGCGGGAGCGGGCTGGAACCAGCTGGGGAGCGGTATCGACTTGGGCTCGGGCGTCCGCGCCATAATCCGGTCGATGGAGAAAGCGAGCGGCTTTCCGCCGCCGGAGGTGAGCATGTCGGAGCCCGCGGGCTGGCTCCCAGAAGCCGGGGGGGAGCCGAGGATCCCCGCTGGGCGGCGGAGGGGACCGTCCATCACCTCCAGAAGAAGAAGAAGAAGAAGAAGAAGAAGAGAAGGAGGAGAGGAAGCTGCTGGAGGAAGCCGAGGGTCGGCGCTGCTCCTCACCGGCCCGCAGGAGAGGGCATCATCCGCCGGGGATCCCCTCCGAGGCAGCGGCCCGGGCCCGCCGGCTTATTGACGCTCGATGGCGGCGTGCGGAGAGCCGAGACCTCGCCGATCGTTACCGTCCGGGAGGAAGAAAGCGGCGGATAATTTGCTCAATTCTCCTCCGTCGATTCTCTGCACTTTGTCGCCGCTGGAGGAGGAGAGGAAGAGGAAGAGGAAGAGGAAGAGGAAGAGGAGGAGGAGGAGGAGGAGGAGGAGGTCCCGGTCTTGGCAGGACTCCTGCTCAACTGGAAGGTATTTGGTAAATCCCGGGTCCCCTTGTGGCTTCGCGTGACATCATTTCTTTTCTTTTTTTCTCTCCTCCTCAACCCGCCAGAGCGCAGCGGCTCCGGGTCGCGCGTCAGGGTGAGAGCCTACTGCTGCTCCACGCGCACGCGGAGCCGCACGCGCGCACGCGGAGCCTCACGCGCTGAACTTGAGACAGGAAAAAAAACACGGATCGAGTTGTTGAACAGAAAATGGATTTCAAGACATCGATCCAAGGCCTGCTGGTCTGCGGGTCTGGACCCCCCACCCCCCGCTCTCTCTCTCTCTCTCTCTCTCTCTCTCTCTCTCTCTCTCTCTCTCTCTCTCTCTTCTTAAACACTTCTTCTGGATGGACTCTGACAGAAAGATGCTTCAGAATGAACAGGACCAATAAAGCGCGCGCTCTTCTCTCATCTTCTTCTTCTTCTTCTTCTTCATCCTCATTAGACGTTTCCCTGAGGGACTCCTCGGGTTCAGGTCCACCAGGTTCAGGTTTAAGGAAACCTCTAGTTCGGGTTTAAGTAAACCAGCTTCAGCGGGAACAGACCCGGCCTCATGGTTCATCCGGTCAGGGGGGAGAGCGGAGCCTCACTCACGGGATCGAACATGAGATGGAGATATTAATACATTACATTACATTACATTACATTTCATTTAGCTGACGCTTTTATCCAAAGCGACTTACAATAAGTGCATTCAACCGTTTACAACAAGAATCAGAACAAGAATCACGAAGGTACAATTTCGACAAAAAGTTCAACTACAAAGTGCTATCAGTAAGAGCCGTTTCAGTGCTACTAAAGTGCTACTTCCTTTATTCAAGGTATAGTCGGAAAAGATGTGTTTTTAGTTTGCGACGGAAGATGTAGAGACTTTCTGCTGTTCTGATGTCAATGGGGAGCTCATTCCACCATCGAGGAGCCAGGACAGAGAACAGTCGAGACTTTGTTGAGTGTTTAGCTCGCAGTGACGGAGCTACAAGCCGATTGGCAGAAGCCGAGCGGAGCGCACGAGTTGGGGTGTAAGGTTTTACCATGTCCTGGATGTAGACTGGACCAGATCTGTTCGTTGCACGGTACGCCAGTACCAATGTTTTGAAGCGGATGCGGGCGGCCACCGGTAACCAGTGAAGGTCGCGGAGGAGCGGAGTAGTGTGGGTGAATTTCGGGAGGTTAAAGACCAGTCGAGCTGCTGCATTCTGGATGAGCTGCAACGGTCGGATGGCACCAGCAGGTAGACCCGCCAGGAGGGAGTTGCAGTAGTCTAGGCGCGAGATGACCAGAGCCTGGACGAGAACCTGTGCTGCCTTCTGGGTGAGAAGTGGACGTATTCTCCTGATGTTGTGCAGCATGAATCTACAGGAACGAGTTGTTGCGGTAATGTTGGCAGTCAGGGAGAGTTGACTGTCAAGGGTCACACCGAGGTTCCTGGCAGTCAGGGTCGGGGCCAAGACTGAGTTGTTGAAAGTAATCGTCAGGTTGTGAGTGGGGGAGACTTTTCCTGGAAGGAAAAGTAATTCCGTCTTGTCAGGGTTAATTTTCAGGTGGTGTGCGGACATCCATTGTGAAATGTCAGTCAGACAAGCAGAGATTCGTGCTGCTATCTGTGTTTCCGATTGTGGAAACGAGAGGATCAGTTGGGTGTCATCAGCATAGCTATGGTAGGAAAAGCCATGCGAGCGAATGACGGAGCCAAGAGAGTTGGTGTACAGGGAGAAGAGGAGAGGACCGAGGACTGAGCCTTGAGGGACCCCAGTAGTGAGAGGACAAGGTTCAGACACAGATCCTCTCCAGGTTACCCGGTAGGTCCGATCACTGAGGTAGGATGAGAGGAGGGAGAGCGCAGTGCCTGAGATACCCAGGTCCTGGAGGGAGGAGATGAGGATCTGGTGGTTCACTGTGTCAAAGGCAGCAGAAAGGTCCAGAAGGATAAGGACAGAGGAGAGAGAGGCTTCTCTTGCAGTGTGAAGCTGCTCTGAGACAGCAAGGAGGGCAGTCTCTGTTGAGTGGCCTGCCTTGAATCCAGACTGGTGAGGGTCCAGAAGGTTGTTCTGGTGGAGGAAGGAGGAGACTTGGTTGAAGATAGCTCGCTCCAGGGTTTTGGAAAGAAAGGGAAGGAGAGAGACAGGTCTGTAGTTGTTGACTTCTGACGGGTCGAGAGTGGGTTTCTTCAGGAGAGGGTTAACTCTAGCCTCCTTCAGAGAGTTAGGGAAACAACCAGTTGAGAGGGAGGTGTTAATTAGATGGGTGAGAAAGGGAAGAAGGTCAGGAGCAATAGACTGGAGGATGTGAGATGGGATGGGGTCAAGGGGGCAGGTGGTTGGGCGGGCAGAGGATACCAAGGTAAGAACTTGGTTGGGGGACAGAGGGGTGAAAGAGGAAAGTGAAGGGGAGGCGGATAATGTTAATGGAGATGTAGTTATGGGCAGGGGATCAGTGAATGAGGAGCGTATGTCATCTATCTTTTTAGTAAAGTAGTCGACAAAGTGGTTCGGTAGAAGGGTGGAGGGAGGAGGAGGACAGGGGGGGTCTAGGAGGTTGGAAAAAATGGAGAAGAGTTTTTTGGGGTTAGAGAAAGAAGATTCAATTCTGGATTGGTAGAACAGGCTTTTGGCTGCAGAGATAGAGGCAGAGAAGGAGGCGAGAAGAGAGTGATAGGCGTGCAGGTCGTCTGCGTGTTTGGATTTTCGCCATTTCCTTTCCGATGCTCGCAAAGTGGCTCTCTGGGCACGGACCGGATCTGACAACCACGGAGCCGGAGAGGAATTGCGAATCTTACGTGTCGTAAGAGGACAGAGAGAATCAAGAGAGGAGGACAGAGTAGAGAGGAGAGTGTCTGTGGCACAGTTAGGATGCATGAGTGAGAAAGAGTCAGTTGAAGGAAGGGCTGACAGAACAGACGAGGCCAGAGAGGAGGGAGAGAGGGAGCAAATGTTGCGACGGACAGGTGCAGAGTCTGTTGCTGTGGGAGGGTTGTCAGTTCCCAAGAGTGGGAGAGAGTAGGAGATGAAGAAGTGGTCTGAGACGTGAAGTGGAGTTACAGTGAGGTTAGATGTTGCGCAGTTTCTGGTGAAAATGTAGTCAAGATGATTTCCAGCCTTGTGAGTCGGAGGTGAAGGACTGAGTGAGAGAGCGAAGGAAGATAGTAGGAGCACCAGGTCAGATGACTTCTCGGTCTGGATGTTGAAGTCACCTAGAAGAATGAGAGGAGGGCCGTTTTCTGGGAAATTTGATAGGAGGACGTCTAATTCTTCCAAGAAGTCTCCCAGGGAACCAGGTGGACGGTAGAGAACAACAATGTTCAGTTGAACCGGATGGGTAACCGTCACAGCATGAAGCTCAAAAGACAGTGGTGTAGACAGTGGAAGCGGGTAGAGAGAAAAACTCCATTTGGGGGAGATGAGTAGACCAGTACCACCACCCCGGCCTGTGGGCCTAGGTGTGTGGCTGAAGGAGAAGGCAGAGGAGAGAGCGGCAGGGGTAGATGTGTTGTCTGGTGTGATCCAGGTCTCAGTAAGAGCCAGGAAGTCCAGAGATTGCTTGATAGCAAAGCCAGAGATGAAGTCAGCCTTGCGGTTAGCTGACTGGCAGTTCCAGAGGCCTCCTGTGACGAGGTGTTGGGTTTGTGTGGAGCGGGTGGGATGAATAAGCACGGAAGGATTTTGATGCAAGTAAGAACGAGTCCGAGGTCTGAAGTATCTACGAGGTGATATGTACACGGGTATGGGAGGGAAGCACATTTTCACAGGGAAGTGGTAATGCTCAGCCGCCCCCGAAGACTCCAACGAAAGACTCCTAAGTCTTTATTCTCCGAGTCTTCATACGATGAGTCTTCGCTGACGCTAAAGCTGACGCTTCAAAGCCACGCCTGCTTCTATACCGGTGTTAGCGATAATTATCTACAGCTGAGTTGACTCCGCCCCAGGTCTTTAGTGTGACGGCCACCAATCGAAAGTACTCTGGCTCAGGACAATAGCAGGGTTTCCCTTTAATCAGTGAGGTGAGAGTTTCCCAAGAACAGCTGCTTCTTGCCAAAAGTCAACAAGGACAGGATCTGTTTACCTCAAAAGTAGAAAGTAAAACCAGAGCCTAGTCCCAAGTACAGTAGGATTACAGAAGCAGACTTTAACCCTAGCTAGTTCAGTTGCGTTTAAGTCACTTGACCAAAGCAAAGTCCCGGCTCAAACAATTCAGACAGAAATGACAGTACAGATTAACAGTCTACTAGAAATAGTCTAGTAGAGATAGTTCCACAAATAGTAGAACCAATACAGCAAGTACAATAGGAATATAGCAGAGAAACCTCTTTAGAGATAATATTATCTGTTGTGCGTTAATTAGTGTATTAAACACACACATTTATTTAAAAATGTTTTCTTTTTCTTTTTTAACATCTGAAAAATATAATATGATTATTCTTGTGATTTAAAAAACGAATATATATAAATATATTATTTTAATTAAATATATATATATATATATATATATAAATATTTAAATCTAAAAAGAATATTTGATCAATAATCTCTTCAATAATCAAAATTGATGAAATGTTAAAAAAAACAGATTGATTAATAAAAGCAGATAAAACGAGTTCTTAAAACTGCAGTTATAATATTATTAGTAAATATTTTTGGCTCCTTATTATCCAGCTCCTTTTAAAAGAACGAGCTTTTCAGACTTTTACCGGATGCGTCACGTGTCGCTCTGCAGGCTCGTGTGCAAATTACCTTATTACGTAATAATTAATAGCATCATATTATTTTACACATTCTTTATTTAATTTAATTCTCTTTTTGATTAGTTTCTTTTATTTCTGTTTATTTTTTCTCCATTTTGATCCTGTTTTATTAGTCATTAAACATGTTTTATACAATATCATAATAATGCATCATTCTATTTTAAGTGCCTCTTTAACATATAACTGAACTATCTATATCTATCTATCTATATAACTAACTATAACTGAATATTATTAATACAATATAAGCAGATATCACCTTTTATTTGCAGACAATAAGTGAAAATATAATAAAACACAGCTGCCATAAAATCCATAGAGGTAGAAATATGAAGTTATAATTGACACATATGAACATATAATATAATTATTATAACAAATGTCCTTTTAGCTGCTTACAGCTACATTATATTATATATATATATTATACATACATATATAAAACACACTAAAATGCACCTTTAAGTAAACTAATGTGTTTATTTAATGTGCTGTTTTCAATGAACATTGTTAGTGAAAGGACGTAACTATACACAAATATTTATGAAAAAAATAGTTTTTTAATTATTATATTTAAACCATCTAATTACTTTTCTGTGATTTATTTTTTTCCTCCGGCTGAACGATCCGTATCAGTTTATGAATTAATATGAGCTTCACATATTTGCTGCTCGTGGTTTATTTTCATTGACCTCTGGAATGAAAACACAATCTCACAGAAGATAAATCTTCAGTTCAGTATTTATAATATCAGTAGGAAAAAAAGATGAAATCTGATCTGTTTTATAGATTTATATTTTATTCTGGATTTATTTATTTATTTCTCTTTGCAGGAAGACAGTTTTAACGCTGTAGAACCTCTGGAACCTCTAAGTATTATTAATAATATTATTATTAATATAATAACATCACCAGCAAAAGTATTAATATGAATATAGAATCAATAATAATAATAATACATGTGTCCTCAGGCTGCAGCAGCCGGACTCTTTCTTATGCAGTAAAAAGGTTCGATGCTCATTTTAATGAGAAAAGAAGCTGATGGACGAGAGCCAGCAGACAGTCCACCTTAAAAAACACCAGATTTAAGGTGGAATGGAGGAGAAAGGAAGAAAACAGGAAGACCCGGATGTCATGATTTAACCCTTCGTGTCCGACACTTTGAGGTCGTCTGTCTCTCTCCAAAGCCCGAGATCTGAAGGGATCATCTGTCCACGTCATATTAATGATGTCATATTAATTATATTCATATCTTTGGCTGTGAGTTTGAGGCCACTGAGCCAGATGTCAGGTTCAAATTTGAGTTTACAGTTTTTGCCTATTGCTTACACACGTTTTGCTAAATTTGGCTCATTGTGTCAAAACTCTACACACAAGCAAATAAGACACAACACTGGGAAATAAACCATTCGCATCCATGTCAAATTGAAACTCTGCTATCAAAACCTAACAATCCTTTGTCAAAATGTCACTCTGATGACAAAATGATACCCACTTGCATCATATGAATACACTTTCAGATCAGCAGCAACACACTAGTCTACTTTATATAAAAAACTGCAGTCTTTTGTTTTCAATGTTTTTATTCAGTTCCATAGAGGGCATGTTTTCACAACAACCAAAAAAATGAAATACTGAATTCAAAATCTTTACATTAGTATATTTTACAGTACAGTAAATTCAGTTAAATCAAAAATAAAACAAACAATACACTACTGTAAACACAGAAAAACACAATTGTGCGCAAGTGGGCTTATGGATCCTGACGTCTGTTGGGGTCTGGCCACGGGATCTCATCAACGTCACAAGCAATGTCTTCTCTCGCTAAGCATCGGGGAAAATATCCCTTATGTCCTTATTATGGATGAAACTGTGAAGCGGCTTAGATTAGGATGGACTCTCTGCCCAGCTTCCCTCATAGTCAGGCCATGGTTTATGACATGGTCCACCAAAGTTGCTCTTATGTCATCTGAAATAATGGTCCTTGCGTGGCCTCTTTGACCACATCCTCCTCTCTCTCTCTGTCCTCCTCTTCCTCCTCCTCTTCCTCTTCCTCTGCCTCTAGCTCTCCCTGCCTCCATGCTTGCAAAGTTGTCAAAATGGCTTAACTGAGGCCTTTTTGTAGCTGGCTGATTGGTGTTCAGTTTTGTAAGTAAGTGTTTTCAGGTGTGTGTCTATGTCTTTTCAATTAACCAATGTGTGTTGTATTTTGAATAGATGTGTTTTCCCAATGGTACCCTGAGATTTCATTTTTGAACTAAGTGTCTTATGTATGAAATAGTGTGTAGTGTCTAGGAGCAAGTGTGTTACAGAATTGCAACTAAAGTGCAAAGCAGCGCTTTTGTTTAAGGTATGGTTACACTTTGTTTAAGGTATAGTAACAACAACTTCAAGTTATGTTACTTTGGTTTAAGCATGTGTCTATAGTGTTCAAGCAACGGACAAAAACTGTAAGATAAGTTTTAAAATCAGCTTGAGACGACAGAACTTTAATATCATAAATGTGTTTGAAGGGATTTCACTTTTATGGTTGTTTATTAACTGCATTTCACGTTTTTATTTAAATGGGTTTCTGGAGCTTTTCAGAATCAGAATCAGAATCAGAATCAGAACCATTTATTGCCATGTATGCTTACACATACAAGGAATTTGTCCTGGCGGGAAGGTGCATACATTTAACATTTAACAATACACATTTAACAGTTAACGCAGTGCAATAATTGAGGATGAATGGATGAATTAATATCTACATTGATACAGCAGCATAACAAAATACCAAAAGTAAGATAAAGTGCATGGAATGTGCATGAGTGTAAGTGTTGTGTGAAAATGGCAAGTGCAATGCCCAGGTGTCAAGTGTATTCAAGTCAAGTATAAGTATAAGGCTATGTGCAGGGGAGTGTCCGGTGGGAATTGTCTGGGGGTGACAGAGTCATTAGAGTCAGTGGGGGACCCGGGCTCTGTTAGGGGGACCCGGGCTCTGTTGATGAGCCCGACTGCAGACGGGAAGAAACTGTTTTTGTGGCGTGAGGTCTTGGTCCTGATGGACCGCAGCCTCCTGCCGGAGGGGAGGGACACCAACAGTTTGTGTCCAGGGTGAGAGGGATCAGCTACAATCTTCCTCTCCTTCAGGGTCCTTGAAGCAAACAAGTCCTGGAGGGACGGCAGATTGCAGCCAATCACCCTCTCAGCTGAGCGAATGATGCGCTGCAGCCTGGCCTTGTCCTTGGCAGTGGCTGCAGCGTACCAGACTGTGATGGAGGAGCAGAGGATGGACTCGATGATGGCAGTGTAGAAGTGCACCCACCATCTTTAAATATTTTAGATGTTTTATTTCATAAATGTTGTATTCCACCTGGACGGGGTCGAGGTGACATCACTTCTTTGTCAACAACAACAACAACAAAGAGGAAAACACAAACTGTGTGATGGAGGAACCCTGGAGTCATGTGACCCGAGGGGTCGAGACCCAACCAGGAAGACCAGACCAACAGGTCTTTGGCCTTAAAGAGATGTTTTTTGCAAATTAATCTTCAGTTTGACTTCAAATAAACACACAACCCGGTGCTTTAAAAACACTTTTATTGTGACACAATAAGACACCTGAACAAACAGGTGCACAGCAGGACGATATAAATACACTTCATGTGGTTTGACTTTGTCCTCTGAGGCCGACACGCAACATTACAGGCAAAAAAACAACAAACGGTTCCAAACGTTTCTCAACGACGACACGCAGACAGACCGGCGGTCCGGTGGTTCGAGTCCAGACGTCGATGCACGTCAGGCGGTGCGACCGCGTCACTCCACAGCTCAATACTAGCATCACTCTTCACAACAGTTAAAGGTACCAACAGATAAACGTCATCGTGGTTCTGAACAATGGTTCCCAAAACAGATCGGGGGTTCAACACCTGAGGTTCAGGAGCTCAGCGCCCTCAGCGCCCTCTAGGCCCTCTAGGCCCACCAGGACCTCTAGGCGGCGCTGCAAGGCGGCGCTGCAAGGCGGCGCTCCTCGGACTCCACTTTCTAAACGTTACCGATGGAATCGGCGCCATCGCTGGTCACCGGTTTCCGTTTCCTTTCTTCAGACTACTCGCTACGTAACTTGCGTTAGCTAGAACAAAGCTAACCGGCTACGAGGTCGTTGACAATCTGCTTCTATTCCTTCCCCGAGATGAAAACCTTACATTTTCCTAAAAGCTCCGACGTCATTCCCGTGACGAGCACGTCCGCGTCGTGGCCACATTCTTGGTCCCCGGAAGATAAACTCCTGAGACCCCAGCGCCCTCGGGACCATGACGGACGAAGACCCGACGGATGGCCGAACCCTCGTTCACCGTCCGGCATCGAACGCGAGTGGTATCGATCCGCCGCCTCCGAGGTCGGGCTGCATTCGCCAATTAAAAAGGCGGTTGGAAAGACTTTGAGTCGAGCTCAAAGGATCCAACGTAGGCCGACGCCCACCCCGACCCACGAGGTGCGGAAACAAGAGAACACCGGTCATTACTCGACCACAAAAGGGCGCAGAGGAGTCGCCCCCTGGTGGTCAGTACAGATAATGCATGTTTCAGACACGAAGCTCTGGTTCTTACTGGTGGAGACGGGCGCTGTGGGTTGTAACGAGTATTTCAGCATACAGAGGCGAGAAAGACTTTTTACTTTTCCCAAAAAGGTTGTTATAAAAATGAAACCACAATAGCATGAAGTCAAAAGATATGATTTTGAATAAAAGTAAAAACCGTACAAGCTTCCTGCCAGATTAAAAAATATCTTCTGAACATTACACAGCAACATGTTGAAGACAAACAGGGCGGAGCCACAGGGCTGTACAAAGTGACATCAGAGTACGGCGGCTCGTGGTGGGCGGGGCTTCCTGTCACGGGGGGAGGGGAGGGGGGGGTCACCACCTGAGCGTTCCTCCTCCCCCGATCAGGACCTTCGGTCGCGGTGAATGACTCCTCTTCATCGACAGCAAAACTCACACGGTGAAGGAGGTCCTGATCGGGGAGGCGATGGGGGAGGAGTCAAGCAGCGAGGAGGCGGGGAGGAGGCGGCTCACTCGTCCTCCTCGTCGCTGTCCTTCATGGTGATGCCCTGCAGGCCGCCTCCCGCCTTCACGGCCGCCGTGGCCTCCTCCACCGTCAGCCGGTTGTAGACGGTCTCGTAGCTCTTGTTGTTCAGAACCACGTCCAGAACGCCCTGAAGCCGGAAGTCACGGTAGGTCTTCTGTGAGGAGGAGGGGCGGGGGGGAGGAGAAGTTAAAGGGAGAAGGAGACAGAGCATCTTAGGAATGTGGCGAGCAGGAGGAAGCGCTGAAAGGGCCGAGCCTCAAGGCCGAGCCTTTCATGTCGGCCGCAGCGTCTTCACCTTCAGCCAGAAGCCATTAGAGCTGCTTTCAAGCTGAACTTCGTCTTCGTACATTAGACGCTCAGTTCGTCTCTCAAGTCGGTTCTGACATGAATGAGCCCAAAATTAAGATTTCTGTATTTTATGTTCTACAGGTTCATTCACTGCCGCTCCCCCCCCCCCCACGTTTCCTTGAATAGCTTTATTTAAAACACACGTTCCTACCTTCACAATCTTGATGAGTGTTTTCAGCTGGTAGGGGTGGAGCTGCAGGTCCAGTCGGTCCGTCAGCCAAACGCACACCGCCTTCATGGAGCCGCCGTACCATTGCTGCCAAGGACAGGGCCGGGTTACACACACTCCTCTGGTTGTATAGAAGTCTATATAAATGACTCTACTTCCCTCTTGATCTACTCCCTCAGTAAACATTGTGAACTTCTATCTTTCCAACATGTTTTCTCTGATAATCAGTTTGACATCTTCTTCCTGAAACAACTTTTCTGTTTTACGAAAAATATATATTCACATAAATAATGTGAACTGCCAAACCGAAACATAAATACATTTGCATTTGAGCAATAAGGGGCGACTGGTTCAGTGGTTAGCAGGTCTGTCTTTCAATCAGAGAATCAGTGGTTCGATCCCGATTCTCCCGATGTCGTTGTGTCCTTGAGCAAGACACTTAACCCTCATTGTCTACGGTCTACTGTACATCATGTAAGTCTCTTTGGATAAAAGCCTCAGATAAATGTAATGTAATGAGTGAGTGGAGCTGTAGATTGCAGTGAAGCCGAAGCCAGAGCCTTGGTTGGTAACACCCTAACCCTTCACGGCGTGACACACCGCCGCGTTAAAAGGGATAAAACGTGGCCTTCTGAGGCAGCCGCACATGTAAATGTCTGTATAACTGATTTCCCTCGCGTGGAGGCGGCGACCTCAGACCACCGGGGCGCATTCTTTACAGCCGCCAGCTGAAAGTCGGCGTTTCTCCTTCAGGTGAGTTCAGGAGGTCGCCGGCGACCCCGACGCGAGGTCAACCCGGCGAAACGGCAAAAGAAGAAAAAAAAAAAAAACCTCAAAGTGGGAGAAACGTTTACTCATTTAAAAAGGTGGCGATTCTGATGCAGAGCTCCTGAATGGAGGTCACGGCTCCGCTCTGACCTTCGAGGAAGGAAAGAAGAAGAGTCGTCTTTGTAGTTTTCATTCAACGCTTCTTTCCCGTCACGCCTTCTCCGCCACCAGGCTGCAGCTGCAGGGAAATCAAACGCACCCTTTTCTCTCACCTGAAGAGCAATCCTCACTTACGGCAACGCGGCTGGTTAAATGCGCACAATGGGGCGTCTTTATGGAGCTACCAGTCGAACAAGGATGCTCAGGGAAATTGCTCTGACCCGCGATGACCCGGAATATTCAGATCTGCTTCAAGAGCCGCCGGCAGACTTAATTTCATGCCGGCAAGAACTGTAATTACCTTCCAATTTAATAGAGAAAAAACAGTCCAAAGGCTATTCCTATGCACTTGACAAAAGCCAAAACACGTCCGTGATCATTCGAGGGCCGCGCAAATATTTGATTCCTTCATTGTGGGATCGACCCCCCGACCTCCTTCACACCGGCTGCTTAATGCAAGTTAAGTAATGAAGCGGTTCGCTCTTCATTCAGCCGCGACCAAAACGCAGGACGACTCACGGAGACTTTCAAAAGGAGGATTCGAGTTCAATCACAGTTCCTGATCTTATTTCTTTTAAAAAATAAATAAAAAAGAGAACACAGAGTTTGTTCATTGGTCTCAACCTTGAGATCGGAAGAGACGGAGAAGCAGCTCACGAATACGGAGGAATGCACGTCCACGATTTCATATACTTGTTCCCTACATGGTATTATAGACGCTATAACTTCAACACACAGTATTTCGTACATTATTGCGTTTTGTGTACTTTTACGTGTCACAGAACTTTGATTCAACTCAAAAGCACAAAGTGCCTCAGAGGAAGGAAAACCGTCACTTTGCCTGAAGAAGTCTGAGAGGAGTCGAAGCTCAGGATGGATTATTAACCTTGACCTTCGTGTGACGCATTCTTTAATGAATGTTATTGATTCATCCCAAAAATAAAATGAAAAATGCACTGTAAAACCTATAATAATATAATTTAGCATATTTTCAACATATTCTTTTCCATTTTGTAATCTTCCCTCAAAATGATTTTAAGCTTTATTTTGAAAGTTACCGTTCGGTGTTTGTGTAGAAACATTCTGACGAGAGACGAACGTCTCGACACGAGTTACAGATAAATAAATAAATCAAGACAGATAACTGTCTCACTGCGCTGCTGTCTCACTGCGCTGCTGTCTCTTTGTGCTGCTGTCTCACTGCGCTGCTGTCTCACTGCTGTCTCACTGCGCTGCTGTCTCACTGCGCTGCTGTCTCACTGCTGTCTCACTGTGCTGCTGTCTCACTGCACTGCTGTCTCACTGCGCTGCTGTCTCACTGCGCTGCTGTCTCACTGCTGTCTCACTGTGCTGCTGTCTCACTGCACTGCTGTCTCACTGTGCTGCTGTCTCACTGTGCTGCTGTCTCACTGAGCTGCTGTCTCACTGCGCTGCTGTCTCACTGCTGTCTCACTGTGCTGCTGTCTCACTGCACTGCTGTCTCACTGCGCTGCTGTCTCACTGCGCTGCTGTCTCACTGCTGTCTCACTGTGCTGCTGTCTCACTGCACTGCTGTCTCACTGTGCTGCTGTCTCACTGTGCTGCTGTCTCACTGTGCTGCTGTCTCACTGCGCTGCTGTCTCTTTGTGCTGCTGTCTCACTGTGCTGCTGTCTCACTGCGCTGCTGTCTCACTGCTGTCTCACTGCACTGCTGTCTCACTGTGCTGCTGCCTCTATGTGCTGCTGCCTCACTGTGCTGCTGTCTCACTGCGCTGCTGTCTCACTGCTGTCTCTCTGTGCTGCTGTCTCACTGCTGCCTCTCTGTGCTGCTGTCTCACTGCGCTGCTGTCTCACTGCGCTGCTGTCTCACTGCTGTCTCACTGTGCTGATGTCTCTCTGTGCTGCTGTCTCACTGCTGTCTCTCTGCTGTCTCTCTGTGCTGCTGTCTCACTGCGCTGCTGTCTCATTGCGCTGCTGTCTCTCTGCGCTGCTGTCTCTCTGCGCTGCTGTCTCACTGCGCTGCTGTCTCACTGCGCTGCTGTCTCACTGCTCTGCTGTCTCACTGAGCTGCTGTCTCACTGCGCTGCTGTCTCACTGCTGTCTCACTGTGCTGCTGTCTCACTGCACTGCTGTCTCACTGCGCTGCTGTCTCACTGCGCTGCTGTCTCACTGCTGTCTCACTGTGCTGCTGTCTCACTGCACTGCTGTCTCACTGTGCTGCTGTCTCACTGTGCTGCTGTCTCACTGTGCTGCTGTCTCACTGCGCTGCTGTCTCTTTGTGCTGCTGTCTCACTGTGCTGCTGTCTCACTGCTGTCTCACTGCACTGCTGTCTCACTGTGCTGCTGCCTCTCTGTGCTGCTGCCTCACTGTGCTGCTGTCTCACTGCGCTGCTGTCTCACTGCTGTCTTTCTGTGCTGCTGTCTCTCTGTGCTGCTGTCTCACTGCTGCCTCTCTGTGCTGCTGTCTCACTGCGCTGCTGTCTCACTGTGCGGATGTCTCTCTGTGCTGCTGTCTCACTGCTGTCTCTCTGCTGTCTCTCTGTGCTGCTGTCTCACTGCGCTGTTGTCTCACTGTGCTGCTGTCTCTCTGCTGTCTCTCTGTGCTGCTGTCTCACTGCGCTGCTGTCTCACTGCGCTGCTGTCTCTCTGCGCTGCTGTCTCACTGCGCTGCTGTCTCACTGCTCTGCTGTCTCACTGAGCTGCTGTCTCACTGAGCTGCTGTCTCACTGCGCTGCTGTCTCACTGCGCTGCTGTCTCACTGCGCTGCTGTCTCTCTGTGCTGCTGTCTCACTGTGCTGCTGTCTCACTGCGCTGCTGTCTCACTGCGCTGCTGTCTCACTGTGCTGCTGTCTCTCTGTGCTGCTGTCTCTCTGCGCTGCTGTCTCTCTGCTGTCTCACTGCGCTGCTGTCTCACTGTGCTGCTGTCTCACTGCGCTGCTGTCTCACTGCGCTGCTGTCTCACTGCGCTGCTGTCTCACTGCGCTGCTGTCTCACTGTGCTGCTGTCTCACTGCTGTCTCTCTGTGCTGCTGTCTCTCTGTGCTGCTGTCTCACTGCTGTCTCTCTGCTGTCTCTCTGTGCTGCTGTCTCTTTGTGCTGCTGTCTCACTGCACTGCTGTCTCACTGTGCTGCTGTCTCACTGCGCTGCTGTCTCTCTGTGCTGCTGTCTCTTTGTGCTGCTGTCTCACTGTGCTGCTGTCTCTTTGTGCTGCTGTCTCTTTGTGCTGCTGTCTCACTGCGCTGCTGTCTCACTGTGCTGCTGTCTCACTGCGCTGCTGTCTCTTTGTGCTGCTGTCTCACTGCGCTGCTGTCTCTCTGCGCTGCTGTCTCTTTGTGCTGCTGTCTCACTGCGCTGCTGTCTCTCTGTGCTGCTGTCTCTTTGTGCTGCTGTCTCACTGCGCTGCTGTCTCTTTGTGCTGCTGTCTCACTGCGCTGCTGTCTCTCTGCGCTGCTGTCTCTTTGTGCTGCTGTCTCACTGCGCTGCTGTCTCTCTGTGCTGCTGTCTCTTTGTGCTGCTGTCTCTTTGTGCTGCTGTCTCACTGCGCTGCTGTCTCTTTGTGCTGCTGTCTCACTGCGCTGCTGTCTCACTGCGCTGCTGTCTCTTTGTGCTGCTGTCTCACTGTGCTGCTGTCTCACTGTGCTGCTGTCTCACTGTGCTGCTGTCTCACTGCGCTGCTGTCTCTTTGTGCTGCTGTCTCACTGTGCTGCTGTCTCACTGTGCTGCTGTCTCACTGTGCTGCTGTCTCACTGCGCTGCTGTCTCTTTGTGCTGCTGTCTCACTGTGCTGCTGTCTCACTGCGCTGCTGTCTCTTTGTGCTGCTGTCTCACTGCGCTGCTGTCTCTTTGTGCTGCTGTCTCACTGCGCTGCTGTCTCACTGTGCTGCTGTCTCACTGCGCTGCTGTCTCTTTGTGCTGCTGTCTCTTTGTGCTGCTGTCTCACTGCGCTGCTGTCTCTTTGTGCTGCTGTCTCACTGCGCTGCTGTCTCTCTGCGCTGCTGTCTCTTTGTGCTGCTGTCTCTTTGTGCTGCTGTCTCACTGCGCTGCTGTTTCACTGTGCTGCTGTCTCACTGCTGTCTCTCTGTGCTGCTGTCTCACTGCTGTCTCTCTGCTGTCTCTCTGTGCTGCTGTCTCACTGCTGTCTCTCTGTGCTGCTGTCTCTCTGCTGTCTCACTGCGCTGCTGTCTCTTTGTGCTGCTGTCTCTTTGTGCTGCTGTCTCACTGTGCTGCTGTCTCTTTGTGCTGCTGTCTCACTGCGCTGCTGTCTCACTGTGCTGCTGTCTCACTGCTCTGCTGTCTCTTTGTGCTGCTGTCTCACTGCGCTGCTGTCTCTTTGTGCTGCTGTCTCACTGCGCTGCTGTCTCACTGTGCTGCTGTCTC